>JAPDSC010141761.1:1079472-1109422 GCA_026290005.1 Latrodectus geometricus
TAATTGTTTGAAGCGCCTGTCACAATAGGAGCATTTGTAGGGTTTTTCGCCCGTGTGGATCCTTATGTGTTGCGTTAATTGATGATTGGAGGAGAAAGACTTGAGACATTGCTGGCACTGATGGGGTTTCACTTCTCCTCGGTGGATTTCCCTTGCATGGTGCTGCATAGCCGACTTGTGTAGGAAGATCTAAAAGGATAATACATCAATTAATAAAATTCACAAAAAAGCAGTTCATACTGAAATCCCATCAAAGAAACAACAATACTACACGGGAAAGAAACTGTTAGGATTCTTTTATTTTCACTCACTTTATTTGTATACAATTTTGAAGCATCTTACAGTAATCCCATAAATCCATGAACAATACATGAAATATATGTATGAAAGCAAATAAATATAAGCAATTAGTGAGTTAAATCATTAACTAAAATTAATCAAGATAAGTTAAAGTTAGTTGAAAAGACTGCTGTTTATAATATTTGTTTTAATGGCCCTGATCATAAGTTTATAGCTGAAATGGCAGCTGATTGGCTAGCCTTCCTTTTAACAGTTTGTGGGTTCGATTTCCAATCCAGGCTTGAATGTTCGCTGTGGTTTTGCCTGTGCATATTAAGCAGTAGGTTCTGGCTCATTTAGTTCTCATGTGGAAAATATGACCGAGAGCTTCAGCTACACTGATCAAAGATTTTTAAACAATATGATGGAAAACACAGAACAATAATGCACTATCAAAGATAAAAGTTTTTGTTCAAATATTTCAATAAAATGATACCGCAACACAAAAATAATAGCTGCAAATGATATAGATAGGATATAAATTTTATACTTGAGTTATAATGCTGTCATATCATAATTTCAATATAAGTAAAAAAAGAAAAGAAAAAAAAACATTTTTTTTATTAATAAATTTTAAATTATTAAAATAACTGTAGCTATATCATAATTTCAAAACATAAATATCTCAGACAAAAATTTAGACATACTTCTACATTATCATAAAAAATTGATCAATGAATGATAAAATTTAAAATGTATTTAGCTCTTACTTTATTTACACATATTATGATTCAATAGTAAACAATTTAATATTCAGACCTATGAACATTTCAAATACGCATCCAACACAAGTATCACTGCATTCGATTAAATTCTTGACAAGAATCATTTAAACACGAAGAATAATTTCGATATCGTCAATGAGAATATTATGCATTCAATTATGTTAATAAAATATTAGGAAATTTTTATCTAGTACAAATTTGTTTGTATATATTTTAAATGAATTAATGTTATATCAATTTGAGATAAACATTCTTTAATACTAAAAAACATACTCCAATTTTTTTTTTAAAAAAAAGAAAAATCCTTTTAAATATATACATATATGGTCTTATCTTTGTCTTCTTTTAATATTTTTTATAATTTGTGAGTGTTAGTAGAAAAAATCTTATGAACAAAGTTTTAAACTTAAACGTCTTTGCAACTAAAATAAAAAAAAAAAAAAAAAAAAAAAAAAAAAAAAAAACTATAATTTTTGAGAGTTAATTTAATTCTGAAGCCTCGCCAAGATAGTTTTATCATAAATATATTCATTTTGCATACTTATATTATGATAGACTACTCTCTTCAATTTTTTTTAATAAATCCTACCGTAGAATGTTTAAACTATATTTTTGCTGTCTAGACTAGAGTGTTCAAGAGTTTTCTTGACCAAAATAACAGAATATGACTCTCTAAAATTGAATAAAAACAATAATCAAATAAAAACTCAGAATTTAGAGAAAAGAAACAATACAATTTACACCTCATATACTCTAAGCAGATCAAAAGCTCCAACTTATGGAGACCAACTTATTTGATAGGGTCTCCAAGAAAAAAAAAAAAAAAAGAATATATCTTCATTCCACAATTTTTTTCCTCTGGTAGGTTTTCTTTAGGTTGAATTAGATGTGACCGATAACAAGGCCTCTAGGCGACTTCGTAGCCCAGAGCCTTTCCACGATAAGACAAAAGAAATGATGAAGTAGTGAAAAAAATAATATCATAAAGGTGTTTGCTTGTATATATGACTTGTTTAGGGTTCTTTTTTCGCAGTCGAAGCTAACTCTATTTTGTTGCAGGCATTGACAACAATGAAAATTACAACTCGTCAGCTTTGCTCGACAATAATGAGGTTCTTCGTAAGAAGAGGCATTTTTTTCTTGCTCTTTAACACTGATCAGGTCCCCTGGTTCCGTTTATCCGGTGCTGGAACAAATGTGTGGAATCTGATGCCCTTCCCCTGGAGAATGAGTTACAAAACCGTTTCTTCTGTCGCACCTTTTCATTGGGATCTCTATTACTTTTCTTTTCTGCACACCGTTTGAGCCATGTCTGACAAATCTTGTTAGGTTCCATAGACATTCTTTGCTTTTTCTTGCGAAGAAATTCTTCGCCGCTCTTGTAAATGGTAAAGCTGGCTTTGGCTACATTTTTGCTCTCAACTAATTTGAAGCGGCTTAAGGATGCGTCTTTCTTGCTTTCTGGTGATAGGGGAGGATTTGGAAAAGGTGGCGGTTTTCTTTAGAGATTGTGGCTCGACTTGGGATCTCCTGTGAGGTTGACAGCTTTTCGCGAGTTTTGCTACCTTTTGCTTAAGATTTATCTTCTTTCTTTCATGCTGAATTAACTAATCTTCATCTCCAGCGCTCACACAGGCGGAAGAAAATGACAAATTATTCGGGAATCGCTTAATAATCATTTGTGCTCCGCTTGTTATGAGACAACATCGTAAACCCGCTGACTGCCATAAATATAAATCAATGAATTGTCAGGGAAGGGGATAACTTACAATGATTTGAAAGGATCAGCCCCCTCAGCCCAAGATTTAGGTTTATTTTATTGTATTTAGGTTTCCTTGGTTATTATTCAACCGAATTTAAATATAAGTGCAATAAATCCAGTAAACATAATTGTTGAAGGCAATTGAAATCTTTAACTCTCTGCATAATTTGTTTATCTGTCAGATTTTTATGCATTTATCTTAATTTATCTATACACAGCAGATATGAAATTTCCTTCACACAATTTAGAACAGAAAGTCATATAAATAAAAGTTGATCAATTACTGATGCATGTTACACAACTTAACCTTAAAAAATATATACTTGATATTCACAGCATTTGAGACAAAGTATTAGTAGACTTTTATTATTAGTAGTAGTCCAAATTATAATACTATTCTAATGCCTCGAAAACTTTCTTAGATTATACTTCATCTGGGGATATAGAGCGACTTAATGGTAAGACCATGTTTTTAGAAAAAAAATCCTCAGATTAAATTCCAAGCATTGTTGCAAAATAAAAAAGAACGCCTTATTTCTACTTTGAGCATGAACATCAACCAGGAGAGTGCTTAAGAGTCTTCCGAGCCTTCTTCTGAGTGATGATTAAATATGACTATTATCTATGAAAAATCATCGAAGAAGGCAAAATGCCTTGAATGAGTAAAATGCTTTGTTTTACCTTTGACAACACATTTTAACATTTTTTTAGTTTTGATTGAATTTATTACTCTCTGCGGTTACTTTTCACACACGAGATGAGCATCATCAAGTATTTAGGGTTTGAAGCGAACCCCGAAGCTCTACAAACAACCACATAAAAGATGGGAGTCGAGCACACGAACATTAGAAATGAAGAACAGAGCTCTGACCATTCAGCTATTTTTTTTTACTTGGGTTTATTACTTTATTACATTTATCTGTATATCGTTAGGCAATATGAGTAACGAAATAATATAATTGTCATAATGTATTGCAGGGAATTTTTAATTCTTTTACTCATGATGAATGACTCTAAATCCAAGTTCCTAATTAATGTTGGAATAGTGTAGTCAAAACGAAATGAAACATTTAAGCACAAAGAATATTCTGCATGCTTCATTTTAACTTCAAATACTATGTAAACATAGCACATTCCCCTCAATGCTTTTTCTTACGCTTATAACAACAAAAAAATCTTATACTACTTCAAAATAATTTTATTGAAATTCTTATAAGCTATTATAAATTATTTTAGTTTTGGAAAATCCTAGCATACATACTATATATACTGAGTGGTTCAATTAACAATTTTCCTCAACGAATGATTAAAATCCAAATTAATATATTTACGTTTTTGAATTAACATCAAACTGCAGAGTGGTAACTGTGCAGTTTGGCATTGTTCAGCACTCACTTCAATCATGGTCATGTTCAATCGGAATCACTGCTTCAACCGCTTGAAGAATCCACTGCCAGCAAAATATGACCGTAAAAGAATCTCGTAATGTCTTTTAAGTTAGCTAAACAGTTTATCGAATCTTTAATCATACCGAAAACACCGTCCATAAATCTTCATAATAAATGCATGAATTGTATTTCACACGATTTACCTTGCATTGATTTTTTAGTCACATAATTAAATAGAAATACAATTTATCAGAAAAAAAAAACAAACTAAAAGGAATGTAACTAGAAATCTTTTTCAGTAGTCATTGCAATACTGTTAGAAAATTTTATGAATAAAATGTGAAACTATTGAAATATATGCAAACCAATATGGAACAAAGTCAGCAAATTAGGTAATGTATTTTAAATTTCCTTTTATCTAAATTTCTTTATAAGATACAAATTAAAAAAGGCGAATGTGAAACCTTAAATAATTAAGTTTTGCAATCAAACATCTGTCGGATACACGAAATGGAAGTATAAAATTTTCGAATTAATTTACTAAATTACTATAAAAAGAAGAAACTTTTATAACTTATTGTCTACTTTTTGTCACGTGTACATATATTGTGTTGTAAAGCTACTTTACATGAAAGAAAAGGCAGAAGAGATAAACTGATAGTTTTTATTAACCCTTTGGAGGTACATTTATGTGAATAATTTTTTGAATTTGGAGCGCATTTAATATTTTGGGGTATAGAGTAATTTGTAATAGCAGAGTATTTTAGGCAAGAGTTCATTTATTTCATGATACATTAATATAGGTATAATATTGAGATAACTTTAAATATTTAGTATTGCAAAAAAAGAAAATTTAGGATCAAACAAATTCATGTTATAATAATAAGCAAATTTTATTAATAATTTTGAAGAGTATGGTGGATACAAATTAATTTGAAATAAATATGAATGAAAATGTTAAATATTGTCTCATTTTCAACAACGTATCAGAGCGTTATGTGTGACTTTGGCCAAATGAATGCATGACGTTCTGATAGGTCGAATGCGGTTAAAGGGTTAAAACTCTTATCTAACTGTATTGCATATTATTTTACTTAATTTATTACAAAGTGTTTGGTGCATGTAAATAAATTTTAATACTAAACAACTCTAGACGGAAGAAAAAGAAGAGGAGAGTTTTTATCTTACTTTATTGCATATTATTTTGCTTCATTTATTGCATAATGTTTAGTGCGTTGAAATAAATTCGAATACAAAGCAATTCTAGATGAGACAAAAAGCAGAAGAAATTAATTTATAAGACTCTGATAAGTTTTTATCTTACAGTATTGCATATTATTTTTTTTTGTTATTGCAGATTATTTGATGCGTGTAAATAAATTCTTATGTAAAGCTGGATGATAGAAAGAGTAGAGGGACAAAATTATAAAACTCTGATGAAAACAAAAATACTTGGCTCTATTTGCGCTACCTTAAATAAAATTCTAAATCTTTACAGCGTAGATTAATGTGTGTTGAATTTGCTTTTATGATTTACTTTATGTGTTATTGATACCCCCACCTAAACAATTAAAATGAGTATTGGAAAAAGAAAAATACAGCGAAAATAATTTATCGTTTCTATCCCCTGTTACTCTTTGATTAAATCTTGTCAGTCACAGTAATCTTTCTTGACATGCGAGATAACCCCACTGTTGGCTTCGTCAAAGAAGAGTAGGAGCCAATACGCGAGTAAATAAATACAAAGAAGGGAAAAAAGATTTGAATTTTTTTCGTTTTATGAGAGTTATTTCAGGTTGGCCTTTTAAAAATCATTGAGAGCTTTTTTTTTTTTTTATATTTGTCAGAATGGTACAGATATTTCAAATGATTTTAAAAAATAAGTTTTTGCTTGCCTCTTTAAATGACACAGTTTTTCAAGGCTCAAGTTTTTTAAACATTTTTGCTCCACAGATTTAGTTTTCATTTCTTATTTTTTTCCCTGGAGTTGCATTTTTTCCTCCTTACTTCATGATGTGCTGTCTTTTTATACTCACAGGAATTCTTGCAATTTACAGTCTACCAATTTTTTTTTACAAAAAAAGATAGAATTTGGTTTCTTTAACTTAAATCTTTTCTTACTATATATAAAAAAAAATCGACACTAGCATTAAACAAAAGTGTACAAAAAAGTGAATGACGTTTCCGAAATTTTAGTGTAGTAAAAATTTATTTTAAATAATAATGATGGATTCACGATTAATCATTAGATTATATTTCTGAAGTCTTAAGCCAGTGAAGTTTAACTTGGCGGCTGGTACTTTGCTGTACGCAATGAATTAAGAATAGAAAATTCAAAGAGGAAAAAAGAAGAAGAATTAGAAAAATAAGATATCTTATATTTTCTTGTTCAAATTATCGATGAAGAATTCGTATTGTAAAAATCATTATGTCACATAAAATTTCACTGCTTTGTCTATATTACTGCAAAAGTTAAAAATGTTATTTTCATACGATACTAAAAATTTATGTGCATTTCGCTGCTCAAATTGAACGCGAAAGTAATAAAAGAGGATTAAAAACTAATTTCAAATAACTTTTAATCCTAACATAGATGTATGACTATTCTATAATAAAATTAAAAAAACATTATTTATTTAAACTAAAAAAATATGATTTTTCAAACATAAAATAGAGGAATTTGGATTTCGACGTTTAAAACAATTAGGAAACGTTTTGTTGTGTAACATCGTTAAGTAATAATTCACATTTGATAAAATAATTATACTTCAAATCTTTTATTTTGCAGTATTTCAAAATAAAATGTACAAAATAAAATTATGGTATACAATACGCTTAGCAAAATTGTAATTTTCTTTGTAACTATTCTTATATTTAATTTAAAGAGAAAGTATCTTAAATATATATATATGAATTTTTTAAATTTTTGCTACATCAATATCAATAAAAAGACAAGCAATTTATTTAGCATTACAAAAACATACAAAAAATACCAGGGAAGTTAATTTAATTGAAAACTACTTTTTAATCAACCTTTTATCCGAGTCATTCAATACGTCTTCAAAACAAATTACCTTTTGATTTTCATTATTTATTTAAATGATGCATTTTTAATTTATTATTAATTAACTAAATATTTTAATCTCTTTTGATTTTAAAATTAAAAAAGAAATATACTGGTTGCTGAAAGTAACAATATTAAGATAATAGTTAACAGATAAAACCAGCAAATATATTAATAGTTAAAATGTTTTCTGTAATAACTTATATAATGGGTTTCGCATTAAAAAAAAGTCTGAAGAAATAAAGGAAAACTACATCTGAGTGGGTAAACCTAATTAAACACGAGAAATCAAAATAAATTATAATAAAATATCAGTATATTTGCATTGGTAAATATAATTCTTATGTGCATATTTAAAAAAATGTGCGTAAGAATTCTATAATAATAATAATTTGGGCACATTTAAAAAAATGCAACATTGTAATGATTTATTTGCTCAGACGAGAAGAAAATGCCAACAATAACACTTTTTGCGGTGACAATAATGGAATTACTTTATTTATTGATGAAATCTTGGCATTAAGTGTACTAAAATATCTTCTATTTATGGTGGCGCAGCATGTCCTTTCTTGGACCTTGCGTCATAAAACCCAACCAACCAACTTCTATTTATGGTTTTAAATCGTAAATGGAGGCATAGGCATATAGATTTTTCATCAATGAACAATTATAGGCTTATTTTTAGTTATACAAATAAATATAAAGAAAATTTTTTAATATCAATAATAAGCACATAATAATTAATTTATAAGGCATAATGATAAAAAACAAAATAAGACATTTCTAAAAATAAAACTGCAAAACTTTCTGAAAACAAGAATAAAATATAATCCAGCAAAACTTTCTGAAAAATTAAAATGCGTTTAAGATGAACAAGTGAAAAAAAATATATATATATAAACTAAAAATTTGACTTCGTACCAAAATTGGAAAACTATCTTCCTTTTTCGATCTTTGCAATCAAAATGGAACTGTGATGCTTGTAATTTTAACATCAGCTTTATAAATTCAATACGATATTTCTTAAAAAAATCAGAAACCAAAAGTTTTTTATGTTTCATATGTAAAGTTCTCTAATTTTAGGATGTCCATACGTTCCTTTCATTACGTGAGTGGGTTTCTTCACGACTATTTCCATTTACTTTGTTCTGAATGAGCAATACAATGGAATAAAATTATAACTTCTCATTTATATAAATTATTTTTTCTCGAAAATGCAATATATCCTCCCTCATTTAAAAATTTCCCCCCAGAAGGCTGGAGAAAGAGTTCAAATGCAGCTCAATTTCACGAAGTCTCTTAGTTTCTAGAGTTGCATGGGATTCAGTGCCGACAATTCCCTGTTGCTCTTGCATTTATTTGCAGGATTGCAATGGCAAGAATGTGCATAAAAATGCAGAGCGTTTTTCTTGCAACCAAAAATTTCACTTGAAGATGTTTGTGAGATCTCATTGAGGGATATTGGAAGGTGGTCTACACTCGCATATCAATAAATTAATATTAATGGCTCGACTGAGCTGATGAAGGAGCGATAGATAGGTTGAAAAAAATTCTCCGAAGAGAAAGGAGAAAAAAGAAGAGTGAGAGAGGGAAAACTATCGCTAATTTAATTAGTGCCGTTTATAGGATGAGGCTGGTCGTCCGTAAATGTGCATTCTTGCAGGAAATGTTTTCCCCTTCAGTAAAAACGAAACAAGTTAGTGAAAAACGCAACCGAGCTTTAAATGTGTTTAATTAGTGTTCGCGGCAATCTCAGCCCATTACTAGAGAGCCCCCCTTCTTACTCTTCAAATTCAGCCCGTTTTTTGTCTATCCCTTATCAGGAATCACAGAACCTGAAAGGCGGAGAAAACTTTAAGAGAAGAGATGAATGAAGTACGATGATGCTCCCTCCACCCACTCCTCCTTTTCAAGCATTCATGTTCGCCAAGAGGATGAGGAAGAGGATGCGATGGGGTGGGAGTGGGGGCAGGCAAAATTCGCCAGAGAGGAAAACTTTTCCTGTGTACTCGTGGGTAAGAAGAGTTCTGGAGCAGTAAAAGAAGGTGAGTGGGAAAGAAGTGGGCTGTTGGCAAAAGCATGGCGGATGAGAGATTTAGCAGAACTGTTTCCATGGCGACGAAAACGCACCATTCGCAGCGCCACCTGCTTTTAATTCTGATCTCTTAACCTTATAAGAAAACTTCTCTCTTTTCTCCCCCGTTTTTTTTCCTCCCTCTCTTCATCTCGCTTAAAAATTTCCGACTGCCAAAATCTCTCATTTTGCTAATGTTTGGATTCGGGGGTAAAAGGGTTGATTCCTAACTTGGCGACATGAGCGCGGATTTGAATGCAAATGAACAAACGTCATAATGCAACCAACGAATTATTTAACGCAAAATCAGTTTGACATGTTTCATGATATTTGTTTTTTCATTTCTCAGAATGTGCTTAGCATACTGATTACGTAAAACAATTTAAAAGCTATATCAATCAACTGAATGTGATAATTCATTCATTTAACAATTTCAGAGAATTATTCCTAGAGAATTCCAATTTTGATAATAGAGGCTATTTCTGAGATAATTATTTGCAAACTTGTAGCAAATACTATCCATAAGCACCAAGAATTATTTCATTTTTATGTAGGATTACGATGATTATTGGAAAGACAAAACGCTATTAGTCTTTACAAAATATACAAGACATCCTTTCAACTATTCTCTTTCTTCATATTGTGAATGCTTTCATTGCGTTCACGTAAGATTGTACACGAGCTATCCTAACATCAAAAATAAATCATTTTGATATGAACATTACTGGAGACTTAACTTGTAATTAATAAAAAACAGGTTTTTAAATAGTTATGGATAACTCATAAGATTAAAAGACATTTTAATTATATAAGGAAAAGCAAGATTATTTTTTAAAAATGAAGAACTTAAAAATAATTTAAGATTATTCGCCATATTAATTTATGACAATTAAACCGAAAGATTCATGATGAATTTTTAATTCAACATTATGATTAAAATGCGTACATTTACATTTCCTTCAAATATTATTATTTATTATGTCTCTATTTTTAAATTTAATAAGCAATGCGAGGAATGTAATTTTCCATATTTGCCAATAAGTCTTCAAATCAGTAATTTTTGTGTTTCAGTTAATAATATGATTTTTTTTTATTATTTTTTTTTGAAAAACACATTAAATTTGTGTTTTTCTTCAAATTACTAGAAAATACGATTTTCTTCATTTTAAATATTATATTAAAAATATTAGACTATTTTACTCTGTTATTATTATTACAAGTAATTAAACAAATACTCGTAAGATATTTGAATTTATTATATTATCAATAATGGTACACAGGAGATGGATTTTAAGTTTTATATTACATAAGAAATTATGTTTAAAAATGTTTAAATGGCACTATAATTGCTATTACTTAAAAAATATTATTTATAGCAAAAACATAAAACTATTAAAGTCAAATGAAGTAGACACTTAAAATAATATTCGTTAATGAAAAAAATAGATTTTTTTATAAATTAAGAAACTCACGTACACACTAATGTCTGCATTAATGGTCCTAATGGTGTGTAAAGTCTATCTACATTAAATGTTGTGTAAAGTACCCTAACAAAAAAAATAAACTAACTTTTTTTCTAGGAAAGAATATAAATTTACAATTATACAATAGCTGAAACTCCAATTTACTGAGGTGGTTAAACAAGGGGAGTGAAGATTACATTTTGGCGAAAAATTATTCCAGTTTGGCGGTGACACAAACATACACATCAATTTAGAAAGTTGGCAGCCTTTTCTTGTAAGATTCAAAGATATATCGTAGTGAAGAGGAAAGGACAGGGAAATGTATGACGACAGGAAAAAATCTCAGGAGGCGTTCGACCCGGGTCCAGGTAAACATAGAATTCTTTTTTTTTTCTTTTTGTCTCTCCCTTTCGGTAGTCCCGCGGGTAAGAAACATCAAAGGAGTTGCCAAAAGACAAGGATCGTAAAAAAGAAATATCATCCCGATTATTGGCGCAGCTGGGTTAGAAAAAAATATTGGAATAAAAAATATAGAGGACGGAGGGGGAAAAAGCACCGACGACGACTTGAGGAATAATATGAAAGTCAGATGGGAAAGTAAAAACAAACAGAAAAGCAAGGGCAAGACATTGTGTAAAAAATAGTGATCGGTAGGATTTGTGAGTATCTAAGCCGGAATTCTCCCGAATTGATATGATGCAAGAACTCGGCTATTCAAAATTCTGTTTCCAACGAGAAACAAAATACTCATCCATTCTTAACCAGAAGAATCATGAAGCAGAACGTCTCATATGTCTGGATCAACTTTAATAAACCATTCAATAGTTGACTGAAAACATCTTCGTTTTTGGTCAATTAATGTGGATGATATTAAAACTAAAAATTTGAAATATATTTATCTAACAGTTGCTTCAATTGATAATTATTATGTTGTGAAACAAATCCTTTTCATTTACAATGAATACTCCTGGAATTTTGATGAACAATAATAAGATATAGTTCTCTCTAATTGATACGATGCAATGTCTCTACTATTCAAATTTTTGCTTTAAATGAGAAGCAAAATACTTGTAATCTTTTTCATACATCACGAAGAATCCTATACATGAAGCAGAACTATTTCATTGCGATGTTAGAATCAATAGATACTTCATTCTACTGTCGCTATTCGACAACTTTATAAACATTTCTTTTTTTGGTCAATCAACTTAAAAGTTCGAAACAGCTGCTTTGGTTGACATTTTTGACGCTGTAAAACAAATCTTCATTTTTACGAATGCTCCATACTATTTTGATAGACAATAATGAAGTATAGTTCTTTCGAATTGATATAATGCAGTGTTGGGAAGTAAGCAATTTTGAATAGCAGAATCTGCTATTCAAAATTTTGTTTCTAGACAGAAATAAAATATTTTTATATTCTTAACTACAAGATTTATGCTTATACACTATTTGAATTTCGCTTCATGTGTGTTAAGACCAATAGTACTTTAATAAATGGTGCTTGCTCGATAAAATTATAGTAAATAAACTTAACTTCATTTTTGATTAGTTAATATATGATATTAACTAATCAATAATTAAATATTACTGCGCAACTCTTATGGCTATTATTTTGTAATTTCAATATTTACCTATTGTTTTATTCACCAATAGCTTTATTTACTTATACACAATATATACTTAACAAAATATATTTATAAAAGTATATATTGAATGTGATAATAATTATTTGGAGTATGGAATGAGTTTATTTTTACCAAAATAGTTTAAAAGCTGTTTATGAAAAAAAGCAACGATAAAAAATACTAAGTCCTTTTCAGTAAATAAAAATTACTATATATGTATACTAAGATGCATAGCATAAAATTATTAAAATAAAATTTGTAGAAGTTTATTCCTCAAATATTTCCTAACCATTAAAGCAAAACTATTATATGATATTAAAAAATTAACATACAATAGTTAGTAAAACTAATTTTAATTAATCAAACGATGAGGATTAAAGATAAAACAACACCTCAAATATCTGAAATACGAATCTTAACTCGTTTGAAAATTCTTCGAATATTTAGAATACTTTTACGAGAAAATATCAAAAATTATAGTAAATTAAATAAATTAAAAAATTAAATAAATTATAATATCAAAATCAAAAAGGAAAAAAAATATTAATAATAAGGTTTTTTTAATTTCAGTGAAATTTTAAACATTTGCCAAATGGGATACGAAAATAAAGATTGTGTTGCCATCTTCATTTAGTAAAAAATGCAGACATGACATTTAAAAACAAATTCAAATATTGTTTTTTAAATTGAATGGATAATTTTATTCTTAAAGAAAATATTGCTAAAAATATGGATTTGATTTGGAGTCTGAATCTGCGAATGTTCATTAGTGTCTCTTTCTTTCACTAACCATGAGAAGGTGAGTGATAAAAGAGACACTAATTACGTCACAGTAATAACTTGTTCCTAGATGTAAAATGTTACCAAAGTAACATTTTATATTTAGGAACAGGTTATTACAGTTTGTGTGTGTGAATTGTCTTGTAAATTTTGTATTCTCTTGTATCCCTCCTGAATCAATTGATATTTTAAGATTGAATTGAACTGACAACGTATAACTGATGCCATAACGTATTACATAAAATTTTACCCAAAAATAGCTTTTAAAGTTATTAGGAAGGTAAAATTAGTTTTTTAATTTGCATTTTCAAGAAAATCACTAAAATTAATATTAATGAAAAGAGAGTCTATCCTTTTTTTCCTAAAATTATTTACTGATATATTAATTCACATATTTTCAAAATTTTCGTTCATTTTGGTTATTATTTTGAGACTTCATTTATGTTATTTAATTAATATAGAAGAATAAATTTAACCACAAGGAACTCAAATGCTTGCATTTTTATATATTACCAGATAAATAATATTATAGTTTGGAGGAAAAAACTATATCTATCTAGAGAGATTAAATTCATTCACTATTAGTATATATTATAAAAATTTTTAACAGAATAAAAATTTACTTTTTACAGTTTTGTAAATTTTAGTTAAAAAAGTTTAAACTTATTTTAATTTGTTTTATTTATTTTAAGAAAAGAAAGAATTAAATAATTACATAGCAGTTAATTTAAACAATTAATTGTGTTGAAAAAGTGCGTAAAAATTTACGTTTCTTTATAGAAGAAATTGAATAAAAATAAAATTAATTATCCAACGAAATGAATCCATTCTAATTTGAACAGTGTGCATAAAAACATAAAATGTTTTTATATCAAGAGAACAAGAAAATCTCCTTACAGAGAATTGAAAGAGAGAAGAAACAGAGTGCGCGATTTCTGAGAAATCCAGACGTTAGAATTTGAAATTTATGTTATAAAGAAACGAAGATTATTTTAAGCATTTTATTACTTCAAATTTATAAATAATTTATTTTTGCAATAAGAATTTACGGAGATTCGTTGTACAAGAAGCAATGACAGCAACAAATAATTTGTTTGTGTTTCTATGCTTACACATCACTAAATTCGTTACTAAGGAATGAATACGTGTTTATTCCGAATACACTCTCTTTATTCATTCACACATATTAATCTTCTGAGACTCGTACTCGATAAAAACTTTCAGACACGGGTGTTAGTTAGAATAATTCCAAATAGATGGCGCCAAAGATACTATGCATTTCGTTTCAAGAAAGTTGTCAACTTCGTAGTTTAAACAAAATTTTAAATCCAATTTTTGAAGTTAAAAAATTTATTTTTTTTCTAAATACAAAAATTTGATGCATTATTTCTTTCTTTGAAATTTCACGGTAGCTATTGTTTATTCGTTCTACTATTTTTTAAGGCGTATATTACTTCTATGATTTGAATGTTAACAAAGATAAACTGCATTTTCCTTTCAGAAACTTGTGTAAAATTTAAGCATAAAAAAATAAAAATTTTAAAGGAAATAATTTGTAAATTTACTAGATGAAGTTAGAGAAATACTGCTCTACCGATGCAACAATTATCATAATAGATAATAAATGCTATATTGATATTTGATATTAATTAGATATTTTGATACACTTCAATTAAAATTGTTTTTGTAATGCTACACTTTATCAATGACTAAAATTTTAAAATTAAAAGCCACTTTTTTACAGTTATATTATTTTTAAAGTTTTGTAAAAATATTGTAAATTTAAAAATGTCACTCACAAATTACTTAAATCTGCTTTGGATACACGCTGTTGTAATGAAAGTAATAAAATCTTAAGAAAATCATTTCTCCAAAACAGATTTTAAAATTTTATAAAACAAGGACAGTGTGAGTACCGTGGGAATTGCACGTCAGTTGAAAAATTTTTTATCTTGTTACAAAATGAAAAAAAAAATTACCAAAAAAGGCCACACAATCTGTGAGAAATGTATTTTTCTTATCAACATTATTCAATAACTCTATTGCCTCAAATTAGCATTTGCAGATGATATTTAAACTATTAGACTTTTTAAATCGCTGATGACAATAATATAATTCGGTAAATCAACATGAACCTAATTACTGCAAAAAACAACCACACTTACCACAATGGACAAACTTTAAAAAACAGGTTGAAACAACAAACAAGCATCTTCCACCTGATATCATTTATTATTTCATCTTTCCTCATCAGAAATTTTATGCAATTTAATTGTGAAATGGAAAAATTGCATGTTCAAAATATGTTTTTTCTACAGAAAAAAAAGCAGCTGCATTGCATGCGCGTGTAAAATTCGGAATAAACTAATTCAAATCAGAAATCTATTATATTTCGTAGCTTCTTAAAAAAGTGAAGTCTAATATTACCTGAGAAGAATTTCAGCAACAAAAAATTTGGGCTCAGGTGCAATCGATGAAGATATTAATCTATTTAATGTCAAAAAAGTCCTGCTTTAAGAAAGTTAGCTCTGTGCCAAGAAATATAAAAGAAAAATTATATATAAATTAGAACATTTTAATTATTCGCACGAATGCTTTGATTATTTCGCTTCCCTCCCATTAATTTAACCGAAGTACAGACAAACCAATGGAGACTAAAATTGTTGATTTAAATCAAGTCTTGCTTTTATTTCCAATCAACTTTTGTTTATATGACATGAATTAAGTGGATTCAATGAGTTACGGAAACTTATACATCAAATACGGCATTCAGATGGATAAAATGTGAAAGCATAAAATTATCTAAATCTCTATTACTGAGATTCAAATTTCATTCACAGAATATTTCTGACAAGCTAGCAGCTGAATGGTTGACACATTGATCGTTAGATCAACACTTCGTGGGTTCGATTCTCGCTTTGAGCACGAATGCTTATAGCGGTTCAGATTCTACTTAAGCTTATCAAACCGACTTTCACATGCAAAAAGTGATCGAAGGGGAACAAATTGAAAACAATTTTCGAATGGAATAATTCGAATAAAATAAGTAAAATTAAAATAGAGGATGATAATTAAAAAAAGTTAAACGAGGAGCTAAAAATTGCATGATAATGAGAGTATATTTTATTCATGCAGTTTTATTGAATTAAGTTGCTGTTGGATGGATAAGCCAAATTGGTACTAAAACGTTCTGAGTTCCAGCTTTCAGCTTTGTGGTGAATGGGTTCAATTCCCACCATTTGCAACAATTTATTATGTGTGTGTGTGTGTACTTGAAATCATAAATTTTAATGCAGCTAATTCTAAAGTGCAAAAAGTGAGCAAAGAGCGATGAAAACCAGAAGAGGATTCTTTTATTTATCTTTTGAGGCTTAGAAATAAAATAAAGGTTCTTTCTTATTGAATGAGATCTTCAGATCAATGATGCTTTTTTTTTTTTTTTTTTTTTTTTTTTTTTGTTATTTAAATTTAGATATTTGTCAAATATTTTTGCTCTTTTAAATAATTGAAATTTTAGTAAATTAAAACAGCAATGCAAAAATTTAAATTTTAAAATTATTCTTATCTAAACTCAATTTTGTAATGAGAAACTTTAATGAAAAATAGATTTCAGAAGACAATTCACGAGATTTTTATAGACGTGAACAAATATTTTGCATGAGTTTTAAGGTAATGTTTTTCGATCAGTAGAATTTTTTAATCCAATTAAATGAATTTCCTTTTCAATTTTGATTGAGGTGTGTAATTATGAATATTTTCGGTATTTCAACCAACTCTGGCAAAAGCAAAATTTTCTTTTCGTTATTAATTTCTATTTTCTTTTCGTTTAATAAAAACTTTAATTTTATTTTTAAAGAGACCTAGAATTTGCTGTTACCAGTGATCATCATATTTACTATTGTAAACAACAGGCAGGAGCGGTTACAGAAGTTTAGATGGATGGTTCTTTAAAATCATTATTCAAGAGAAAAAGCTTTATCAAGAGAAAAGGATTATCTGTAGAAGTTTTAAATAACATAGATACGTAGCAATCTATATGACACCATTGTTTTTGAGAAATATCTCTTCGGTTTTTCAATCTGTTTTCTTAATTATATAATATAAAGGTCAATTTAATGAGGAAAAAAAAACTAAACTTTAAAAATATTGATCGGTAATATTTAAGATTTATTGAATTTTAATATTAATTACACTCTTATTGTATTCGTAAAATAATCAATATTTGTTTATATTTGAATATTATACCACTTATTTAATAGTATTCAATACTTATTTCATATTACCTAATATTTAATTAAAGATTTATGAGTGAAATTGACGAAAATGAAATCTGCTTGCAAAAGGGTACCTGATAACAAATAGTTGAAAACAAATGAAACTTCTACAGAGAATAAAAATATTAGAATGGAGAATTAAATTTGCGGTATTATCTACAAAACTTACTTTCATGTTAAGAACAAATTTGTAAGCCATCAGAAATTCTTCAAAATTAAATCTAAGATAGATAGAAACTTCATCATTGGGAAACAAAACAAAAGCATTTCATCCTTGATAATTTTTTCAAAAAGACCCATCAAAATTACTATATATTAAGGCTATTTGATAGTTTTATTGAAATATATTTCTGGAGAGATTCATTCTAATCACAACTTTCGCGTCACATATAGTAACCTAAATTTCTCCAAAAAGTTGATGTTTTTAAACAAGGAGGTTCTTGCTGGAAAAGCCATCTTCTCAAGCATGTAGACAAGGAGTTAAAATGAACTTAAATAACAAAGATTTGAACAAGGCCAGGATCGCCGAAACAGCAATTCTTTTAGCTTTTGGGGGACTTTTTCGGCAGATCTGTCCATGGATGTTTGCTCAAAGCCTCAAACGATGTTGGTAAAACAGTGGCGCGCCTTGCATGTTGTAATAGTGAGAATATCGTTAATGCACCGTTACAGATCAATATGCAAATAGTCCTGGGGGCACTCTGGCGTATGACTGACTTTAAATATTGGGATTCCTTTCTTTAGTTTCTGTAATGAACAGTAACTTTGATTAGGAGTGAAAAAAAGCACCGTTCAAACTCAATCTGTACACGGAATATTTTTACGAATAAGTTTACTCCGGAGTTACTTGAGTGTGCATCGCCAAATGTATCTTTCGAAAGGGAATCGAAAACTTTGAACGGAAAATAAATAAATTTGTCGCAGTTAGCATGTACGCGTACTTAAAAGGGTGGACAAGGAGAAAAAAATTTTAATGCAAACAAATCCTGGCAAGGAGTTTGTTCCTCTGAAAAGTCAAAGATGAGATCTGCTAGAACAAGTCCCCTGGGATAAATACACGAGATGTACACCACTTTAGCTCCAGAGATGTCGGCTTAAAAATTTCGTTTTTGTTCACCCGTGGATAAAATTCAATACATTGAAAATGATGAAAAAAAATGCCCTAATTTATATAAAGTTCTTTATAAAATTGGTATACTTTTAACGTATTGTTTTGTAATGAAGAATATCAAACACTTATTCATGAATTAATTTAGTTAATATATCTCTAGTCTGAATTGAGACAAAGATGAAAACATTTCACAAATTCTCAGTGATTCTGCTGAATTTTTTAAGAGCTAATCGATATTCTTTAAGCTTGCAAATACTCAAAAGGAGAAAAAATAAACGTCTAAAATTATATATAAAAATTAAGTACCTTAAAAATAAATGATGAATTTGCAACACTGAATAACCCGATGCATATTTAAGTTTCAATAAACTATCATTTAAAGAGTTTTCCTATAAGATTAAATTAATAATAATTGATACCGAATTTGGTCATACATATGATAATGATGAAAACAAAAAATAAAATGAAACCAAAATAATTTATTGCAATCGATATCACAAAATTATTTATTATAAAAGTTTAAAAACTTGGTGAAAATGCGAAGAATAAAATACTAGTACTTATGATACTTTAAGATGTATACATGTAAAAAGTACATAAAGATGTATATTTAAAAATTAATACAATATCATATAGAAAAATTGGTTGGCAAAAATAAGTACTGCACCAATGAAAAAAAGAAATCAAAACTAACATATTTTAATGTTTCTAAGCAAAAACATTTATATCAGACTTAACTTTGAGTGTTTGTATGAAGTTTCGCATAAACACAGAATAGGGGGAAATAAAATTAAAACATAGATTCTAAAACAAACTTTAATTCATAATTAAAATGAATTATAGTAATTACATTAATTAAAATAACATGAAGAAAAACATGATTAAAATAATTCGTAATTAAAATTAAATATGAAATTTAAATTAATTATCAGACCGTAACTTGAAAAAATATTTTACAAGAAAAATAATTCTATTCAGATATAAATAAAACAAAATAAATTCAAGAAAATTGTAGAACCTTAATTTAATTAAATAAATTAAAGAATATATGAATTTTAAGAATTGAAAAAAATTAATTTTAATGCAAGATCAAAACACTTTTAAGCAAAGGTATAAAAAGTAATTTCATTTCTTGACAATATTACCTATTACAGAAACTAAAAGTGAGAATACAGACGTGAAACATTAATCGAAAACATTTAAAATATGAGTGACATAAAAGTAAAATATAACTGCAGAAATGTGCAGCAGCGATTTTTAAAGCTGAATTCGTATTGTGTTACAAACTAAATTGCCGTTTAAGGAATTAGTGCATCATTAAATGCTCATTTTTAAAAACTCTCTTTATATATATTGTGAGGCATTGTTAACTGGTTGATTGTGAATAAATACGAATGTCAGTGAAGAGAATGGTTTTAAAATAACACTTTAACAATATGCTTCACTAGTTAATTAGGGAGAACCCTTTTGCATCATCCAAGTAGGCGACAATGGAGTTATTCATTGCTGAGAAAACAGTGTCATTTTGATAATGATTGTTTAACTATGTATCAATTTTACAATCGAAGAGTTAAAAAATGTTCCTTCCTCAAAAATAGAACTACTTTAGTTCTCCGAAAAGAAAACTCGAATTTATCATTTAAAATGTATTTTTAAAATATGTATTCATAGCGAAAATCGTATTATGTGATGCATTTTAGAATATAATACGAAGCACATTTTAAAATAGATGTCAGAGTTAAATATACAAATTATTTTTAAATTACGGAATCTCTAGTATTCAAAATAAGATTGTCCGGAAGTTCAATACAAACAAACATTAGTTTAATAATTTCCCTTTCATTTATGGATATTATATTGTTTCGCTTAAGCTTTCATTCGCATAGAATGAATTTCACATTTAATCTGAAAATTATTTTGCACTGTGGAAGCTTTTGTACTAAACAATTTTTAATATAAGTAAAAACAAAGTCTTTTCCAATAACATTTAGTTCTTACAAATATTTAATTAAGAAAAAATTTTGATATTGTATAATTTAAGCGGAAGTTTTCAAAAATAATTTAAATATTAAAATATAATTTATTATATTAAAATTAATTTCAATATTAATTTTTTTAATGTGTGATTGGTTATACAAAGTGAAAGTGCTAAGAAACTCTAACATGTGGGAATACTTTCAATGTCAATCATAAAAATATTGTGAATAATAAAAACATTAAATGCGTTTTATTAAATAATTTTCAGTTAGGGATATTTTTTAATAAATTATAGTTGATATCTGATAATATTAATCACATGACAATTATAGGATTTCTTTTAAATAAAAAAATACTATTTTTAATAGATAGTTAAAACAAAATTTATATCAAATACCAAATTGAAACTCGGAAATGAAATTCAAATATATTTCGAAGAACGAAGATAGGCTTAGAAATGCTCTCAAATATTTTTTAACGGCGATGCTTATAAAAAATCAACTTGAACTTAAAGTTATAGAAAACAATCATCAATGGATTCAACATTAATAATAATCTTAAATTCTTTAAAGAGAGAACATTAGAATAATTTTAAAAGCACGACTTTTTTATTATAAGATAATTCATATTTAGGTATTTCTGAAGATTTACTTCAGTATATCTTCATAATTTTTGTGAACTAAATATATGAAGATACAAAAATATTTTTTTGTTAAAAAACATATTCAAACTTTTTTTTTATTCACAATATAAATTCAAAAAGAACTTATTTGTAATAGAAATGGATAACGATCTTGATTTAGATTTCGCCATAAGTTAAATTAGAAATATTTTACTATAAATAAAATTTAAACTCTGGTATGTACATTGAACATTTACTAAAATAACTTTTAACGTTAATTAAAAGCACTTTTATGTTAGGCAAACAAAAATCTTCCAAACAACCTAGTTACTGAATCATAAGTATACAAAATACTCAAAGTAACAAATAATTAAAGGTTTGTAGAGATTATGTTAATTTGTTACTAATATGTTGCTTGTATTTATGAGGTTTCTCTAACACTAAAAAAATGCTATATTGAAAACAAAGTGTGAAAAAAACATTTCTTGAAAGATGTTTCTATTCCCATTTAAATATGATTAGAAAAGGCACCACGACTCCATTTTAATAAAATATTTCATTTTTATGACCAATAAATATAATATATATTTTTACGAAAAACTGAACCATTATCAAAAAATATTAAAAAGTATTTTTTTAGATGATTTCAATATTTCTTGATTTTATAAATAAAATTCAACCAATAACAGTCCAGAAAATAGGATAACTTGAAAAAGCAGCTGTTATAACAATTACAGCTACCGCGAAACTGAGGAAGGGAATACTATAACTAACTATAGTTAACATACGAGTGAGGAATAAATACATTCAGGAGACACCATTTTAATGACTTTCATAAAACTACTTCGTAAATTTGGGATAATAACTTCCAATTGAATTTTAAGAAAGAAAACAAACTTGAATAAACTGAAATTTTATTCAACGCGATTTAAAAACAAAAGTATTATATTAGATATAAACTTGTATTCTTCAGATGGAAACGTCATCAAATAATGTATATATTTAAAAGAAATACAAGAAGGTAACTTTTATAGTGCATGCATGAGGATGGATTTGAACTCATGATCGCATAGGTGCCAAAAATAATTTTAAAAATGTTTGGTTATAAAATATAAAACTATATTTCCTACATATTACAAATATAATAATTTAATGTGGTCTAACAGAAGTTATATCAAGTTTTTACAGTATAATGTAAACGAATATATTTTAAAATGAAACAGAATGAATGAACAGGATAGATAAACACAATAAATTGTTTCTATGAAGACAGAAAATAAATGAATTTAAATACTTGGGAGCTCGATAATTTTTTAAAACCAAACAATCGGCAACCAAAAGAGGAGTATAAAATTTTCTTATATTTCACACACATTTTATAATTTTAAGGTAATTATTGAAACCGGTAAAACGTAAATAGAGAAGTAAAATCCAAATCTTAAAAACTGTTTTTAATCCTTCGCTCTAATTTTAAAAGCGTGTGATTTGCGATTCACCAACTTATTTCATCTGCTTGATTATTTCTAAGTGTTTCGTTAAATAACGAGACACTTTCGGCAATGTCACAGACATTGGATGACAAACAATTTCCACAAAGTGTATTTTTCAATAAAAAAATTTTTTTAAATGGAAAAAAAGAAAAGAAAGCGGCAATTACAAGCAAGATATTGGTTTTTAAAAAGCAATAAAACAACTACTGGGAAAATAAATACCGAATTACTATGTATCGGTGGATGACATTCCCGGGAAGCGCAACAGCTGTAAAAGTGAGGGGTGGTAAGATAGGAAAATTAAGCGCTGCTAAGAATAAAATCTAAAGGCGTCGAAAGAGGCAGAGCGGTTTTGTTTCAGAGTCGACAATTTATTGTATTCAGGCGTTCACGAGCAATGAATATGTGACGAAAATTCGGTGTTTACCCAGATTAACTGGTCTGAAAGCTATTTGTTGCCAATAAAAGATGTCAAGCAAATAGGAACGGGTTTGTTGGCATAGAAAAAGGAGAACTTCTAAGGGAACCTGCTGGGGAATTGTTGAGGAAGGGAGAGCAAAATATGTTGATTTACGGAAAACAAACGAGCAAAATCTGCTCCAAGGAATGAAATTTTTGCTTCACCGCAAGAATACATTTGATAACAGTCGATGAATAACTTATTGGATCGCAGTTTCTTGCGTTAGTTGATGTAAGGATTCTAATAGAATCCTTACATCAACTAGCAGGATGGTAATTCTCATTATCACAATTACTGTCTTTATAGATCTAGAACTTATTCATCAATTCAATTTATTATTAATCTCAATTTTTCTATTTATTCAATGTTTTAAAGTAACTATACAAATGTTGCAATTGATTAAATAGCTTTTTTGAGTAAACTGATTTTTTAAACAGTAGAATAAGTTATTTTCCACAATTTTAAATTTATTAGCTCCTTTTTTTCAACCATTTTTTGTCTACATTCCTTTTTTTCCCTTACAGTTTTATTATTAACCTCTTAACGCATTTGCCTGTGTCTGATATGGGCGAAAATAACCGGCAAATTTACACATGCCCGTGTCTCACACGAGCGTGTTTACTTTATGCCCATCTGAGATACATTCCAGTAAAAATAGATAGAGTAGATTACAGTTTAAACTTATTTTTAACATAGATGACGTATAAATTACTTTTAGAACCAGTTTTTTTCCGAAAAAAAATTGTGCTTTAAGTGGTTAAAATGTAACCATTCAATAAATACAGCTAAGCATTAACAAATTAAATAACTTTTCCAACAAGCTCAAATTATTGGCACCACTTTTTAATGTGAATTTTCAAAGATTATTACTACATTTGGTAAACATTTTCTATAAGATTTGTTTTTTTTTCTACACGTATACTATTAGTAATATAAAATAAAAAGTTTCATATAAGAATAAAAATTATAAGAAGAAAAGACATTTTTATTGAAAAGTATAAATGAGTTTCTTCGATATTACTCAAAATTGAAATTGAAATTAATTAAATCATTGGTGGTAGATATTTTATGGCACTGATTCTTTTTCCAGGCAAGAAGCTCAAAGGTATTAATTGAATTTCATTTTAAGAGAAAATTTGTATTAAAATGCATTCCCTACTATAAAATTTCTATCGAATTTCTGAATGATGAATTCCCAAAACCAGTGATTTGCTTTCTGGAGTAATTCATGATAAAAAAATGCATTCATAATTTATTCATATAAATGTGTCCATCTTAACAAAAATATCTTCAATCAAGACAACAATAAATATTGTGACCTCCTAAAGTTGTAAAATTTTCATTTAAAGTGGTTACCTATTCAGCCTATCAAAAGAAATCTTTTTTTTTTTTAATCAAATGTTTAATCTTCCTAAAAGAGGAAATATTAAAAGACTGGAAATTGAGAAGAAAATAATGGGCAGCATATTCTGTGATAAAATGATTAAAGTTACCATAAAATTCTTTAAGGAAAAAAACTTAATTTCTCTAATAATTTAATAATATTTTAACTAACAAATTTGATAGTTTCACTTTTATATTTAACTATCAAATTAACGTACTTGATAGTACTTTGACACTGCGTAGTGAACAACATAACGGATGAAGGCAGTTGTAAGGCTTTTTAATATCTGCTGATTATCCTAACTTATGGGAGAGCTTTTTTAGATACTGGACCATATAACGTGTCAAAAAAGGAGAAGATACTCAAGTACTCGCCCCTTTAAATGTGCACGGAGAAAGCAGAAATACAATACCAATCTCTCATGGTTCATCTTTTTACTTATCAAAATTCATCTTATTATTCTGATATCGACGATCGAAGTTTCAAATTCTATTTCAAAATAATTAATTAAAGTTGATAATTAATGTTTAAAAATTTATATAGCAATTCTGAAAGATTTTGAAGCTCAAAATTAAATATACATAAAAAAAATCGAATGATACAGAAAAAAGTTATCTTTTTTTGCGTAATCAAAAAAATAAATAAATATAATTAAATAAATAAATATTAGGTTTAAAAAAATGTCTTATGAGACAACGAGGAAAAACAAATTTTATTTAAGATGAAAATAATTTTTTTCAAGAGAATTATTCACAACAAGTGACGACAGTTATATACTAAATAAAAAAAAAATTCACTCAATAAGAAGTAAAAAAAAAAAATTTAAATATTGTTCCAAAGTGGCCTTGAAATTCGAAGAAAGGCTAAATAAAGAACAGTGCATTGCCACAAACAATGCGAAATGAAGGTAAAAAAAATTAAATATATACACTAAAATGAAATCGAATAGAACGAATACCAGAAAAAGAAAAGTTTTTCTGAGTGGTAAAAAATAAACCTTACTTCAAGTGTCAGCCTAGTCATTGCAAGACTAAAGCAGTTACTTTGCAACAATGCATCTTCATCAGTGGTTGGAAGGCTCCAACGAATCCTTCAAAATATTTATAATCAAGTTACAACTCAATTTAAGAAGCTTTCTGAAGACACAAAACTATAAGAATCTTTCTTTTCAATCGATGCATAGCCAGGACATGGATGGGGTTGTAGAGGATAAATTTATAATTTTTTTAAGGACAGGCAAAATGTTTCCAGCATAATCTTTTGCAAGCTGGATTGCTCCTTCCTCAAACAAAGCTGCCATAGAAAACGTTGTTGGAGGAATGGAAGAGGCGCTTTGTTTCTGGAGGATCTCTCAACTCGGACTTTGGAAAACAGCCGCGTGCAAATTCTCGCTCCCCTTGGTTTCAACGTGGCACTTTTCTTTTCTTCCCTAGACTCAATGTTCTTTTATTTTTGTGATTATTGTTATTTTTCAACATTGTCGCTCCTTCAGATTGTCTATTGTAATGAGATGATAAAAAATGTCTCATCCCAAACAATGCCATCCTGTGAGTAACCTGAGGATATTTCTTTGACAGCCTCAAGTACTCGATACGAGTGCTTAAAATTTAAACCACTACTTGTTTCGCACGAAGATAGAAATCTCTTAACACAATTAACTGTTCTCGGATGAAGGACAACTTTTCTATAGTAATTGACTTCATGGAGACAAGAAATGCTCAAGTCTCTCTGGTGTCACACTTGGTTGAAGCAATGTCAATATTTTTTCTCCCCTTTCTACGAGTCGTTTACATAATAATTTAGAGCCCTAATCTCACGAATTTTTTTTAACTTCAAATATTAGAAGTAATTTTGTTATACAGAACGATATTTTTTTTACAAAAATATTTTTCTTTATACATTAAAAGAGGGAGAATTTTTAAAACTAGAAAAAATGCTTCGCATGAAAAGTATAACATTGGTTAGAAAGTTATGAAACGAGATGTAATAAAGAATTCCAATTTTATAAATTTCAAATGTTGATACACTAGATCATTTTAATTTTTTATTACATTTTCAACAACTCATATAATCAAATACGAAATACAAAATTTTGTCACAAAAGAAATGTACATATATATTTTATATAGATATGTAAAAAAAACTAGTCAAGAATAAATTTCTTACTTCAATAAAGCTGCAATATTTAATGCCGAAATCCTTATTTCGAAATTTTTAAAAGTAAAGAGGGTTATATATTAATATTTGGGTGAAAAATGTATTGATATAATTAATGTTAACGTCATTTTTTTTAGTATAGTCATTATATAAATTTTTCTAAAATAGGTCAAAAAAGGTGAATATAGTACATAGCTGGGAAAAAAAACAGTACTAAAGGTTAAAAGGAAGTTATTATTTTCTTTAAAAAATGCATGACCTACTTTAAATTTATACAGTTCAGCTGGTTTCTTTTCTTTAAAAAGGAAAAAAAGAAATTTTTTTTTGATCGTTCACTTTTAAGGTATGCTTGACCTAGATATTTTAAAAAATAATTTATTACAGAAACTAACAGTGTAACAGTGAGAATTTAAGGTTTTTGAGTATAAATGAGGTCAAGGTAAGAAGTATTATGCATGACATTAAAATAGTCATGATAGTTATATGCGTATTTAGGTTTTACAACAGTGATATACAAATAGATTTTTAACTGATGCTTACATTAAATTTAGGAATATTAAATTATAGCCTTAAAGAGGATTTTTGATATGATAAAATCTGCCAGTAAGCGAATATTATGCTAAGGAGTAAATTAAACAAGTTATCACAAACATTATCATTAGATAAATAGAATATATAAAATATTCAGAATTAGATTAATCACATATAATATTTCATCTAATTCCGGAGCCAATAGTATTTTAGTCTACATTTATTATAAGCATCATAAATTTAAGGTGCATTTTAAGCAAGCTTAAATATAACTTGAAAAAAAATGAGATGTATAAATAAAATAAAATAAAAACACAATCTAGTAACTTTTTTGAAATAGTTTTTTTTTTTATTCTTTGAAGGAAGAAATATTACGTTGAAACGATAGCATCTAAAAAATTATAAAAAATTTATACACAGTATTTATTTATTTTTTTTTAAACATGTATTTTAAATCAAACAAATTCTAGGAATGTTGGTAAAAGACTGTGGCATCAGAAAATAGCAGCATTTTAATGTTAAGGCATTGCATGTAGAGTTTTTTTAAGCACTTTTACAGATTTTTCTGTTTTGAATTCAAATGCCGTATAGTATAAATATTTCTGTCTAGTATCTCATCAAAACGGTTGATAAATTAAATAATTTTAAAAACCTAAAAATAATACGACGAATCTTGTGTCAAGGTTTAATTAGAAGAACATAAGTTATTTGAAATTATTTGGGGTCATAATAGAACGAAAATGATTTTCTTCGCATTACAGTTTTCATTAAATAAAGCCATTTACTGAAACCTTTAATATATTAATGAACTCTCCATGGTCCAGTGGTATGAACGTGTTCTTCGGCACTTCCGAATACGGGCTCGAATCCAGCCAATAAGCGGGGATGGATACTGTGATTTCCTTATGTACGTTTGTCTGGGAGGGTATTTGGGAATTTCATGCACGTATCTCAGGGTTGGCGCTTTGGAATTTCTTACACCTCTTATCCAGCAACCTGTGATTATTTCTTCTGGGTGGCACACAAGATGTGCTCTCTTATAAAACACTTGGGCTATCCGGTAGCTTCAAATAGAGATCCGTTCATTTTTTGCCAATGGGATACATCCTAGCCCGAATGGGTGCTTGGGAATTTCACAAAACGTGCATAGAGAAATCTTATCGGATGGTAAGATATGATGAATGCTCAAATTTCTTAGAATAACATTGGACGATTAGATTGTGACTTCGTGGTGAATGAAAGTTTTAAGAAACATATGCTTTAAAAAATTAATTAAAATGTTTTAATTAAATTTTTTATGCTTTTTTAAAATTAAAAAAAAATATATGCTTTTAGTTGCTAGACATCTAATCTGCAACCTCGAAATATAATATTGAAAAAAAAAATGAAAAACTGAAAAAAAAATCACAATTTCACTTTAACTTATTTATATCTCATTGCGAAAAAAGTTTTTCTTTAATTATAATGGAAACAATCTCTTCAATTAAAGTTATCATTTGATGCATCAAAGTATAACGTAAATCGTTCCTTACGCAGAATAACTTTATGAGTTCAATATCTCCAAAATAAATTTTAAAAATGTACAGTTTAGCTACACACAAACTTGTTGATTGAGTATTTTAGAAGTCGGAAATATAACTCACACATCAGTTAATTCCGGATGTTTAAACAGAGTAATTTTAAATTTATTCACGAAGTTATGACATTAATTTTACAATTTTACTGAATTTTAAATTAAAATTTATCAAATACTTTTACTAGCAATTTATCGAAGATGAAAAGTTCATTTATAATTATAAAACGTTTTTAGGAAGGGAAAGGATATGAAATTTAAGTAAAAACTTTCGTAAGTTTCAAAGAAAGGTATCGAAGTTGGTTTTTCATTTAAACAAGTATTCAGCTTTACAAATTTGTTAAATTTTAAATTAAAACTTTAAACATAATTAATCAAAGATGAAAAATTTATTTATTCTTATAAAACGTTTCAAAAAAAGAAAGGATATGAAAATTGTGTAAAAACATTCAAGTTTCAAAGAAAGATATCGCGATGTTTGGTCATAAGCTCTCACTTTTTGAACAGGAAGACTAATTTAGTTAAGACTTACAAATTTAAATGGATTCGTTTCAAAATAAATCTGTATAGCACAAAGATGAGAAGAAATACTTTTAACAATAAACTAATAAAATAAATTTCTTACACATTTTTGTTTCTTTTAACCAATTAAATTTATATGAAAAACATGAGAACCTACACTCGATCATCTCGAAAACACAATCTTTTTATTAAATGGTTAAAAATGTAGAAAAATATATTAGAAACTGCTACTAAGAAAAAATGTTTCAACAGTTCAAAAGCTGGGGAAATTTTCAAAATATTATTTTCATTTGTTTCAGTTAAAAAATGTTCAAGAAAATTAAATTTTGGTTGTTTATTTAAACAAAAATTCAGTTTTATTTTTAAGAGATATTTGTAATTTCAATTCGAGAGGTTGCCTTTTATGTTTTATGAATTAAAAAAATCTACAATAAAAAATAATATTAACATTTTCGCAATTAGATTTACAAAAACATATGAATTTATTTTCTGATATAATAAATTTGTTATCTTAAATAAAAATACTATTTATGGTAACAAGCAAAGATGCGCAACTTTTCTTACTCTTCTCTGTACTATTCTTATATATATATATATATATATATATATATATATATATATATAAG
>JAPDSC010141761.1:1109522-1132627 GCA_026290005.1 Latrodectus geometricus
ATATATATATATATATATATATATATATATATAAGTAAACGCGAGAGATTATTTTATTATTTTCAGAGAATAGTAATTATGATTGTTTAAATTGTGAAAAAATATATTATTCATTCTCGAATAAAGAAACTTCTTGAGCGATAGGCCACTTTCGGATATTTTTATTTCTGGTATTTTCTCTCCATTGATTTTCCAGATTTTCTGCAATTTTTGCTAGCTAAAGAGATAGTTAAATGATTATTTTATTATTTTCCCATTAGACAGATCTGCAGCAATTGAAATTTTTAAGAATGAACTGTGTTATACAAACTGTGTTCGTTTCGGGAATCGAGGTTATTTGAAAAAATAAGGACTAACAAGCTGATTTACAAGTTCGTTTCTAAAAAAGAGTTTTTAAATAAAGTGTGTTCTCGAAATAACTATTATTTATGATCCTGACATGATTTCACTCTAAATTAGGATTTAGACTTCTAAAACACTACACAATAGAGATTATTTCTTGAGAACAGTGGCAGGAAACATTTGTTGAGAAAATGAGGTTCTGAAAGGTTATTAAGAGGCCTCAGTTTCACTGCCTACATTTTAGCGAGCCTAAGGAGCATTGAAAATATGAAGTCGTGGGAAATCTATTGTTTCCAATATTTCTACTGCTTTTAGAACGAAATCAATCTGACAGGAGATTCTCATTCGATGCACCTGCAGGCTGCAGATGGCTCAACTCGTGACTTTCATAAAAGGGCTTCATGTGTTGTTTCGAATCGAAGTGTGTACACTTGCGATTAAATGAAGTGTTTATTGCTTGGAAACATTTGTATGCGCCTTTCTGATAATGGCTATTTTTATGTTAAATAGATCTCAATGACATGATGAATTTATTTATTAATTTCTTTGTTTAAAAGAAAGTTTTTTGAAAAATGTTAAATCTTGAACACTTCCAATAGAAATAAATTTAATCAGTCATTACATGAAGAGTTTATTAGAAAAATAATGAAACTAAACATCTGCATCTCATAATGTATATTTCTATATTAAAAAATGCATATCAATTATATAATTATTAATTTTAATAAAAAATGTTTAATTTCGAACACTTCCGATAAAAATCATTGTAAAACTAAGAATGTTTTGCCAAATTTGTAATAAAACAAATTAAAAGCAGCATAAATTTTTTTTAATAATAATTGATTACTGAGTACGGAGTAAGGTTTAATATAATTTTGGAATATGAAAGTTTCTTCAGAAAAGAGAAATTAATTCTAATTCCTATTTATGTATATTAAAAACACTTTTAACCAAATTTACTTCAAAACAAACTCATAAAAAATATGATATGTGAAAAAAATTTAACCTGATATACTCATAACTATTATAAACTTGACACAATTTTACGATTGAGAGGTTTAAATTAATTCATATTAATATTTGCGGCAAAAAGAAGCAGATTATAAATACATTACTTGTTAAAAAATAAATGTTATAAAAAATACACTTAAAAAGCTATATATTTTTAAATCAATACAATCACAATAATTATTTAAAATAGGAATTTTAAAACATCTCAGTTTGTGAAAAAAATTTTTTTAATTATATTTATCACCATTTGATTAAAAAATTTCCAGTTGGTTTCTTTAAATCTGAATTATCACTTTTAGTGAACTCCAATAACTAATGGTATTGAGATGACAATACTTTCTAAAATGCTTTGTGACAAAAATGTAATATCTTTTAAATTCTGGAATGCAACAGGGAAGGAAAAATAATCTTTTGATCCCCTTCGATAAATCAAAAGCATGAGAAAATTCCTTAACTTAGCATGGGTTGTGGACATTCGCAAAAATTTGCAGTCCTTACTTTTTCAGGAGTAGGGAAAATCCAGGAGAGTTAATTTCTAAATACGTTAGAGAAAATTTAAAGGCTTACGTAACGTCTCATAATAATAATAAAGCAAAAGAGAGAAAAATTCACTCAACTTCGGTTATCCTTATTTTATAAAAATGAAAATAATTACTCGTGGGCAAAGTTTCAAAAACCTAGAAACTGTGTTCCAACACGTGCCGCGACATTAGTGTTTCCTAATTACGTAGCCAAGAAACAGGCCAATTAAAAACGCAAACACGAGACCTTACTGCACCCAGGGCTGATTATTTCAAAAAGTAGGGGGGGGGGGTCTTAATTACGCCGCCCATTATCGTGATGTTGATTATCTTAATCAGAAGCCAAAAATATCTGCTAAGCCTCTTCTGAGATGAGAAGGTAGAAAAATTTGGCGTAATAAAAGCATTTTGCGCGTAAACCAGGAGGGGGTCTTCTTCTTATTTCGACGAACAAAACAGGAGTTTAATTATTCTGGCTAAACTGCTCCCGTTATCCAGGTGTTGCAGTTCCCGCGTTTTCCAGCACGGAATTCATAAAACAGCTGCAAATTAAAACGTAGCTGCTCGATCCCGCCTCCATCACATAAAAATGTGGGATATTTCATAAAAATCTACATAAAACATATCAACTTCGCTAAATAAGAAGTACGCCGAGTTAATCAAGAAGCAACACTTTGAAACGCACGAAACTACTTTGCATACCAACCAATAAAGCTCCATCTCACCGATCTTCTACAATCAATAAATGCAAAAAATGTACACATTCCAATTGAATTATATAAATCGTTCCCCTCTTTGTTATCAAGTTCTTGGTGCTATATAGCTCTCTGCTTAACCAATAAAGAAGATTCACCATTCCACCAAACCTTCTGCAATCAATAAATAAAGACAAGAACAAAATATTATATATATATTATAAATGTTTTTAAATCATCCCCTCTTTATTCTTGATGATATATACTCTCGTATTGCGTACTAATAAACCAGATTTTACTTAATACTGATCTTATGCAATCAATAAATAAATAAATAAACACATAGAACAAAAAAAAATTATACATTCCAAACGAAATATATCTCTAAATTATTTACATTTTGTTATCAATTATTGAGATTTACTCTCACATTGCATATCAAGTAATAAAGAAGAATCCTTATCTCAGTGCTCTCCTAGAGCCAAGAAATAAACACCAGAATCAAAATTTACATATTGCAAATAATAAATTTAAATCGTTACTTTTTGTTACACGTTCGTGGTGTTCTCATCTTGCATATCCATCAATAAAGCAGATATGTAATTCTAGCTATTTTCTGCAATCGAAATAAACGCAATAACAAAAATTTAAATATTCCATATCAATCACATCCCCAAATCCATGCTAGAAAGTTTTTATGCTTTTTCTCGTAGCAGTTATTCTTATCTGGTATTACTGGACTTCAATTCAACAGCTCTAGGGATCGGTTCCTAGGCATGGATGGTTGTAATGGCTCGGAGTTTAATTTAAATATTAGAACCCATTCAAATTAGTGGGCAAAAAAAAAGTAAAAAGAAAAACAAATCAAAGTTGTTATATTGCAATAGAATGTATAAAACGATCTCAGAAACTAACTTAACTTGCCTTAGAAGTTCACGATTTTTTCTTATTTTTTCTGTTACTAATTTTGTCTTCAATAGCTATGGACATATAATCGCTAGCCACGCGTTTCCTTTATTTATTATTGTTATGTGGGTGAAATAAGAAAGCAGTTTTTATTCGTCATTTTAACAGGCAGTTTTGTATATTTATGGAAAAAAAAATCAACAATGGTAACAAAAAATACAATGTATTCATGCATTGAAATTATTCGAAATCAAATTAAATGTGATTTTCAAGAACAATAAGATAAATCATGCATTCTATATTGAAAAATCATTCTTTGTGATCAAATTTTTTAAAAATACAAATTTTTTAAAATATTTTATTTAGAATTTGAATTTCAAAATCTATTTCTCAAAGAATTCTTCAAAACATTCGATTTTACAGACTTTCAAAATGAAAATAAGTTTTAATTATATGTTTATGAATATTTATTTCCCTCAATGTATTCTTAAAACAAAATTTTTAACTGTTTAACAATAACAAATTATATATAAAGGATTAAAAAAAAATTATAAGCACAATCATGTATTACATTCATAATATTTATTGTTCATATTTATATTTATTTAACAAAAAGAAATGCGGTATTTATTTATTTATGCAAATATTATCCTTAAAACAAATTTTAGGGATTTGGAATTATTGTAAATTTGAAGAATTTTATATAATGAAACATAATACATATATATCACAAATACATTTTCATGATTATTTATCAATCGCTTTTTTATTAATTACCACAAAAATATTATACTCTGATGCAGTTTTTAACTTTTCATTTAGTACTTGATTTCTTTCTTCAATTTAAATAAATGCAAGAAATATATATATATATATCTACTCAGTACATATTCGAAATCAAAGAATGACTTAATTAAGTATTCTTTTTTATATGTACCAGTATTCCTGGTACGAAGCTATTTAATGAAAATGTGGTCGAAAGTTAAGTTAAAAAAATGAAGTTTCCTTTTAAATATTAATAATTGCCTAGAATTTTTTTAGAACCAAAATCAAAAGGAAGCGAAGTATTAGTAATTAAAATCAACCTACTCAGTGATCTCCCAAGAATATTTAAAAAATGCAAGAAGTAAAAATAAAAACTAAGTAAATCTGGTTTTATTTGAATTTGAGTGGAATTAAGATCTTCAAAGAAAATATTTCAATAAACATAATCTGTTAATGTTCGTTACATTAGCGGAACAATTTTAATGATACTGCATACGAATTCATTAAGGAAAATTAACGCAGATTCAGGAAAAACACTGTAAAAATACAAAAATAAGAAACAAACAATAAAATCAAAGAGAAAGTAAGAGTAATCTTCTGAAATTGTACTCTCCTGTAAACGCAGTGCAAGAGAAATCTTTTTATCCACACAATTTTACTTTAACGTGACAGTGCATTATTTTTTTTTAACCTTTCCCTTTAATTTTTTGAATTGTGAAATTTTTGTTAAACTGAACATGGATTAAATTGTATGTTTTATTGTTTCTTGTGTTTCTCAGCTTTTATACTTTTTTTTTTCATCTCTCAATTTTCTTCTTCACCTCATATTAAATCCCGATGTTGAAGGTAAATATATCGCTTGTAGATAAAGCATAAAGATAGATAGTAAAAAAAAAGCTCTGGAGAAGCCAATGAGATGTGATATGCTGTCAACTATTTGCTGCGACGCGTGGTGACCGCCAGATGGCACTATCGGTAAGAAAATAAAGTTAGTATGGCATTTTGTGTGTTCACTAAAATTGCTTACGCGAGAATAAGTTACAAAAACGGACCAGAAATTAAAATTACCGACTAACAAATAATCCAACCGTATTTAGAACAGTGGGATATCGCGGGCTGGTACAAGGAGGGAGGCTCTTGAGGATATCATGCGAATAAAATTAATTGATACAATTTTAAAACAGTTGACTATGCCTCAGAAAAACCAGTTAACAGCATCAACCGGAACTAAACTGATTATTTTTGCGCCGTATTTCAGCTGAAGAGAAAGAAAGAAAAAAGGGAATATAAAAAAGAGAAGTAGGATGGGAGAAGTGATATGCAAAAAATGGAATAAAGTATAAAAATTATGAATCAGAGATTCCCATTTTATAGGAACCAGCTGTTGCTGTGATCTTCTCCCGCTTTTTAGAGCGGAGTGTTGTCAATAAAACACTGGTTATTTCACACCGTTTTTGTTTGAAGCACACCGTAATAAGTAAAAAGAAAATCAATTCTTTAACACAGAATAGTACGAGTGTTTACTTCTATTTGTTCCAAAATGTACACTTATTTCTTTTTTTTAAAAAAGAAGCAAAAAAATAAATAAGTACAATAAATAAACAAATAATGAAATAAAATTCATTATCTGAAATGTTCAAAATTGAATTAATAAAATCTAAACCCACAAAATATTTTCAACATGCATACTTAAAAAAGTTTACGCGCAATTCATTAAATGACAGTTCTTTGAAAAGAAAACCAACAAACATAATGCCTTGAAAATTGTATTATTTCTTTATTTACAGTATGTTTTGTATGTCTAGTTACGTTTTATATTTTATATGGTTCACGGTATATTCTTCATATTTATAATTTGTTTAGAAGATAGTTTAGAAACAATTAGCATTCTTAAGAAATTAGAAAAAATGTCTAATTAATTGAATGTGAAATAGTCTAGTACATAATTAATAAATGAAATGTTAAAATAAAAAATTTAGGAATCGAATAAACCACTTTGGTTTGACACAGCATAATAAGCAGGCAAACAACTGAAAGTTATTTACTTTTTAACGAGTACAGTGCTTTCAGATGGACTTAGTCTGCCATTTTTCCTTATAAAAAGAAGAAACCCGATAAACTTTAAGTCATTGACAGCATTAACTAAAAATAAAGGAAGCTCGAAATCAGAAGATCCTACTACAAGAACGCATAATATAAACGCATAATAGTTTGTTCTGAATTTATCATTCTTAAAATTTCAAATGTAATTATTTAATTACAAACTTGATATTCAATGCACATAAGCATGTCTTATAACTTTAATTCGTATGTTATTGGATTCGATTCCCATCTCGTGCGTGCATGTTTATAAGGATTCGTAATCCACTTTGAAATATAGATCCTAATGGAATTAGTTCTTATGCTCGAAATGTGATCGTATAGAGCCAGATAAAATTTTAATTGCATTTTTGTTAAATTGGAAAATGCCAATCAATGAAGAAATACATTTTAGATTAGCTATTAAGAAGGAGTAGAAATAATCAGATTTCATTAATATTCATTAATGTTAATTAAAATGATATCCAAATATACTCCTGCAACTTGAAATATTTGACTTTTTCAGCTTTTCATATTAATTAAGAGAAAAAGTCTTTATATTACTGACATTGACTGGAACATAAAAATTAAAGGAAAAATACAGTTTTTAGCATTTATAGCTGCATTTAACAAGGCTGATTTAGAAAAGGAAAATTAAAAAAAAAGTTTTAATAATGTTTTCTATCTGCATTGTAGCTGGTTTTCAAAACAAAATTAAATTTTTACAAAACAATTGCAAGCTGACATTTTAGTATACTTGAAATTGCAATATTTTCAATCTCCACCCCCCCCCCAAAAAAAATCGCATTTACATAACATTACTTTTTAAATTACTTCAAATTCCAAATTCAATATTCTAATTTCAAATTCAAGTTTTCATGAAATATCTTAGAATTTGGATTTGGAAATTCAAAATTTATAAATTCCTTTTATCATACTAAACACATTTTGGATACTTCTTGGGATTAATTAAAAAAATTTTTGATTTGATACGTTATCCCTGCAAAAGTACGTTTAAATCAAAAAATATAGTTTCAATTTCACACGAATTTATACAAAATTAATCTTGCCAGTCAAAAAATAAATAAAATCTCAGCATTTTTGTATTGTTTCTATTAACATACATAATTGTACACATTTATAATACTCCCTTTATAAAACGCAGATAACACAGGAAATGAAGTCTGGAAAACGTTAATAGACAATTTTGTTCGCAGAATTTACAAATCATAAAATTTTTTCCTTTGTATACTTTTTATCTGCAATTTTAAATTTTTATACTTTAAGGCCATTATTTGCAGGCAATCCGGTGATTAGATATATATCAAGGGATAAGAAATTTCAAAAACAGAAAATAGGCGAACCCAGTTCATTTATCACGTAAGAGAGGAACTAGTGATAATTTCCTACCCAACGAATAAAATAAGTCGAGCGCTCTTGTTAACCTGAACTGAGAGAATTTGCCATCAGGAATTAGAGAGTGGTATTTTTTCTCGAGGAGCCTAGCGTTTCCAACTTCATTAACCGAAATACAATTAACTGACTATGATGCAAATTTAGCTCTTTTTCAAAGATAAAAAGACCTTTCGCAACCTTTAAAATCAATTAATCACCCATCTCTTAGAACCGGGAAAAAATAAAGGACAGCTCCTCTAGTATATTCATGAGTCTAAATAACCATTCCAGGGCCAGGGCCCGTGTGTCACTAGTACAAGACAAGGGAGGGCAGTGCTAACTACCGGTAAACGCCCATCCAAACTTTCATTAGAGCATACTAATGCATTGTCCCCTTTAGTACCATTCTTTAAGGGGAAGGGGCCATATGTGTATGCAAATGAGGCAAGAACCCAGTTTTGTGGCAAGACAAGAGAAAGAGAAGTGGCTAAATAACTTTGATGAAAAACTGCTAGAATTAATTTACTTTATCTTCAGAGGAAACTCATTTCTATTTAGTACAGATGTGAAGCTATTTCTTTCATAACATAATTCTAGTTTTATGCCACTTATTATACCCCTTTACACAAACACTTATGAATACCTCATAATCATTAAATGCACAGAGATTTTCTGTAGTTTTATAACAGCAAAACTCGTAGCATTAAGAAAAATTCGAAAGAAAATTAGACATCCTACAAATTAATTTTTGGACTAACTTTTAAAAACATCTCCAGTAAATGCTTCAAAAGTCAAAAATGTGTAAGTAATATAGATTTAAATCAGATAAATTATAAAAATAATTACTGCTATGAGATTAATATGAGAAAGCAATGCTTTGATTTCTAATTGAAATCTTCTAAAATAAATAGAGTATCATAGTACCGCAAGATTTTTTTTTTTTAAATAATCGAAATGAATACTTACATAATCTGACCAGAGAAATAAAATTCATTTTACATAATATTGAGAAATAAGAAAAAGGCGAGATTTAAATCAATTTTAAATTTTATGAACTTGATTCAAATTCACATTTATATCAATTTGAACTTCATGTAGAAGGTTATTTCAACAAAAACTATTCGCAGATTAATTTAGTGTGTAGTTAAAGTGTAATAAATAAAAAACTTTAGTTTTCATAACATAATTAATTTAGTTTTATCGAAACGAAACACAGTAGGAAAAATACTTTAAAATCAACTCGTTGCATACCGATCAGAGATAAAATTGAACCCCAAATTTTCTTTGCTATCACTTCAGCAAGCAATCAGTTATAAAGAAACTACATTAATCTTTTTCCTAATCTGGAATTAAAATATTACAATATGAAATTAAATATACACTACGTGACAAAACACCAGTTATATTATTTTTTTATAAATGGTTGATTTTAAAAGTGTAATCGAATAAGTAATATTTAAAACTAATATAAATTTTATTAAAACAGAGTTCGAAGTAATCAAACAAAGTTTCATCAAAAATGAATATGTAATATATCTTTAGGTGAAAGATATATAATTATTACCTAATGTTTTGAAATTATTTAATCTCTATTTGTAATATTGTGCATTCTTACACATTTCATGGAAACTAATTTGTGGATCATAAATTCTATAACGTTTTTCTATAGTGAAAAAATTTAAATGAATTTATTTGTTGAAATATTAGAAATTTTATTCCTATTTTAAAGTTACTTGTATTTTCCATGAGAGATAGACAAAAAAACTTTAGAAAAAAATTATTTCTATTTAAAAAAAGAACACACTGAAAAATATTAATTGGATTTTTGGTTCATAAAATTCAATAAAGAAAAAATTCAATTATGAAACATTTCTGTAAATCTTCATTTATAAAGCTAAAATATATTCATGAATAATAAATAATAATATTTGATTTTAAAGCAAATTTTTTAAGTTTTATTTAAAAATTATCACTTATTATTCCAGTAGACTAAATTTACAAACCATCGAATAAAAACCAAACATTTGTACAGTTTTATTTTCAGAGTTATAAGTAATAAAATTTTAAATTATTAAAATTGAGATATATATGCCACGATGATTAACATATGAAGTATAATTTTAGAAACTTAAGACAATTTCTCTACTAAAGATTCGTTTAAAATTATGATTGATTATCGTAAGAAAATTTCAATTAAAACGAAAGCATAAAAATAAAGCTGAAACGTTGGCGACACCTTTTCTCTTTTAACAAGAGAGAAAGATATTTCCACACCTATATTAATTTTGAAATAAATGAATTAAGCAAGTATTCTTTTGTGAAATGAATTCTGGAAATCCACTTAGTAATAAAGAGGCAATCGAGAAGTAAAGAGGAATCAAACTTCACTTTAAATAAGTTACAATATCAAATCTCTTCACATAATATGTCAAATAAAAGTTATTAACAAGGTCTTAAATTTCCTTTCCAGAAGTTGAGATCAGAAGAAGCTCGGGGCAGCAGCCAAACGAAGCCAATTAGAGAACATTCTCGAATTTTAGAGCATGCTTTTCCAGTTGAATTGTTTGAAGTTCCACACAAAAAGAGTTCAAAATAATTATGAGGTAAGAGAACGCGCTTATTTTTAAAACATCGGATTAGGCGAAGTTAATGATAACTTTGGTGAAATTGTGAACTGCGCTTTACAAATTCACTTTAATTCGCATTAAAATCGAGTTTCACTTTAATACGGGGAATATCTGCTTAAAGGTGTTTTGTATAAAAGTATTCAAATGATGATTTTGGCCTCATGGCCTACAACGAACAGTAGTTATAATTTATTTTTCCCTGTTGATATTTAGTTGTAAAAATGGCCCTCCCCTTAGTATTAATTTTAGACGATAATGAAAACATTTAGAATAAATTAAATTCGTCGCAATTATTAAAATTTACTTTTGCAATTAGTCTATTTTCTTAATATTTAACAAGAGGAATAAAAATGTATCCTATTATATAAAGCTATAATTTGAACATATTTAATGAATTAGTTAGTTTTTTTTTTTTTTTTTTTTTTCATGCCATAGGAACCCGTTTATAGGGTAGGCAACCATTCACACCTCATTCATACAAGGAAAGGACAAAGACAGGAAAGAGAGAAAGAGAAAGTACATCCATGCCCCGACTGGGATTCGAACCCAGACCTCCCTATCGCAGTCAGGAATGCTGACCACTAGACAGAGGAGGCGGCAATGAATTAGTTAAATAATTTGAATAACATGTCACGACTTTCAAGTAATTCTCATATTCTAGAATTCAAAGTATATTTATACAAAGTAAATCTGTAATTTATGTTGAGATCTAAATATTAAAAATTTTAAGATAAATCTTGCAAAATTTATTTAATTTGGACATTTTACTTTTTTAGAAATATCTTTAAACAATGATAGATTAGTATAATTTATTGAGACTAAATGGTAAAAGCATCTTACATATTACTGTTTTAGAATTTTACATATCTAAACTTTCAATCTAATGTAAAATGTGAGTTATTGGTTTGTTCGGAAAATTTATTTCGTTTTTCCCTCCTAAATCAGTCTTTTGCTATTGAAAACCAACCATTTTTTGAATATGCAATTATGCTACCACCAGAAAGATGGTAAGAGGTATTGGACTAGAATTGACAGTATACAATTCAATTTAATATTTATTCTCGATTCGTTTTTCATTTTCATATAAAACGAAATAACTTTCCAAACAACCCAATGTATCTTATAAAGGATTAAATATATAGTATTGATTTTCAGTCTTCTGAATAAATTTTATATTGGTGATTTAGATATTTGGTAAAATATGTAATGAACTCTTATTACAGTGAAGAATGGAATCGAATGGACGGTAAATAAGTTTTGAAATGGATAGTTTCTTGATTGATCAATTATTATTTCTATCGTTAAGGATATTATAAAAGCAAGGTCGTTGTGTATACAAGATTCTTAAACAAAAGAATTCAATGATGTATTGTGTATAAGATCGTAAAACAACCAACATGTGTGTAGATTTTTTCCAGCAATTCAACATAGTTTTTGCTCTTCTCAGTTTTATACATTGCTCTTAACAAGAATAAAAAAAAAACAGGTTGTGTGAGAAGAGTTTTTTGCTCTTTTTGTCAATGAAATCAGTTTTTCCCCCTACAGGTAAAGATGAATGGAGGTGGAGTAGGATGTTCCTTGTTCCACCCCACACGAGCCATTACCAATTCTGCTATTGGTTCTAGCAGAGAGGAAAGGTTTTGTGCTGGTTTATCTGGTTGCTGGAGGACTAGCTTTTGCAAACTTGTTAAACAAAAGGAATCTTTTGAAAGGCTGGCGGCAGCGATGCAGAACCTTAAGTTCAGTCTTTGGTATCTTCCCTCCTCAACTTAATTGTCAATAATTATCGAGAACTAAAAAGACTGAATCCCTCTTCTTCTTTTCCAACAGAAAAGGAAAATAAGAACTTTCCAAGGACTCAGCAAGCAGAAGCCTCAGTGGACAAAGTGAGAAAACTTTTATAAACAGCGACTAATTAAAAAAAAAAAAAGGTCGGGCACAAGGAGCAGGAGATCGCTTTGTTTTTTTTTTCATTACAAAACGTTGAAAAAAATGGCTGTCACTTAATTATTTAGGACGTAAAGTGCGTTATTTATGCGTGGCCCCTGTAGGCTGGAAACTGAGGGAGAATAGTCTGATTACTGAAGCATTAAGAAACGCTCTCTCTTTTCTTTACACCCAACCCCTTTTATCCCCGCTTCTTTTTATCCCGCCCTTTTTTAACCCTCCCTTGCGTAGCTATGCACGGCATCCACCCTTTTCCTCCCCCCTGGTCGTATGTGTGTGTGTGTCTTTTCTCTCTAGAGACAAGCAGGCAACCCTTTTCTGAACAATAATTGATCGCGGCCTTAATTACCAGTTTCATTATCAAGGATCGAAGAACTGGAAGCTTGCCCTGAGGACGCTACGCTCTGGGGTTGCACGCCACCCTATGCAAATGGCCGAAGATAACAAGAACTATAGCCTCCGGAATTTCCATATTAATACCAGCAGCCTCTTTGACATCTTTTACTTCACTTCCTTCACTATTTTTTAAAAAGTTTTAAAGTCTTGCTTTGCAATGGACACTCACTTCTACTAAATTTTACATTAAACTTCTCAGAGGCATTAAATCTTACGAGACAAATAATAACATGAAGAAGAAAAAAAAACACAATTGGCATCTGTAGATTGCATCAAGTATCCCCATAAATTGATTTGTGTATTTGACAGTCTCACCAGTTTGCAATTAGTCATTAGCTAAATGGAAACAAATCAAGCTATTAATTATTTTTATTTAATTCTTCATCATTCAACCATTAATTACTTGTAATTTATATTTATTGCTGTCAAAGAGTTTTAGAAATTAGAAAAAGCACCGCTTAATATGAAAAAAAGAAAATTCTTTGATTTAATACAAGCCAAAATATTTCAACTAAGCAATTCGTCCTTCGCTATATACAATTATATTAATCTTTCGAATAATTTTGTTAAAATCAGATTGATTATTTTCAGCTACATCGTAGATTGAAATCATTTTGGTGAACAATGTGGGGCTAAAAAATTTATTTGCAACGAAAAATGACCTTATAATAATAATAAATTACCTTTTCCTCAAGTGTATTCAGTACAAAATGTCACTCCATAAAAAAAAATTATTAGAAGTTCTGTGTTAAAAATATTTTAATTATGAATTGTATATTTTTTTTCTTAAATCTCACAACTGTACACATATTTCTTTCATCAGTAAAATTAAATATTGTTTTAGTTTTCTCAAATTATAATAAGTGGAAAAGCAACTATAAAAAAAAGTAAGGAAAACAATTTCATTGCAGGATTTATCTGCAACGGGGCTCGTGACTACTGCCTTTAACTCTACGGCTGAAAAAACAATATTTCATCAGAATAATTCTTTCCTTACGAGAAATCACATTTCCATTCGCGAAATCATATCATGTTTAAGATTCAAAAAGAAGAGGAAAAAAAAGTTCCGAACTATGAGTAATAAAATTACATAGATGGACGAAAAAAGCCTCCAACTGTCGATGTGGATTATAATTTAAAAGATTATCAACAGCTCATATATTTTTTACATAGCATTGGCAAAGGAGCAAGAAACCACTTTTATTGTTTGTGGGAAGAAAAAAAGATCTGATTAATTCACAAAGGAATACATGCTACTCCTCATATAATTAATTTGCTAATGGAGCTGCATTTTAATTCTTTTAGGCACACTTGTTATTAGGATCTACGTACTTTAAAGGACACTCGATCTCCGAAAAGCCTTTATCCGATACGCTTCAATAAGAAATAAATGTTTTTTCAATTTTTTTATTCGGGCCAATTAATTAAATTTTTAAATTAAACGAAAGGATTGGAGGGGACAGATGAAAGAAAAAATATTTCCTGCACCAAGTGAATATCAATCCATTTCTCATTTGATTCGCTTTTAAATTTCTTGGTCTATAAATATATAACTAAATCTTAATTTATATTAAAAGAAACAAATAAGTAAACTCCCATTTAGAAGCAAAAAACATCTTAATACAGTTAGCCGTGAACTATGCAATTAATTATATTCTTTTGGCTGAGCCGGGCATCGCTCAGTACCAAAACTTTTCCATTCAAACGAATTCCTTTTTTTTTCTATCATCTTCAAATACGACTAATTATCTTGTCATACAAAATATTGTCCTCATTCTTTTTGTGTGAATTTGCTCTGCATCAATAAAAAGCAGGGTAAACACCGTAATTTGTAGTTGGGAAAAAATGGGCACCAAGAAAAAGCTCGCTTATAGAAATTCAATGAACATTTTTTTTTTCCCTTTTTAAAAAAATATTTTTTTTTTCAGTTGCAGCCACAGCAAAGTAAATTAACAAAACTTTCGATTGATCTGAATGTGCAAGCGTCTACGTGTGTGAATGTGCACATTGGGGCGAGAATTAAATGTGTTTCTTAATTAACAATAACAGCTAATAAAAAGGGCGGGAATTCGGCTGCCTCATAATGCTAAGATCAATTATTTGTTCACCGTTTAGCGAAAGGCTTCTTCCTTTGCACGCCAGATTTAACTGTAAATTCTCTAATTGTCTGTAGTATCATAGTTATTAAACCTTTTTAAGCCGAAAAAAAAATAACATTAACTAAGTTTTGATACATGGTATGTATATATTTACTGTCAAATGCTTATTAAATAATAGAATCGAGCAAACAAAACATTCCAATTTGTTAATCAAGGCATGAAAAAAAATTTTTTAAAGAAAATGCAAGATCATATTGACAGTCAAAAATGGAACTAAAACTCGTAATTTTTTTAAATAATTCTGAAACAATGTTTAAATTGCTTTTTTTAACTAATAAAATTATGCAAATTTTATGATTTAAATTCATTTTAAAAAGTAAGGTTTTCAAAAAAAATGACTTTTAAAAAATGCATATTGATTGTTTTTAGTAAATTAAAAAGTTATATCAACTATAAGGTTTAGAAAAATCAAATAAAATAATTATATTTTTAGGTATAGGCTATAGACTGTCATTTTCAGTACCAAAAAATGCCTCAAATTGATATAAAGTATGCTTTAACTAAATAAATGAAAACAACCAGAGCATTTATTTAAAATTACACAGCAGAAACAATTAAGTCTATACGAAAATTATAGCATTATTATGAAATCTAAACAATAAATAATATTTCGGGTGTGAAAATTTTTAAAAAATCTAATTTATTTTTTAAATTTTCTGATGAAATTTCTTAACTATCCCAGTTTGGGAAGTAATAAACTCTTAAGAATGTGAGCACCCAATCAAAAATATCTTGTTCTTTCAAATTACTAATTTTAAGAGGTGTAAAAACTATCACTTTATTTGATATATAAAATCTCTCTCTCATTTTATCTATGTAGGAGTAGAAGGAACAAAATTCAAATTAATCAAATAGGAAACACAATTTATTTTAAGACGTTTTCCGCGTGTATTTATATATTTTGTTAAGCAATAAAACTTTCATACTTCATCTATATAGACCAATTTTTCAGTCTTTAACTTCACTCAGCAAGGTAGTATCAATTTTAAATTTATTTTAATTTTCTTTAAAAAAATAGCTTTGAAAATGTTAGAAAAGTATATTTCAGAAGAGATTAATTGAGTCTCTTGTTCAAAAAAGAAAATTAGAAAGCTACCCTAATAAGAACAAATGCAACAACAAATGCGCAAATTATCTGTGAATCAAACACTAGAAATTTCAATTTTATAAAGAATGAAAAACAATTAAGAAATGTACGAAGAAATTTAAAAGTGAAATTAACTAAGCTGTTTTTGGGGAACTAAATATCACAGATTTTATCTTAATTCATTGCAATTACACAATTCCTCAACTGATAAATGAAAAGTATTGAGTGCGAAAAACGAAGTGAAAAAATTTTAAATGCAAAAAAAAAAAAAGTTCTGAATTAACTTTATGTTGTAGATTTTTGAAAGCAAAAATACAGATTAAAAGAATCAGCGCTTCAGAGCAACTACAGTTAATATTTTTATTGTTAAATTTAGAAGTGAAATTTAATAAGCTACTTTTTTAGTTACTAAATACAATAAATCAGTGTTTTTACCGCATTTTCATTACATATGGTTTTCAAATAATTAGCTTCTCGAACCTATAAAAAGGGAAGTGATATTTTAAATAAAAAATATTTTAAGAATTGACGTTTTTATTGCATATTTCTGAAAGTTCATTGACTGATTAATTAAATTTGCAGTTCAGAACATGTACAGTTCATATTTTTAAAATGAAATTTTAAGAGAAATTTATTTTGGCTGTTCAAATATAGCTAATCTTTTATTCGCTGTATTGTCATTCAACGATTCTTTAACTGACGAAGTTAAACAATGCTAAATATACAAAATACTGAAAAAAAAGTATAACAAAATTTAAAATTGATGTTTAAATTTTTTAAAGCTGATTAACAAAACTCGCTTAGTAGCATTTTCGTCCTCTGCATTCGAAAAGTGAATATGGTGTTGAGGAATAGAAGCGAAGAAAGATCACAAGAAAAGTGGATATGCAGATTCGGTTGTGAATGAAGCTCGAGGGGGTTACTGTCAGGAAAATTTGGATGGTGGGCGTGAAGCAGGTAAACGTGAGAGACAGCCTCATTTCTCTAGAGTTTAGTGGTGCATGCGATGGTCAGCAAGCATACGATCAATAAAGTTCAGCTCCTTTAGCTAATTCTTAGCGTTTTCAGAATTTGGGGCCGATTACTAATTACTTTTCAAATCTATTCCTATCCCATCCTTCCAACTATTGGATGTACTTCGGGGGGAGAATATTGCTGTCTTGAGCATTGGCCACGAAAGATGTTTAATTCTCCGCTGCCTAAGCAAGTGCTTAAAATCAATTTCAATGGAGAATAGGATTTTTTGCTGTGTTCTAAAGCAAATGAATATAGTATTTTGGTGGTGCTTTATACGGAAAAGTATAAATTTCATATTATTGTGTAATTTAAAGAAAATGATAGCTCCTGTTACATACTATGAACATTAAGTAAGAAGACAATGTTTCCTGAAACTCAAATTTGAATGGGAAAATCAAAATTATATCCGATAAAATTATAACGGAATTTTTGTGGTCAGTATATCTAGATATATCATTAAAAGGAAAATTATAAAAATCACATCACCTATAGTTGATTGGAATAAAAGATATTTTTATATATTAGATATTTTAGAAATATTTTTAAGGATGAATTAAAAATAATACTTGTGTTTAGACTTTTTACAATGAATTAAATGATATGAGTTCTTCAAAACATATCAATTTTTTTTTATCCAGTAAATTCAATAAAAATAGATTAAGTATTTTACAAAGTGTGGTCATAAATTGAATGTACTCATCATACTGATATAAACACTGATTACGTGCTCAAAAAACTAAATTATTGTTGTTCATAAGTAAAAAAAAAAAAAAAAAACTTTACATTAACTCACAAAATATATGAAAAGTATCAAAAGAATGTGTCTTTAGCACTGCTGTATTTCAGTTATTGTAGTACTTGGTCTAGTCAAACAGAAGGGTCAGTTGCTTATTAATTTATTCAGCGTCATTAATAAAATTACATTTATTAATATTGCAACAGTTATTCACCAACATTTATAAGATACTTTTCATATAATACATCAATTTCTTAGTAAGGTTTATTTATTTAATACATTAAAGTGGTTCAAATGTGCTAAGAAATAAAAAAAAATATTTTAAAATACGTCAGGCGAAATGAATATAAAATTTTACTGAAGCTATAAATGAAAATATGCCAATAGAATTCGTGAATATAACTTTAAAATGTGCAAAGGTTTAGAGATATATTTGCTCTAGAAATATTTCTAAAGTGAAAAATATTCCGATGCCATTAGTTTTGTAAAAATAGGACTCAATCACTTACATAGAGATTTTTAAGAACATGTTTGATAGCAATGTTATTTGTTTCACCATATAAACTACTGAAATTATGTAAAATTTCCCGTTTATTGGACATTATGTCAAATCAGAAATATTCCATAACAATTTAAGAAAAGAAAATATGATTTCATACAACTGTCGATCAATTTATTGTTCTTCAGTCCAATAGAAAAAAGGTAATTTGATTTTACAATTCTGAAATCTGCTTAAAGATAGCAAAAATAACAATAATGCATTGTTTATAAAGTAGAAGCATCTCTGAAGACACGCTTTTGCAAAGCAAAATAAAGCGCAGAGTCATTTGGAATTTCACAAATATCTGCGCATTTCTACAAAACGACGAGCGAATATCATAGAAATATTTTTTGGGATTTTTTTTCAGCTCATCTTTTTCATTAATGGTTCCATAAAATATTTAAGAAATTCAAATGATTCAGTTTTTGTGTGAGGTAATTTCGTACCGATAAGTATACATTGCAGAAGGAATAGAAAAGAAGTTCCTTTTGTTATTGCATTTTTGTCTTCTTTATTTCTTGTTCCCTTTTCCCAATAAGAATTTCAACTTTAATCTTAAACGAACTATAATAAAAACGAAGCACAGGTACTTAGGGCTAATGTTCATATTTACCGCTTCAGCACGTCATAATAGAGCGGAAGGGTCTTGGCGGCGATTCCACTGAAGAAATGTTCCAGAGAAACCTTCGACTGTGATTAGGAGAGATTAGTACTCTGATGAGAGAGTGAGGATCACTCCTGGATCATTTTTTTTTATAACTGCCGTTCAGTCTATTTTGAATCCAGTTATTATAGGCACAGAAATAAAAGATACCTAAGATCACAACAAAAGCAGAATGATTTGGTTTCACAGCACACACTGAGAATTGAAATAAATAAAAAAATATTTATTTTAAAATAATAAAGGAATTCCATATATTTTTTAATATTATAAATACAGAAAAATATTCGATGAGACAACGTTATCTTACATTGAATACTTTATATTTGTAATCAAAGATTATTTGAAATAGATTAAAGATTTGGAATAAAAATTTTATCTTGCTAAATTTTTATGTAAAAAATAAATTGCTTAATTTTTTAAATATTTTCTTTACCCGTACTATCATCGATACACTTTTTTCAATAAAACTTTCCTAAATAATTCATTCAAAATAGCTGCTAAAATTAATACAATTAAAGTTACATTACAATGCACAAATTGACTAGAAATTCACAAGAGCTAAGCTATTTTTACGAATTACTACTTTCATAAATAGGAATTCAAAAAAGATTTCTAAACGCATGTGAATACATTATATAAAGTACATTTTATGTTATATAAGGTACAGAAAACTTAAATATACTAGACACATACTGAAAACATTATGTTTTAGTATTTTGCATACGCACACACAGTTTTTAAGAAAAGCAAATAATAATTTTATTTAAATGCGTACATCAGAAAATTATTCTTCAGATATCAGAAATTTAAAAATAAAGCAAATTTTAATTCACAGAAAGCTGTACGAAATTTTAAAAGACAAAAAATTATTGCTGACTTACAACTTTATATGGTAAAATTTAAAAATAAAAATGTAGCGAACCAAATTTTTAATGTTTAGCAACAAGCTTCTTAATAGTGACAATTTTAAAAAGCATAATTGGAACAAACGACAATTTTTGACAGCATGATTTCTTTTAATTCATTTGTGCTTGAGCAATGTAATTTCCTAAATATCATTTGCTAAATTGTCATGAGTTTATAAATCAGAATATGATGTGATAGCAAAAATCATTCTTGTTTCAAAATGGTTTGTTACATATATTTTCATAATTATTAATAATTTATTAGACTAATAATATAAAAATCTATTTATAGAATCATCATAGTTTTCGTAATTATTTGGTTACAAAATGATGAGCTTGACATTTAGAGAGGGAAAAAAACTACACTACTGGCCATTAAAATTGCTACACCAGGAAGAAATGCAGATAACAAAATGATATTTATTGGACAAATATATTATACTAGAAATAACAAGTGATTAAATTTTCAAAAAATTTGGCTGGATAGATCCTGAGAAATCAGTACCCAGAACAACCACCTCTGGCAGTAATACCACCTCTTGCAGTAATAACAGCAGTTATACGCCTGGGCATTGAGTCAAACAGAGATTGGATTGCATGTAGAGGTACAGATGCCCATGCAGCTTCAACACGATGTCACAGTTCATCAACCGTAGTGACTGGCGTTTGGTGACGAGCCAGTCGTTCGGCAACCATTGACCAGACGTTTTCTATTGGTAAAAGATCTGGAGAACGTGCTGGCCAGGGCAACAGCCGAACATGTTCCGTATCAAGGAAGGTCCGTACAATACCGGCAACATGCGGTCGGGCATTATCCTGCTGAAACGTAGGGTTTCGCAGGGCTCGAATAAAGGGTAGAGCCACGGGTCGTAACACACCATAAATGTAACGTGCATTGTTCAAAGCACCGTCAGTGCGAACAAGAGGTGACTGAGACGAGACCCATCGATTCCATATTCTGCTAACAGTCATTGGATCTCGACCGACGCGAGCAGCAATACTGCGATAAGGTATACCGCAATCCCGGTACGTTGCAATTCGACCTTTATCAAAGTCAGAAACGTGCTGGTACGCATTTCTCCTTCTTACACAAGGCATCACAACAACTTTTCACCTGGCAACAACGTTCAAATTCAATTTGTGTATGAGGAACTGGCTGAACAATTTCCTCATCACAATGTAGGTGTCGCTACTGGCGCCTCCTGTGTCTGAATGCGCTGAAAATCTAATTATTTGCATATCACAGCACCTTCTTCCTTTCGTATAAATTTCACGTCTGTAGCATGTCGCTTTCTTGGTGTAGCAATTTTAATGGCCAGTAGTGTATATAACTTAGATAATTTTTCAACCAAACAATAATAAATAAATTATTATTCGAGGAATAGATTCTTACATACATCAATACTTAAAAATTTCATTTAAAAACAGTATACTTATGTATAACTGAAAAATATTTTAAAAATAATACTCACAAAATATATATTGAATAAGAGCAATAATAAAGAAATTTTTAACATTTGATGTAGTGAATACTTAAAAGGAAATTTGTGTATTGTTTACACTTAACGCTATTTATATCTAACAGTTTAAAATACAATTTTTGTAGATTTTTAACTTCAAGCTAATAGTCAGCTTTCAGTAATTATTATACTTTTATATAAAAATTAAATATTGTGTGCTATTATTATTCAGATTTTAATTTTTATTTCAATTTAAAAAAATATAAATCGAGTGATACTTCATCTCTATCTTTTGCTTGGAAAAAATGTTTTCAAAACAATATTTTTATAAGTAGAGACTTACTAACTTATGTAGGAGAAATAAATCTATTAAAATGCGGTTTAAGAATTTATAAAAATATTTTCAGAGATTAAAAATATTTTATTAATAAAGTGTAAAATAACTGTTTAAATGTGTCCCTCTTATTTTTTGATAAGTGCAACTTCTTCATTTGTGCGATATCTCTTATTCCAACAAAATAATTTTCGAGATATTCGTAGAAATATTTTATACAATAAGAATATTTTTAGTCTCCATTACAAAATACATGTTGAAATTATTAGGAATTCATACAATGAGAAAAGAATTATTTGGTAGAAATTAAAAAAAAGAGAACTCCATTTTATTAGAGCCTTTGTTCCTATTAAATATCTGCGTTTCGTTTTTTAATTACCATATAACATCTCTTGAATATTTTACTATGTAACCTGAACCGTATATCAAACTAGGAATTAATTGAATTTCATTTTCAAATCTTCACAAATGTTAATTTTCAATAAAGAAATATATTACCTCAACTTACACATTTGGTTAAAGAATAAACTTTTTTTTTAATGGAATTTTCTCCTTTCTGAAAAATTCTTAGCATAATTCTACTTTTGTTATTTTAAAAGAATAAAAAAAAAGGAAAATTATTAAGTAAAAAGGAATGTCATAATAATGTGGTTATTCAAACAATGCATTTAAAATAAAAAAATGTAGAATACTTGAGAAATATAGACGTGTGGAATTATTGTTTTTTCACTGCATTTGAAGCATAATCACAAGCTGGAAGTGAGATCAATTGAAGACAGTCAAGACAAAAGGCTTAAAGTGATATTTATTGAAATAGCACATGACAATGTTGTACAAGGAAGGGGCACTTGAGTGACTACAAGTTGTACCTTTACCATGAACTACAGACACATGGTGCGCGATTAACAACGATATTTTTTTTCTTTCATTTTGGTTTGTACAGGGTTTCGCTTCAGGGGTGATACACACAAATATTTGAAAATTCAGTTGAGAGGTTGAAACATACCTTCAAATGAGGACAACATAAGGATTGAAAAATCATTTTCTAATGAGGATAATACAATTAAATTAGCACACGTATTCATAGATTACATTTACGTGTACAACTTACAGGCATGGCTAAAGTCCATACCATTGAAACAAACTTACTAATGAGTCAAAATATACAATAACATAAAACTACATTCCATTTACAAGAAATTGAATAGTTCAGAAGAATATAATAAGTACTTAAAATATTTTGCATCACATAAGAAACAACAAAGATCACTATATATAAATAATAAAATGATCTTTATGTGTTTCCTTATTCATTAGAAATTCCTTTTGAGAAAATGATGGTTATTCATTATGTGCGCTGTTTCAGAGGTAATATGAAACAGAAGGTAATTATTTTTAGGGCCAGGTACAATTATTTATTTCCCTGAATATATTCCATGGATATGATTTCGTTGACACGAATAAAGTATCTAATTGATTGCATTTACACCACAGTTGTGAACAATTAATGCTGTCTAT
>JAPDSC010141761.1:1132637-1151756 GCA_026290005.1 Latrodectus geometricus
ATTTTTTAAAATCACCACTTTCAATGTCAAAGATTTCAAGTCTCGAGGTTCTGCGGTTATTATATATTGGGGAAACGGGACTACTGTCAAAATCTACATGGAAATCATTTATTTACACGTTTACAAAATTAAATCGCTTAATATTTTTACTTGTGTCAAAATTCATTACATATATACTTTTTTTTATTGTTTTATGATATATTCACGTATTTGAAATATTTAAGAACAATAAGATCACGAGAATCGCTGAGCAAAATGAATTCTTTTTAATTCTCTCTAGAGCTCATTGATTTGCTTGGATCACTTTCTATGATCCATGGATGAACGTTCTAATACTCAGATAAAACAAAGGGCTTTGCAAATGAGCTTTCCATGAATACTCAGCTGTTGAGGGTGTAATTTTGCTACATTGATCATCACAGCACGTGGCTGATTTTCAGCCTTGAAAGAGGTACTTGATATTTCCACGGTGGCATCGCACAGAATGAGGTAATTCTCATAAGTGCTCTCTGAGGAAGTGGACATCGCTTGCATTATGGAATGCAGTCGATTGTTAAAAACGGAAAATATTATTGCCAGTATAAGTACAAATTGCATGTAAAAATAGTAAATCAAAACTTTTCTTTTTAAACTGGAAAATAAAAGTTTAAAAATAGCACGTAAATTGAGCATTGGCATAATCCCTGAACGCCACCATTTTTCATTTTTAAGGAAATGAAATATTGTGATATGCGTACAAAAGTTTTGTTACACTTAAAACATACACACATCGCACATTTTCATATCCAACTTCAAGAAGGCAGAAATGAGGTAAGAAGTTCTCTCCACTTTTAAAAAGTACAAAAGCACTGCTGAAGAAGGTTTAAAAGAGGTTAGAACGGTTTTTTTTTGTCAGAGACATGAAAATACAGCACAGTTCATAAAATCGTATTTGAGAAAATACTCGCGAGTTTATTTTTCTACAGTAGGAGGTGCTTATATACAGCATTAAGAAGTTCTCTTTTTGCCGAATTCCACGGCGTACATTTCAAATTTAAATGGAAGAAATACTATTTATTACTATTTAACATGAATATAAAGATCATTAAATGCCTAACAGATTGCACTAGCCATGATTATAAAAACTATTTAAAGCTATTAACAGAACTCAACATTTTGAAATGAAAAGATCACACGGTTTCTAGTTAAATTATTTTAACATCACATTTTACACTAACATCAACAGTGAAACACAACTGAGTATTTTAACAAGTCTATAGATTGAATCAATACAATCAACGTAAATCTGAATGAATAGTAATTTAAATTGATTTCTTTACAGGAAAATGAACAAGACTGCATCGAACTTTGATAATTGTTGAAATAAAACAAACAGGGGTAATATCGTGATTCCTACATTTTGTAATGAGATTTGAGTGAGACGATGAGACATCTATTGCAGACGATAAAGAGGTGAAGATGTCTATTCCTACTCACTGTTAAGCTTTGTACAGATTCGGGAAGCTTCCAAATGGAACGCACATGCACTGGGAGCTGAATATTCATGAGAAGTCCATTTCAGTTGTGTTAGACACATAATAACGCTCATGCATACATCACCAAAAATTATTATACACTTATAAAACACCTTTACACATGATTTGGTTCACATGCGGATGAATTCCCGACGAAATGATAAGCTATACTAACAAGCTGGTTATCACAGTGTCCCCAAAACATGTTTCTTTCTGTTCTGCTTATTAATTGCATTTCTTCCAAAAAACTTTCAATAACTCACAAACACTAATATAAAATATCAACATTATTGCTAGTGCAAATATCTAGGACAAAAAACTACTTAAAGCTGATGATTAACATGTCTTAACAAAGTGGACTTTTTACATATTCCTGCCATTGTTGTTTGTACGATGGTTAGTCAAATCTAAAACAAACATAAAGAAAAAAAAAAACTATGCATTGACATAAAGTTGTTTGTTGACTATCCACCAGACCGGTAACTATTTGCCTAAAAATTCAACAAATGCAGGTTATACAGGTTCTCTAATATTGGAAGCATATAAATACGTAATGCAACAATATACAAGTAAACAATGAAATGCATTATTCACAAACATAATAAACAGAAATGTCGTTGAGCAAATCAAAATAAGTCGTTTGACGCTGATAAACGATTTATATACAAAAGATAACACAATGAAAACAATTTTTTTATGCAATACATTTTAACTTAGAATATTAAAAATTTAAAAGAGAAATACAATATAATTTCTTGGAATTCTCACCTCACTATAATATTCAAATTCATTCAAATATGACAAAAAATTATTAATAATGCATACAAACATTTATGTACATAATTTTACCAACATTTATTTTTGAACTTATTCTCAATGGTAATTTCTGAATATCACAAACATTTTTGTTTGCCTTAAAGAATATTATAAATATTTTGAAAAGATTAAAAAGATGTAACAATTTCTAAAATATATGTGGAGCAGAAAAAATATACCTTGAATCTGTTTACTAAAAGTAAATTGAACACTAGATTTCTTTGAGAATAGCGTTTTCATCACAGACAATAGAAAAAGAAATAATAAACATTTGCCATTTTAACTATATAATTATTATAAATGGCTATATTCTTAACACATCACAAAGCATGTTTTTAATTGTTTATTATTTTTAAAACTTTATTTTCTAAACTTAAAAACTTTTTCTTTAAATTATATATGATTTTTTGAAAGTAAATGAAATCAAAAGTATTCCTTAGTGTGTATAAACATGAATGTTTTTTAACTCTTTTTGCATAACTTGTTATAATAGCAATCTTTACTTTCTACAAATGTTTGCAATACAGGTGTAGAGAAAATTGAATGATAAGGAAATTCTGAGTTACTTATCAAGAGAGAAAATTAATCTCGTAATATAATTTATTTAATAAACAATTTTTTAGTTCAATTGGATTAAAAAAAAAACTCTAAAAAGTTAATAATTACAAACAGTACCAAAAAATATACCTATAAAGTGGAAATTTACTAAGGAATACTTCTGACTTTCTACATTTCCGTTGAGAGCATTTCTCTAATCCGGCTTAGTCAACAGTATATAAATCAAGATTTAAAAAAAAAAGGAAAATCAATAAAAAGAGCTGAAACTACTTTAGAAATAAATTATTTAAATGGAGAAAAGAGATAGAAAAATAGAGAGATTTGACTATATATATTATATTTCCAATATTTTTCTAAGAATCTAACTACACGTATGTAACGTCTGTAGCTTAAAACGGCACTTCAAGCTATGAACTCTCGCCCTTTAGTAGAATTGTAAGATTAAAGGTTTCCTTTTAGCTTCTCGTATGTAAGAGGCCATTCCCTGCCTATGAGATTTCTAACACCTTGCAATTCTAACAAAGCATCAAATACTTCTTGTGGTAACTATGGTAACGAAAATCCTGGATGAGCTCGAATGTTACTACTTCCCGGAAGACATTACTTATTCACAGCTATATCCATACTAACAAATTTACATTGTTCTCGGATGTTTTCAGGATTTGTATTTGCTTTAGAAGTATAAATAATTAGCAAATAAGATAGTCTTAAATTTATTTCAATTTTTTTTTATTTATTTCCTAAAAACTTGGACGTTGACATTACTGGTCACAATTGTTCAAATTTCAACAAAGCAGGATTCTAATAGGAAAACGAACGTTCGTTAATGATAAATGCTAAGATAGTTTCGGTTACTGATTTTTATATATGTACTGTTTGCTAATTTAACGATACAAGATAGAAATCTCTAAATGGTTGGAATACTTTAAGTTTGCAGTTTCTTTTCAAATGTTTGAAAAGCTTTTCATTATATATTTTTTATAATTTGAAGTAGTTAAATAACTTCAAAAAAAAAATTAGAAATGCAATATCAAACAGAAATCAATTTAGGGATTCGATCAGATGTAAATAAAAAAATACGTTCACACAAAAGGTTAAGTTTCGCTCCTTCAATATTGCAGAGGTTTAAATTTAAAAAAAAAAAATTAAATATTTTATAGTTATATTAATCCAAAATAAGTTAAACATAGAAGTGACATTATGTAATTAAAAAGTTCGAAACTGTTTGTTAGTTTGAGTGAACAGCAGACAAAGAATCAAAGTAATGAGAAAATCTAACTACAAAGTAGGAAAAAAACGGAGCAATTTTTAAGAGACTCTCTGGAGAGAAAACGTGAAAAACTGGTCACAAAGAAATCATTTCCCTAAAGGCGGAAACAATGTTCCTCTGTCTTACAAGCAGTTAATTATTTAATTGTTGTCTCAGCGAGGTGATCTGTAGCACAGACAAGATTAATCAAAAGATTTGCATTCGAAAAGGCGAAAACAAAAGAGCGCCTCCCATCCCTAAGTATATCTCGATTTGCTCGAAATATCCTTTCTTGAAGCGCAATCCTTAACTAGCTCGAAATTAGAAGCAAGCCGCAGAAGAGAAAATCTACTTTTGTTTCAGATAATGAGCCCGAAAGTTTGAAAACGAAAAATTTGCATCACAATGGATTTTTCCTTGGGTAAACTTGTTTACTTTTTGAAAATATATAACGCCTTTTAAAATAAAGCACCACTTATCATAGAACAACTCGTGATCAGATATCAAAGAAAACGAAAAGTTCTAATCGTATCTTGGCATCATTTCTTTCTCCTAAACGGCACGAAAATATGATAGAAAACTTTTCATAATATGAATTTGTTTATTTTCTCTCCAAAATCACAAATTGGAACACAGACATTTTTTTCGTTACTTTTTAAACATAAGTATTGTTTTTATTCATATCTCATGTGAATTTGTGCCAATTTTCTTATGCAAATCTCTTAGAATTTCCAGGGTTGAAGAATTTCTTTTAATTAAGTATTTATTTAAGAGCGTATTAACTCACTTTGAGGGCGGCCCCTGCAATCAGATCTTAGTCTCTGGGGAGGTATCCTTTAGAAAGAGGTCATGTTAATGGTCCGTCGACTCACGTTCGGTAAGGCCGTTTAATATCCTATATCATAATAGCTGGTTGAGTTGACGTCACGCATCGTAATTAAGAACGTGCACACCACTAACACGTTCAGCAACTATATGCTTCATGAATCGTCATGTACAACCTCCCCTCAGAAAAGGTGGGCAAACTTTTTCTAAAATACCAGCTTATGTCCTGCCATTTACACCAATTATACATTCAACAAGCGAGAATTTTTGTAGCTTGAAAAAATAAAGTTAAAAAAGATACTTGTGACCCAATCAACTCTCTCTCTCGTCCGCATAGATAACTAGCGACATAGTGATCTTTCTGAAGGAAGCATTAAAGAGTCAAATATAGGACGGAACGAAAAAAGCAAATAGAAGAGGCGGTTTCGAAGAAATGCATTTTGTGATGAGAAATTTCTTAAGGATGTAGGTGCATACTTTTTAATCTTCCCGCTAGAGAGATGGCTGTACCCCTTTAATTTCAAAGTTTGCTTCTCTTCAATACCCTGTTATTACGTTAGACACAAGAGTTTGATAGATGATATCAGAGTGTTCTTAAAGTTTTTCAGAAATGATGAAGAGGTAGAAATTCGATGAAATATATTTCAAATTTTCCTTTTCTACCCGCATAAAATATCTATTTTTTTATGTATATTGTTTTAATTCCAACCTAGTCAATTTTAAAAGTGCTAATTACTTTAATGGTGCTTTCATCTAATCACAACGCGTTAAGCTAATTGACCAAAATGAATAATCTGCACACAAATAACTTACTTTCAAAAAGCAAATTTTCCTTAATGCGTTGCTGGAAACAAGTGGGTTGCATTAAGAGAACTTTAATAGCAGCGCGAAATTCTCAAAAGCTCTTAAGTTTACAAACGGGAAGAAAGAAATTGAGGATTAAAACTTTTTAATAAACCTTTAGCTTATTATTTGATAACCGGCAATTGTAGATTAGCAGATTTAAACGGCGCTGTTTAAAAATAAAAAAAGCTTTCTTTTGTGTTTAATTCGCATTCGGTGTATTAAAGGTCAAGTATTTAAAGTAAATGTATTTTTTTTTTGTTTGTCCATTAAAGATAAAATAACGCGTTGCTCAGAAATAACAATTAATAAAAAACACCTCATAGGAGAAGTTTGAAGGGAAACCATTAATCTTTTTAAACGCATTCATTTCGAGTGGAAACCTGCATCAACAACTATTAGGGTGTTTCTTCCGAACCAATTTGTCATACATGGAAAATGTGTGGCATTAAATGCCATTTCCAAATTTCTTTTCTGTTCTATTTAGACAGCGTTTGACACTGTGGAAAAGATTATGAGTATCATGAAGTACTTTGAAGCTTAAGTACAACCTTCAGCTCAGAATAAAGTCTTGTTTGACAAGCTTTAACATCCAAGCCGGAAAGAAATTTGCCCATCGCTACTTAATACATAACTTCCTATTTTGAGCCAATAAACAAAATATTCTAATAGAAAAAGCAGGTAAATTTCAATATTAAAACAAATGGATAAACAAGTACTTAACTATAGTAATAATTCTATGTATCACAACAAAAATAAATTGTAGTCAATATAATAAAATCTATGATTTTTTTTCGATATAAATATGTATAAAAAAAGAACTATAATGGGTACACGAGAGGCAGGTTTATTATTTGACAATGACAGAAATAGGACTTAAATATTATATAAATTTCCCTCATAATATGTCATTTTAATGAATTAAAACAGAGGAATTTAAAGAAAGAAATAATTATTATATAAATTAACTTATTTCCCTCATAAATACAAAAAAGTTCAGCTATAATTTACAACCAAGTTTCTGATATGATTAATTGGTTTGAATTAAGAGCAACTCATAGAACATTACAATGGAAATATACAAACAATCCTAGCAAAACATTTTCGTGCATTACACTGTTTCAGAAGAAACAATTTTGTATTCACATCCTTAAATAAAACTTGTATTTATGTCCATTTTTCAATATAAATATTAAATTATTTACAATACATTTTAGATATTATTGAAAACTTTATATATTAAACAATAATTAATCTACTAATAATGTTGCAGGAAAAAATTGGGGGGGGGGGAGGGAGATAGAATGTAATTTTTTGAAACAATACCTTTTAAAAGCAAGGCACTATTTACATGTTGAGATAATAATGATCATCACACTTACCTAACAATATAAAATTCAAATAGAAATAAAATTCCTGAGAATTTGTTTCAGAAAAGAAAAAGGAAAGAATAAGTTGATTGACTCTAAATGCCGAGGTAGCGAGCCACACCAAGAGACTGAGCAAAAGGAAAATAATACTTTGGTCTATTTTATAGGAATGTATGAGGATATTAATATCTAAAAATATCACTTCGGGTAAATTACATTTTAAAAAGTGTTCTTCCAGTACAGGAAATGCTTCTAAGGAAAAAAACAGTGGGAGAAACACAAACACTCATGAGCCAAAGCACTTGGCAAACAAATACATCAAAAGTGCATATTCTGAGCTCAAACACACTGATTCAATTAAAAGAGAACCATGGGGCACAATATGATATTTAAAATGACATGCATAATTTTAAATTGTATTTCAAACATCATAAATCACAGTATTCATTATGTCTAAGTCAACAATTTTTTTTTCTTTCAAAAATATAACTCATTTAAAACACAGGATATCAGAACTGTAGCATAAACGTCTTAAAAAAATCTAAAATGGTTTAACTGGGAAACACAGAATACATTACAGTTAGAGTTACATCACTTAGAATGACACAGAGGCATCAGGGGCTAATACATTTCAGCTTGTACACAATTTCTTAAACTATATATTATGCATCTGTACATATATATTTTCTGGAAATTAAAGCTTTGTTCATCATTATTTGTGACATTTACCCCATAAATTACGGTCAGTTCGGTGGACATATTTTGTTATCCATTAATACTGGCCATAATTCTGCTAAAAAAATATCTAGAATTCAATGCCATATACTATTGATCTTAGAAAAAAAGATTATTTGTAAAGAGAATAAAAAAAATTATAATTAGTTAAAAGAATAGTATTTTTACATAATAAACAAGTAAAAATAAGTACATCACAAAACTAAGGACATTAATTAATCTGCTTCAAAAAATACATTAAAACAATAAACAAATAATGGAACTAAAAAATGAATGCCTGTGATAAAGTACAAATTTGAGGTATTCCAATATCAACGAGCCTACACTGTACATCTAGTTATAAGAAATATCTGAGCAAAATGTGTATTGAATCACACGGACAATGGGTATAGACGTGAACTTCTTGAGTTTGATTTTCTTTCACAATTTACGTTTCGAAAAATCCCTGATGATATTTAATGGAATAAGCACCACTGAGAATATTTCGGTAGTATCCGATAATTACAATCTTAAAAAAAATATCGATACTTATTTTTTCAGTTATTAGCAAAATAAATAAAATAGAAAAAAATTGAACATGGATATCATAAATTCTAAATATTCTAACTGTTAAAAAAGAAAGAATATATATATATTTCTTTTTTAAGCTTTAAATTTTTAATTCCATATTCAACACACATTTAACAAGATAAAAATTGAAAATTAACCTTATTTAAAATTATTTAAAAGAAGCAAATATTTGAATATTGAGTATGTTTACTTATATAGAGCAATACTACTTTTTGAATGATAATACTACGATGTTTTATGATGAGGTAAGACAGGATGCAAAAAGCGATGTCCTACACGTATCTCACTATTACCAGAGACAGTAAAGGTAGAATATTCTAGATTTTTTTATTAAAGTGAAGAACATTTAACTCTAATTCAAAAATTTAATTATTAGTAAATTAATAATATCTTTTATACTTAAATTAAGAGTTAAAAGGAGAAGTTCATCCAGAGAGCTGCTTAAAACATTCAACCTCAAAATAATTTTTTTAAAAATTTGGAAAATGTTATTAAAGGTAAAATTTAAGAATCGGCGAAACTGACTTGCACTCTCTTAAAATCCAAGGCACCGACATGAGTCAGATGGACTTTCCCTCAAAATCACAGGTGCTAAATCACAATTATTTTTTATTTTTGATGGAATACTAAACAAAATAACTTATTTTGACTTTTTTAAAGCTTCTTTTAGAGACAGAGAGTGTGAGGGAAAGAGACAGTTGCCGATTCTTCCATCATTAAAAAAAGACCCATTTTAAATGAGATAAATAAAAAAAAATCTAGAACAAACTATCTTTGACTAACGTCTCAATACAAGCGTCTTGGTAAGCAACGTCAGTACATTTTGCCCGATTCGAATAAATGAATTATATTTATGATACATATTTTCCAGAGCTCTTGACTCGTTGATGTGTGTGATGATATAAGATGTTGAGACATTAAATTTTAGGGAAAGTTTTCTTTTTTTTTTTCTCAGAAGACATTGCATAAAAATTATCTCAAAACACAACACTAAAATTCACCGGGAATCAAAAAATGTGAGGTATGTCTCCATCAGTTCGAGAATTGGAGGTTTCAAATGTTCGCTGATAAAAATGTAAATTGGATGGTACACAACAAATACACATTTACAGCTTTTACGAATGGGAAAGAACAAACGATGAACATTCTTTCTATAAAAGAAGATTGGAATATCAGTCTTAAAATCATTTGTTATCAACTCTAACTGCTTGGCATATTTTACTGTAGTTGGCTTCTTCAGTTGGATGTTGTTATTGGATGTTGTCCAGACATTGTAGGCATTGACGCATAGTTCCGTATTTGATGTAGAGAAATAAGCTGATTGGGGAAAGAACTGTGGCTCTGCTTTACTTCCATCGACCCCATTGGATTCGTACTCTTTGGAAAATTAATCGGTTCATAAGGGAAATATGAGGTACGTGTTGCAGACGGCATGGACAACTGAGGCCCTGAAGAAATGGGTAACATCCCAGATTGAATGGGAGTGAAAGCTGAAGTATTCTTACTTGTGGGAGGCGGATGACCTTGCGTCATTGACGAAGTATCATACTGATTTTGACCAAGGTGTGAACCAAGATCATGGTCCCTGCCATTTGAATGATTGGCACTATTCGCCACCATCTGCTGTTGTTGTTGATGGCGAGGATCCATGTGAAGTCTTCCATGATGATCGCTCATGCTATTCTGAAGGCATGTTTCAGAAACATGCGGATGCAGATGATGAGAAGGGGGAGACATGGGTGAACCCATCGAAGATGGATCTCCCATTCCATGATGAGTGTCGGATGATACTGGTGTTGAGGTTTTTGTCCAATAATTATCTGTTGGAGCTGGTCCACGAAGTGATTGGTTGGAAGGTATGTTGAGGTTATTATTGTTGGTAAGAGGTGGCAACGGACGTTTTTCAAGACGATCGGCATGCTTCTGCATGTGTTTGGCAAGATAAGTTTCCTGCGTATATGATTTTCCACAAAACTGACAAATATGTGTCTTAAGGTGCTTCGACTCTTTGTGCTTTGGGATGTGCTCCAATAAACCCGCTTCATCAGCGAAACATTTGTAGCAGCTGTTGCACTTGTAGGGCTTGTCTGTCTGATGACATCGAGAGTGAGATTGTAAATTCGACAGTTGCGAGAAAGCCTTGTTGCAGCCAGGAGCTCGACACTTGTAAGGTTTATCCCCTGTGTGCGTCCGGATATGCTGTTGTAGATGGGATAGCTGTGTGAACTTCCTCTGGCAGATCTCACACCGATATGGCTTGATTCCCAGGTGGATACGCGTGTGTTGAGACAGGTACGAGGAGTTGGCGAACGCCTTGGAGCATTGGGAGCACTTGTACGGTTTGGCCTCACGCATGTGGATTTGAGTGTGTAGCTGCAAGTCTGCCTTGGACCCAAAGATCTGGAAAGAGTAGAGAGGGATTTCAATCAGTCACGATTTTTGATTTAGTTTCTTTTCAGAAACTTAAGAAATTGTTTTGGAAAACTGGCCTACCACACCATGTAAAGGCAGATTTCTCATATATATATAGATATATATATATTTAAATTCGTTTCGTTTTAAAGTACGAAACTTTTTTTTTTTAATTTTAGAAATACATGATTGTAGACGTTTAAATTTTAAGCTTAAGGGAGCAAGTAATCTGAGTCTAATTTTGTTGGCCAAGGCAGGCTGCAGCTAAACACTTTGGAGGTGGCCTCTCTGGGCATGGTGTGGCTGTGGCAGTGAGTGTGAACCGGATTGGCCGTGCGTGGCCACAGTAATGCCTGGAGGGGGACACACTCCTGAAGTACTGGGCCACTCCAATCCGGTGCACAGCAGGAAGAAAGAAAAAAGAAGGGAGAAACAGAATATAACAACAGGGACACTAAAAATATAGATAGCAATTTAACTTACGAAAGCTGAAAGAATCATTACTAGACAATGGCAATTACATATTCAGCAGTATATATGCAATCGAATTAGAATCATAAAACTATTCATTCCTAACTAATATAACAATACAACTGTCAATAGTATACAATACAAAAGTAATTCAGATAAACACTGCTAAGAATAGTAATTATTAAATCAATGATTACCGATAATTCGAAAACACATTTTTATAACAAACACATAGTATCATTAATTTTATTTTTATTTATTTAAAATTCAGGAAATGTGTAGATCTTAAAAAAATCATAATTTAAATTTTTTTCACAAAAAACTTTTGGCGTAAAAAAACTAAAAACATTTTGAACTATTTTCTTTTTTTCTTCACTGAATCAGAAAAAGTAATTCAAGAAGCAAAAACTGCATATTTAAAGAAAATGTTTATTCCGTTTTGATCTCAACAGATGCCGCCACCAGTATGGATTCTTTTCCAGATGAGAAAAGAATCAGAAGTTGGAGAATGAAACTTCAAATTTTTTCTACATTCATTAGTTAAAAAAAAGTTATTAAAACTCATATTATATTAATGAATGAATATTTTATAAGCACAATTTTAAAAAAACTAACCATCAAAAATAAACAGTTTTCTCGCTAAGTATGATAAAAATTATTTAAATCTTTCGCATAGAATTGTTTTTATTTTATCTTATTTTAAACTAAGATTGAAATAAAATTTATTTCGGTAGTTTTCAGTATGTTTTAATCAAAAATTAGGATTAGAGTGAAGAATATTCATTTTTAAAACAGTAATAAGAATGTGAAAAGAAGTTGTCTTTCTTAACTGTAACTATTTTATTAGAAACTCATTTTACTAATATCTTAATTATCTCACAACCTAATAAGTTAGTACAATTATTCGGAATCCCAATAAAGGATATTCTTTTTTTCTGCAATGAAAATATCTCGCTTTATTTTAAATAAAGTCTGAATTAAGATTGTTTAAGCATTTGTAGGAGATAACAAGGAGCAAAAATAAAAACAAAACAAAAAGCTGAATACATTCCATACAAACGAAGTAAGAAAAAATGACGAAGAAGGAAAAAATCATTTATTGCATTATTTCACCTCAAATAAAATAGATTTAAAATTCAGCGCTCGTTATTTGTTCAACTGATATCCATTACTGATTTATTTTCTTTAACCTTTATTGCATCAAGTTTAACTTTTAAGAGAAAACTGCTCCAACATTCCTATTCTAGCCCCTATCTAATTACGTTTAGTGTTATTTGCAATTTTGAAATTTTTTTCCCTTGCAACATTTTTTCCCCTATATCTTATTATTGGCATGGTGTGAAGAGAAAGCAAAGATGTTGGTGTAAATTATAATTTGCCTACGCCCTAAAGGCAATAACTCCAGTCGGCGCTAATATCAATTAGTCAGAGCAGATTAATATTTCTAACACGAGCTTTTGTTTTATTATTAGCTAGGGCATTTTTTACCCTCCCAACTGTGTATGGGGATACAAATCTTATTTTCTTTCTACCCTTCTTTATGACGCTGGGTCTATTTGTTATTAAAATATGATTAGCGTTTGAAAAAAGTTTAAATGTTCGTAATTACGAGAACAGTGATTAATTATGTCAGCACACAAAGCGAAATTTATTTAGGCAAAAGATTATATGTATGTATGGACATTCATGTTTTTTTTATTAACATCTTTCCCCTTTTTGCCTAGGAGAACTTTTTTCACTTCATTTTTATTACACCATTTTAACTCTTATAATTTTCCCTTCATTTTTTTAATCACCACCAATAGAACTGCTTTATGAAAAGAAGGAAAAAAATTAAGTTAAAAAATATACACCGCGTGTAATACGATATGCACTTGAAGGGAGCAGGAAAAAAATGGGTTGCTCGTATTTTGTACCACTATTCTTCCGGTTAGAAATCACTTCACACCAAAGGGATAAAAAAATATTTTGCATTTCACAAACTATTTTGTCATTTGTCCACTACTTATTCTACAGTTACCATAGTTCTTTTTTTTCAATTCGAATACACGCTAGAAATTAAAAGGTCTGGTTTGTTTATCATTTTTCGAGAAAGAGGGCTAATCCAACCAAAACTTAAGGGTTAAAGTGAATTCCAAGCCACTGCAAACATCCAAGCCCAAAGTGGGAATTGAACTCACGAACAGCTTAGTTGAAGTGTTCTGGTGGCCAGAGATATTACATGTTTTACTAGTAGCTCTCGAACTGAATAAAAATAGAAATCAAATAATTGCAAATATGTGTACGCATTGGTATCTAACTTTTGACATCGTCCTTCTGTTTTATCATTTTAATACGCTTATACAAATATATATAAATTAAATCTTGAAGCATTCCTGCGGCTCGGTTATAAGCATGTGAAAATTATTTAATAATACAATATCTTAACAATATCAATATCTTACAAAAGTTTCCGTTTAAAAAATGTGCATCTTATTTAAACATGGAGATAAACAGCTGCAACAATTGTTCGCATTTTATTTTAAATATCATTTGGAATTAATAAATTTATGAGATATTTTGCACACACACGCAAGCTCTGCTTTAGATTTTAACTTAAAACCCTATTTAATTTCTGCCTCAACAGTTAACTTTTAGTATTATGAAAATGTAATTTTGCATTTGATTTTCCATACATGTGAGAGATTCATAAAATTTGAGAACATTTTATGAGAGGGTAAAATGTGGGAGTCAGCCCATCTCCATTGACATTCTTTGTTGCATAGGACAAGAATATTATACATAAAAATTTACGGGACTAATTTTAAGAATAAACAGACAAGTGTTACAGTATTACATACAAAAATAGAAGTAAAGGAAATACTTGCACTGTAAGCCGGTATTAATTCTGTATTTAACGCATTTTAATGGTAATTTTTTGGCAGTTGCTAAATTTTAAATGAAATACAATATATTAAGAATATGAATTTAAAAACTACCTAACTCATTAGTGTAACATGTACACTTTTAAGATTTTATTATTTTATTTCATGTGATAATAACATAAAGATATTTACGTCATGAGAATGTTATCACACAAGGATATTTAGCAATATGGTTTTATAAAATATAACATTTTTCTTCGACTTATTTTACTATACGATACAATTAGACTGTTATTTTAATAAAATTAAGTAAGCATTAAAATAACATTGAATATTCAAAAAATTGCACTACAAAACTAAAGAAAACCCAAATTGACAAATAAAGTAACAATTATTTCAAAGATTAAATTTATGTCAACACATATGAAAGTTATTTTAACATTATGTAAGTTATATCGAAATAAATAACATTAATTGGAGTTACTTTTAGACAAAAGGTTTCTTTATTAAAGGGGTACAACAGAAAATGTGATTGTGTAAAGCAGTTAAATCTATAATAAACAATTTTATGTTATTAGTAATACAAGCATTTTTTTAATATATTATTTATATTGCTTGAATTTTATTTTTTAAGGGGGGGAGGAGTTTACTATGTTACTACTATTTTAAATTTGTATAATTTTCAATCTGTAGTTCACAAAAATGAAGTTTGAGTATAAGAGAAGGAGTTATTAGTTAAGCCATATTAAAATAAATAACATTAATTGGAGTTACTTCTGGACAAATGGTACATCAGAAAAATGATATGTATAGCAGTTAAATCTATGCGTATAGCAGTTAAATCTATAATAAATAATTTTATTAGTAATGCAAGTTTTTTTAAATATATTTTTACAAAGCTTGAATTTTTTTGTGTGTTACTACGTTATTACTATTTTAAATTTGTATAATTTTCAGTTCTGTACAAAAATGAAGTTTGAGTACAAGAGAAGGAGTTAAAAGAGCTTGATAATAAAGAGAAAGAAATGTCTGGATACAAGGACAAGATTACTAGTAACAAAAACAGGATTAGAGCCGTAGGGACATGGAAGTTCTTGTATATCATCTTGTTGATGGAACAACATTAAGTAATTCTTATCAAAACAGCTTTCAAACAGTTCTCCAAGTGTGGATAAAAAAAAACAAAGGCGCAGGAAAGCACGACGCTCCTGAGGAAAAAAAAATTCTCAGCTAGACTAGGTAAAGGAAAAAACGACGTCGTAAGTGAGTAACTTAAGTTAACCATTGATGGATTAATCCCCCAACAATGCAGCGCAACACGGCGGAGGGACGCCCACAACGAGTCCTTGAAAAGATAGCACTATACCAAGGGACCGACGACAGAAGAGTAATGAGTCATGACGAACGATAGGCTTAATCAGCTCCTTTGCACACAATATCCTTTTCTAAACCATTCACTCAAGAAATGGTAATTTGACAAAATAAGAATTACTCTCCAAGCATCTTGTAAGGACATTTATAGGTTTGGAAAATAAATTATATGACTGGAAGCAAGTCTTCATTTTGAAAAGTCACTTTTAAAACATTGTGACACGTTGCTGAATTCCATTGGGTTGAAAGGATGTTAATTCTAGGGGAAAAATACTTTAATGCTTCTATTATACGAAAGCCATCAATGTCCCCCTCCCATGCTCAAAACACGTCATGGAAGATTAACAAGACAAGCTAAATAAAATTATAAAACTTGAGGCTTGTTGAGTTATTTGCTTGATATTCCAATTGTATTCTGGTAAATGACTCCCATCTCGAGCAACTAATGTATTCTCACTTCTGTTTTACTTACATTTCTCTTCCAAATCTTCCAAATTAAGTGCTGGGTCATATCATTTGTTTGGAACACAAGAGCTATACTTTTAAGAGAAAATAAAATAATACCAAGTTTTTTCCCCCACTGAGGGACATAATTTCTACTGACTAACTTTACTGAATTTGATTTATTCTAAGCTTATCAATAAAATCTTTAACAACTAAACTGTATAATTCCAGTATATAATTCCTGTGTATAATTCATGTACCACAACTTGTTTTAAACTAGATACTTTTTTCTTTTTAAATAGATAACATAAATCTTACAAACGGAATTTTTAAATTATGAAAAAGAAAAATATTAAAATTACAATTTAACAAATCTCTTACGAATTTTAGTTTTCAAATCATGAAACGACTAAAATGTTTTCCTAATGATACTAGTTATCAACATTTAACAACAAAACATCTTATTTGCTGTCCCAACCATATAATAAAGAGCAAAATATCAGTCTATCATCGGGGACTAAATATCAATTAAAATATGAATTGGTATGAAATGTCAACTTGCACAATTAAGACCAACAAATAACCAATCTCGAATATTTATAAATTAAAATCTATTTTTATTTTCTTTAAAATAAAGAAACGATGTAAGGTACATATTTCAAAAATATGAATTGAAATTGAAAAAAAAAAAAAAAATCGAATGAAAATGAACCACAAAAGAATGTTTATGAATTATAGAGATAAATTTCATTCTACAAGCAATTAAGTCGAGCTTTGCTTTAAAAAAAGCCGATCGATGGAGAAAAAAGGAAAATGTTGGAGAGGATGGTTTGCAAACGAATCAGCTGCTTGCATAAGTGCATTTTCGATATAGACATCATCATTAAATAAATGGTGTGAACTCTTAACATCCCGCGTCTTGACAAGGACCTGAAACCCATGATTATGTATGATTAGTTAGAGCAAAGCAATGACCGAGCCTTTTGTTTGCCACTTCCTTAAAAAATTGCTTTTCATCTTACAAGAGGCAACGCTGTTATTTGGGGACCAGGCTAATGATATTTCAGCGTTTAAAATGTAAAAGAGGAGCAACACCAGTGACACATTACGCTCTTAGCGATTTTCGTACATCAACATAAAGCCATTTTTTACCAGCTTATTTTTTTCGTACATAATTTAGAAATAATCTTTTTTCCCTGCCCGTCATTAGGTTTTTAACTTCACTTCTAATTTTATAACAAAAATGATAAGTATCAAAAGATTAATTCTATCACAGTTGGCATCTGACTTATCTTCTTATTTGGTTGACATTTACTACCATTGATTTCATGAAAAGAAAAAGAGAGAGAAATCCATCACAGCAGCATTTTTATAAAATAATAGGTCAGTCTCCCAAAGACTTTTCTATCCTTGTGAAAAAAAATTAATAATAGCCTTCGTTATATAATATTTTCTTTTAAAATAATAAAACAAAGTGTTTATTAATATATGTCGTTGTAATACTAAATATAGGGAAAATCATTAATTTGAGGATTTTCTATTAAATTTTTTGCTTCAAAATATTAAATAACAATATTTGGCATGAATATATCTGTCGAATGACACACAAAATTTGAAATAGAGCTTTAGTGATTACTCAAACTGTTATTAAGTCTACGGTTAAAAAGTCTATTATTAAAAATAGAGATCATGCCCCTTACAATAGAGATCATTACATTACTGTTAAAAAGTCTATTACTTAAAATAGAGATCAATGCACTTACAAGCAATCATTACAGTTATAAAAAATATTATCATTTTCCAATTCTCACGTGCAAATGAAAAATATATTAATAAATAATGCATTTGCTGGGATAGAGTTATTAATTTACCTCAATCACATAATTCTCTATTTGACACTCTCAACCAAATTACTGAAAAATTATTTATTTCAATAATTCATTTTTAATCATTTCATAAATATTTAAATCAAAATTAAATGGATACAGTTGTCCTCAAATTTTTATTATTATTTTTTTTTAATTTGACCCTTTTTTTGGAAACAACTACTTCCATTTGAAACTGCTATTACTATAAACTAATACATTCCAGCACTCCCAAAGAAGATACTCTGAGAAACACAAGTTCCATTCATGATGAAAGAGTTTATTCAAAAATTACTTAGATTCAGTATATAATTATATTTGAGCGCTCTTATAAAAAAGATAAATATATTTTCTAGATCACCTTTAAAGTAATTGGTTTTAAGTAATTTATGGCAAAGATTGGGCAGTTTAAACACAAAAATTAGATATTTCAAGGTAAATCAAAATAAAAAGGCTTTATTCTTCTGATATGTGTGAATGTTTATTTTATGAACTAAATAATAATAAAAATTAGAGAAAAAAAATTTAAGTATAACAGCTGAAATGGTAATATTCCATTTTTAGGAGTAATCTCTGATATTGTGACATAATGTAAGGCCGAAAGATCTAAGGAAAAAAACAGCAAAGTAAAAATGTAGGGAATAATTTTCCCTTTTTCGGCTGTTTATTTTTTTATTCAAGTATTGACTTAAGCAATTGAAACATTTAAAAGGTAGGGAAAAAAGGAAGAATGGTGCACTAGAGGAGTTGCTTCTAGCAAGAGTTTATAAGTTGACTATAACTTAGGGAAATAAGCATATTTGTTTGTGGTAAATGCGATTATTAGAAAAGGAGAAAAGAAGGCGGCTTGGAAGTTTTCATTCTGTGGTAAAATTCTAAAACGGTTTTTAAAAAGTCCTGTTTACTGACTTCATTAAGCAAGAAAAAGAAAACGATCTTTTTAAGAGATCAAACAGAAGTATATTTAATAATGATTGAATTATAAGCAGATTTCAAACATAAATCATATGCTGCTTTCTTTTGCATTCTAAATGCTTAATTTTTAAAAATTTTAAATTATCTTATCTTGATTATAGTTTTCTAATTGCTTTGTATTTTTATTTATTTTGTTAAAAAAATTCTTAAAAATTTATATTAAATTCTTAATGTTTACTTGGTATCAAAATTGTATCTATCTATCTATCTATCTATCTATCTATCTATCTATCTATC
>JAPDSC010141761.1:1151856-1162569 GCA_026290005.1 Latrodectus geometricus
TATATATATATATATATATATATATATATATATATATATATATATCAGTTATCAAAACATACAAAAATACAAAGAAAAAAATTCTTTTAATATAACTCACAACAAATCTTTTCGAAATTATTAAAAATTCAGATTATAAAACTCAATATTGAACCGATGTCGGCATATCAAAATATATGCAAAAATCGATTCAGGATTGATTTTCATATGCATCGTTTGCAATATCGTAAGAACTAAAATTCTTATTTTGGATTGTTGATTGAATATTCACAGTTATTGTCTTTAATTTATAACTTTTATCGAGTATGCACGATTTGAATTATTAAATAATAAAATAATAATTTTGCGCATACAATATTTATGACAAAAACTTACCAAATAGTTAGAGATAAATAAAAAAGGTAAGTGAATAAATACAATGTGAATTCCATTTCAAAAGGATATGTAACTTAGAACCCTGTTTTTCAGGCTGAAAAACATGGTTAAACAATGCTGCTGCAGAGTAAAATAAATCGTACCTATGCAAGCAAGGCATAAGAAGAGTTCTTGTTGGAGAAAGTGAGGAAACTATAGGTCTTTTTTTAGGGGTGTTCATGGTGTTAGCATATATTGCTTCAACAAGGAAAGTAGCTAGTGGGGTGTTGCTATGGTGACTTATATTGACGTCATGCCGGAAACATGCCTTCATTGACTAACTCTATTTCAGGAAAAAGAAATGGGATTTTAGAGCTAAATCCCCTCCTAAGTAAAATTCCAAATCAAACTCACTTTAGAAATCTAAAGAATATTCTAGAATGATTAATTGATTTCTTTTTCCTAAAGTTACAATTTTTTTCGTTAGTTTCTGAAGAAATCAATTTCCAATTTATACAAATCGCACAATCGTTTACACAAGAAATGATAGCAATCAATTTCTAATTTACACAAATTTTCTCTCCATGATTTTTAAACTCATAAAATGAGAGATTTAAATATGTTAAAGACACGCGAAGGTATTTTAGAGGAATGATCAGTAGCTTTTGTCGGTTTTTTCCAATAAGAACTTTGATCATTTTTCCCTTGAAATTATTCCTATTGGTTTTTTTCGTACCTTTCGAACCAACTTATAATGCATTGTTAATAACTCGTTTAAACTAAGAGTCTATTACCCTAAAATTATAAGAAATCAAAATTTTTTTTTCTTTCCATTTTTTTTTCTTTCCATTTTTTTTTTTTTTTTTTTTTTTTTTTTTTTTTTTTGAAGTTTCAAAATTAGCTTAACAATTTTCACAGAATTTATATTTATCTCCTTTACATCTTATCAAAATTTAATTCCTAAGCATATTATTGCATTTCAGTTTTTTAAAAACAGATTCTTGTAATTTTATAAATAAAGACTCTTAAAGACTTTTCACTTTAAATCATATTTATTTTCACACTACTCAAGGAGTATTTTTAGACCAATAAAAATCTCAGGCAACTTATTGGTAAAAACTACGACAGCTTTGAAAGAAGGTTTCTCAAAACATATACGATCCCCCAAGTAGAGGCCGTTAACAGGAGAGCGGTTTGCATTGAACAGTCACATAATATGGCAACTAAATTTAATAAAGGTCTGCCACGAGCGGGAGAGATAACACACTCAGATACCCCGGTGTCACTATTGCCAGAAACTACGTTTCCCACCTTTTTAGTGTCCCTTTCTGGCTTTTGATATAAGGAAGAATGCATCGATTGCATCACCATTCATGCAAAAAAAATTGTTACATCAGGTTGACTCATTCTTATCGAAAATCGTTAGTTGTGCTAATCATATGAATCTATGAGAAGTGCAATCGGTGATCTTGGAACTCACTCGTATAATGAAATTTTCGAGTAACATGCTGCCAATTCATGTGCTTGAACAAAAATGCTTACAAAGTCAGTGTATAAAACAATGGTTGCATTGATAAAAAGAAAGTGACTTACCTGAGGGCACATTTTGCACTGGTATTTCCTACCAGTGCCATTAGCTGCTACCCCTGATGGTGCTCCCGGACCCTTGGTAGCGGCGCTAATGGGCTGAGGCACCACTAGCATAGATCCGCTAGAGCTTGGGGTGGACACCGGCGGGCTACCACTGCTTGTGCTGTTAGCCCTGGTGCCATGGCTCGCATAGAGGCTGTGCATTTGAGAGTCGATGCCTCCACCTCCTCGACCTTCCTCCAGGCTGCCGGTTGGTCCTGCAACACACACAAATGTCATCAGTATTTTAGAACTATTATTCAGTGAGAGGGGTATAATAGCCACAGTAAACAATCGATTACAAATGCATGCAAAAAAAAAAAAAAAAAAAAAAAAACACAATTTTCTATAAAAGTAAATTTTCAGAGACATATTTCCTTTTTTGGTAGAATGTTATATTTTTTCAAAAAATAGAAAACTCATATTGAATTTAGTGGGAAAATTTTAGCTTTTTTTATATATATAAAATGCACTATCTTAACCATGAAAAAGATTTTTATTTAACTTTTATACACGAATTAAAGTAAAAAAGAAGTAATATCTGTTGTTTTTTCTAGTATATAATGATTAAAGTAATTGCCAGCAATTTTCTACTGAAACGGCTAACTGTATATTTTTCATTTTTAAAAACAATTTATAGTAATATATAAATTTCGCATAATGAAAAATTAAAAACACTTTTTATTCCTACGTCATATAAAACACTAATTTAGACTTCCAACGAATTATTTATTTCAGATTTTGCTTTTCCTATTTTTAATAAATGAAAAGAAATAGTCTTGATAAAATCATTGACTTAAACACAATTTATGCATATTTTGATTATACAGGAATGAATTTCAATAAGTCAAAAATTGTAACAGAAATAAATGAATGTATTTCTGTGATATTGAGCAACCTTAAAAATGACTTTAAATAAAAAAAATTAAGGAAAGAGGGAAAAAAATAATTTTATTCACTTCCGCCCTATTAAATAACCGTGATGGAAACGCGTACCTCCCCACAGTAACCAGCCTTCCCCTGATTCGGTGATGCAAAAAAGGCCAACCATCGAGATTTTCCAAGTTATCCACTTTTTCCGTCATAGTGGCAATTGAATCAAGTCTTCCCCCACTCCACCAGAAAACCGAACAAAATAAATAAAAGGTTGGTGGGGAAAAAGAGAAAAAAATGTTAAAAGAAAAGATCTATTAAATTTGAGCAATACAATAACAATTCTTACTCCCGGGGTCGTTTAAATTTGAAGAAGTGATGCTTTTCCACATTCATGCATCATTGAGCGGCAGATGAAGAATCTTTAGCTATCGCATTTTAAGAGCTTGTCAATATTTATTTCGCTCTAAGTCCTTTCAAGATGCTCCATCTTGAAGCACGCGTGTTTACAAGGAAAAGCCGATTACGGGAGCAAGAGGACATATTAAGGAAAAACAATTCACTTTTTATTACTTTTTCTATCTTCACGTGAGTATTCGAATGGATATTATTAAGGCATTAAGATAAAGCAGATTAATTTCAATCCAGAATTGTTTTGTTATTAATAGCTGCTCAATAATACAAATCCAAAGCGATTTTTTCCCTCCGAATCTGTTGTTTTTAAGAAGGAGTAGACAATGCAGCACGAATATAAATAGCCTTTTACAGATAATATGTAGAAAAAGATAAAAATTAGAGAAAATTGGTTATAAATTATGGAGAAGGCACACGTGCACTAAAGTGGATCTTAAAGTGCTTGAAGTTTATTTCTAATAGAGAATAATTTTAATTAGAATTTCCTTACTCATATTTCTGATGGAAATCGAAATGCTTGATAATAAAAAATATCCAATGAACAGACAAGTTTAAATCATAATCGATTAGTAAGAGAAACCCGACAACAGCAGCTCACAGAAGAAGTAAATGTTTCAAATCGCTGTTACTTAGCAATGAAGCTTTTTAAATACCCAAAAGAAATTTTTTAAGTTGCAAATGTGAACAGAAATGCTGTTTTTAGTATTTTTCAATTCTTTTATGCTCCAAAAAAATGTTGTTTCTTTTTTTATTTTAAAGTTTCCTTACCCCAACAAAGTTTATAGGGCTTCGGGTGATTAAGATAGTGACTCAAATCCCTTCTCGTAAAACATGCTGTTTCAGAAACCCTTAGGTAAGGTAACATATTTAAAACATGGATTTGCAAAAATTAAAAGTAATTAAAGTACATGCGGTGGGGGTGAAGAAAAAAAAATGCACCCACTGGTGGAAGGGAGGAAAAAGGAAATCCAGGAAATAAATAAAGTTAATTCGAGTTGATGTTAGTTGAGCAAGCAAAATACTAGTGGCTCACAGAATGTCAGTGTAATTACAGTAGGTGCGATAATTTATCTTGTAGATTACTGTAATTGAACAGGCTTTGAACAAGCGGAGATGCGCCGTTACAGAAAGAGCGCAGCAAAATCAATAGATCATAATTCATTTAAAACGAACGGCGACCACTAATTATAAACATATAAATCATTAGGAAAAGTGGAAGCCGCACTTAATCCACGTCACTTTCTCTCGGAGAAGTTTCCTACATGCACAAATCGCAGCGTAAGCGGATTGAATTTTTGAGAGACTTCCCTTTGGAATGCATTGTTAAAAGACATTTAGAACGCCGTTTCAAACGACCATCAAAATTTGCTCTCTTTTTATTAAATTGTCAATTGATACATTTATTTTAAACAATAAACTGTTAAATGCGTCTCCAGATACATTGTTTGATTTATCAAGTGGAATCGTGAAAATTATTTATGATTAGATTTTTCACAATAGTTGCCGACTGATATCAATGATTTAAATATATCTTGTTTTAAGGCTTCAAAAATATTTTATGGAAAGCAAAATGAGAAGATTTATCACTACTTAATAATTCCAAATTATCATTTTATAACTTGCTTGTTGATTTTCCGCATCAATTGTTTTGTTGATTAAAATTTTGTTGTTTAAAAAATCTTAATGAAAAGTTCAAATATCGTATTTGTGCGCAGAAGAGAGATTTTATTAAAAAATATAAACATAAATAACATTATATTCTTTTAATTATTAAAGAATTACATTTCTAAATATAAAGTTCTTGATTTAGTACATAGAATATCAACTGTTAAAAACTGAATTTTTATTTCTCTTCAATAGGAAGACAAACTTTTATTGAGAAAAAAAATGGCGGCAATTGAAAATCATTTTCATTCATAAAGGATCGATAGGATAGCTACTCATCGATGACCGAAAAAATAATTACATTGAAATCCAGCTGCAATCAATTGAGTGAAGTTTTGGAAGAAAAAAAATCTCTGGGGGTTCGAAAAACAATTCCTCCCAATTAAATTGAAATCTGACTCGGCAAATTGCCTACATTCTCCCTTCTTTGAAGACACGAGAAAGATTTTCCTTGGATGACACATTGGGAGTATTCCTAACTCCCTTTTTCGGAAGGAATAATTAAGACCAAATCTGTTGGAAAGGAAGGTGGGGAAAAAAAGAAAGAATTTTCTTGTCTAGAATGAAGGAGGGATGAAGCTGACAAATTAAGGTTTTGCATCTCAGTGACAGAAGGGAACGCCTGCAGTGTTTTTACAGACCCGTGTTATGACCAGAATCTAATTTCATTTGCCTGCTTGTACACACAGGCAGATGGGGCGGGTAGTTTGCCTTGTCTTGGCTGGCTGCTTGAGAAAACACTATCGCAGACTTCCTTTACTTCTCTCCGCTTTTGCTAATCAGGTTGCCTCCCTTTTTTTCTCCTTTATTCCGTCTATCCTCCATTTTCTGTTATTTTAAGTTTCTGGATAATTGTCAGTGACAGCATTCCAACTCCAGTGTTCCTTCCCCATTTCATTACTCGCCTCGATCGTTGTTAGGTCAATTGGAGAGACTGACAAGACTTTCCATTGTTATTTTATTTCCACGGCTATTACTGGACAGAAAAAATACACAGTAAAGGCCTCGTGAGTTAAATTGATCATTCCCACATTTTTTACTCAACTGCCTCCCAATTTAGCCGATTCCACTGGATTGATGGAGCTTTGATCAGACAGAATAAATCGATGGAATTGTAGTGACAATCAAACCCAGAAGAGGATTAATCACTTATATTTAGAAATCGCAAAATGCTTTATATATAATTTTGCATGTTAATATTATTCATATTGATTATATATTTGTTACCGTATTCAAGTAAAAAATCACATTTATTCATAATATGGCCTTTCACCGTATAAAAGATAGCAGGTATCTAAATCAGTAAAAAATACTAATATTATTTTTTATTCTTATGAGAAGAACATATTGAATTTACTTCTTCATATTGGGAAAAGATAAGTTTGAAAATCTTTAGATATTTTTCTAGAAATGAGAGTGTTTCTTTTTTGCTTTGGACCTAATACAAGAAATATGAAAAAATGGACTAAAAAATAAGGTATAAAACTAGCATCATTAGGAAGCATTTATGGTCGCGGTGCTCTATTGAGAGTGACATATCCTCCTGAAGGTATGTGACGTCAACATCCCTCCTCAAAGGAAGCAGACAAAGGAGCATCATGAAGAAAAGAGGCAAGGCCACTCGAGGGTTTGGCTCCTTCACCAACTAAACAATGTCTTTGGGGCATCTACTTCAACCTTAGAAGATGACAAAAACACAAAATATGGCTTCTGCAACAGATCTGTTTGTTTCTTTCTTCACACAAGTCCAGCATTCTCTCACTTTTTCAAGTGGTAGGATTTTTTTATCCCCACTAATCTATGCTGATCGAGATTGGAATACATTATTTTAAATAATCAGACAAAATAAATCTCTTTGAAAGACAAAGAAGTTCCAAACATATGTCCATGCAAAGATGAGAAAGAAAATGCGCAGATTTATTTTCGTAACATTGTAATAACTTGTTATGACGATAAAAAAATTAAGATCATTTAATTTGAAAATATAATTTTTTCGCATTCAAATTCAACGATTTTCTAATGCAAAGTTACTATTCAATTGAACTGTTTGTAAGGCATTTTAAGCACTAATTGATTTTAAAGAAATTTTATTGAAAAGCAACAAATGTAACTTTAAAAGCTTTTCAAGCTAAATTTTATACAATGTCTAAAATACTAAATGTCTGAACTAAATGAAAATATTATTTAAATAGACTATAAAGAAAAAAAAATTGAAATTTAGGACTGTAAAAAATACATTTACAATTATTTTATTGTACAGAAAAGACAATATCTTTTCTTACTAATCAACAATTTCTAAAATGAAAATACATTTAATGAAATAGGCTCATGGGCTAATAAGGAGTAAAATTTTCAGGTCGCCTACCGCAAATAGACTGATCCACTTAAAAGTAATATATTCAAACTGAGTAGATGATAGTATAGTTTTGGTAATAACACACTTCAATGAAGATAAATCACTCAGAAATAGCTGTCAACAAACAGTTGCGATGAAAAGCTCCTTTATTTACAAACTGTTCTTTCTCAAAATCCTTTCCAGACAATTTCGGTGGAAAAAAGATAAAATAAAAAAAGAAGTTTAAAAAAAATACTCCGTGAAACAAAAAGAAATTGCGCATTCAAAACTCATTCGACTCGAGGATCTCTTTCATATAAAATTAGGTTTTAAATAAACAAAAGCGTGGGTTTTTTTAATATCTCATTAGATTATCCCAGAGCCGACATTTTTCTTCATTTTGTCCGCTCCTGCAACCACTTGAGATCCTCCGAAACCACGTGGGATCAGACTTTTGTTATTTTATTTATCATTAACTCCCAATTTGAATGCGTGCCATACTTCTTAATTACAAGATCTGGTCTAATCCCCACCAGATTCCCTTCAAATATTCACTAATTAGACAAAATCTGAATCCCAGCGTTTGGGCTTAAAAGGACAGAGAACCAACTCTCTAGAATTCGAATGAAGAAGAAAAGAAACAAAGAGAAGGGGAAAAAGTCATAGAAAATCGACGAAACAAACTAGAAAAATAAATCTCTCTTAGGCAGGCCTCCTTCTGTATGTCCGGTCTAATTAATATCACATTAAAACTAGCAAATACAGCCTAATCCTTTGTTTTAGAATGCAAAATATATTTTTGAAAGACGAAAAGCTAATAAGACATTAAGCAGATCGAACAGGCACAACAACATGGAACTTTTCGTAGAAGAAATTCTATTTTCACATTCTTTTTCCAAGGAACCTTATAATTTATTCCCACAAAAGTTAAAAAAAAAATGTAACTTGATAAGTTTAGATATTTACACACATTAAAGGTTAACAAATGGAACTAATATCACGAATTAATTAGTGAAAAGTTTTTTAAAAAAAAATATTTTATGTATCTATTTTAGTCAAATTTCCTTTCATGTACTCGTAATTATAATTATGACTTATTTCCCAAGAAAAAGAAACACATAGAAAACAAAGAAAAAAAAACAGAAGAAAAAAACACTTTCAATAGCAATTAAAAATCATTTTGAAATTCGAAAAGGTTTTCAAAAATGCATCGAATTGAAAACAGCTAAGATTACTTTTCATAGCCATTTTAAACAACCATTTTTAATCTTTAATATAAATGGATTCTTTATATTAATTATCGAAAAATTTAAACATTTTTTGTTCACATGAAATAAATTAACGATGAGCAAGAATACACAGATAAATTATTAAACTGTGTACATAATTTCTTACAACGCGTATAAATCAAGACGTACCTTTTTATTTTATTTTCCTTGAGAAGTACAAAAAACTGGAAACTTAAGTTAGTAATTTTTAAATTTTTCTGATTTTAGATGTTTACTTATTTTCAATGAAATAAAACACTTCCCAAAAGTTGTCTTCAATGTAATTCAATCTGTATTCACCAAAGAAAATATGCAAGATAATAAATATTAAAAAAAAAGAACAGTATTTCTTAGAATTGAATTGGGCAAGATTTCATCGAAAGAGGACGAATTTGAAAAAGCATTGTACGCATTTGGTGAGCTTGTATGCTCTAGCATAAGTATTAATAATTCAAGGCAAACTAACTTTTATTCGTCATTTTTTTCGAAACCGGCTCGCAATCCGCAGTCGGACGTTAACTTGAGAAAATATTAAAGTTTGAAAGTTTTCTCCTCCCTTTTAACAAGCACTAAATGAAAACAATGGAGTATAAAAGAAAAGTAGATGTTGAGGGGGGCAGAGAGTTGTAGAGGGGAAAAGAAACCACAATCTATAGATAGACAGATAAAAAAAAATCTCAAAAGTGGAGAAAAAAATGAGGCAAACGGGCTGTGAATTTGTCGTCTAATTAAAGCTTGCCCTGCAGATGTAATAATGGAAGAAGTTCCAACAAGACCCCTTTCTTCTACACCCCGACCTCTTTTCATCTTTTCTAGTTCTGAATTGGCAATGAGTGTACTTTTCCAGAAAAGTTGGGGGATTCTCTTCGTATTCTTTAATTTTTCCCGTTTTCCAGAAGCGTAAAAGCCACAACATAAAGCTCCTGCAGAGGAGGTAATTGGCCCTAAGGATGCAGCACGGCGAGTTTTAATAAATAAAACAAATATTCGAGAAATAAATTAAAAGCTTTTCATGATTTTTGGAGAGATGAAAAGACAGAAAAAAACAAAAAAAAAAGGCCAAAAAATACTTGAACGCACTAGGCTACCAACACACACAATTAGAAAAGAGAATACTTTGCGGACTCCTTAGAACAAGCATAATTAACAAGCCATTGTGGGGTGGTGGAATTAACACTGCTGCACAGAAAGTCTTTTCAGAAAAGCCCTATTACATTTCTGATCGACAGCAGTAAAATATTTTTATTTACAAGAATTAGGATAATTTACTGAGCTATAAAAGGAAGTAATGCATATACATGAAAACATAATAGGGTATAAATTATTTACTGAGCTATTCTTCGCTTGACAAATAAGGGAACACAAACCCACTTTCTTCTCTAACAATTTCGCAGGCATGAATTTCTTCTGGAATGGGATGCAGACCCCATGAAAATATTGATTTGCTTAGATGGAAATCTACTTTTAAGGCCACAATAAATGCCCAGATGTATAGTTGAAGACATATATTTTTATATCGTTAATTTAAGAATTGTCTTCTAAAATTATCAATCAAAGTATTATTTTCATATGATTTTTTACGCCTTTATCATGAGCCAAATATAATTGTGGTAAGGAAGATGTGGTTTGAATATTAAAACCACTTTTACTAACCTAGTTTAGCATTCTGTGCATAAATTGAATATATATTCAATACAGTAGTGTTCAATTCATTCCACTGTTATCTAATAATTCAATTTTGATGCATTCATTATATATTCAAGATTAAAAGTTTTTAACAACATTGAAATATTTCGAAATTATTTTGGAACCACAATTTATGGAGAAAATATAATATTACAATTGTATTATAAATATTACAATTTACAACCATACATGTTCGTAATGTATATAACCAATTAGCCAACTGAGAAATTGGATTCTTTTAATAATTTACTTCATTTCCAATTTACAATACTTACAAAAAATTATTCTATTTTTACTGAAACACACAAATTATTTTAAACAAGATGTCATTAAGCACATACTAAGAAATGCTGCCAGTTATCGAATAAAAGTTGCAGGACTGTCAACACTTGATAACCTTTTATGTTTTTTATGGTATATTCGTTTAATGAAATCTTGATAAACAAATTATTTTAATCAAAATGTCACTAAAAGTAAAATAGATTATGG
>JAPDSC010141761.1:1163305-1188656 GCA_026290005.1 Latrodectus geometricus
GTTGATAAATTTGCCTAATTATGTAACTCAAAGAGAAATAAAAGAACTACTATGAAAAAAATTAATTGCTTGTTATGACAGTTATGTAAATTCCAGTGAAATATTAATTAATTCAAAATTTATGAACTACATAACGCCCCAAACGGGAGCGAAACATGTCTCTTCCGTTTGTGGCATGAATTAAAATTCAAAATCCTCAGAAGGAAATCAGAAACTATATAAAAGCTTAATAAATAAAAAACTACTATCGAGACCATTGCTTTAGGTATATATTAGAGTATAAGTTATCCATTTATTTTCTATGCTGTCATTTTTAATTAGCATTTATAAATGCTTGCATTTGGAAACTTCTACCGTGCCATCATCACTTACTTGACTCCAAGTAATTGAAGGCAAACTCCAGACAAAAAAGAGAATAGCACAATTTTTCATTTATTCCTTTCTTACTGGAAGATTCAACAACCTAAGCTAATAACGGAGCTCTCCCTTATTGTTAATTATTAATCATCCGGGAGGCTCTAAATCAAAAACTCTTTCACTCTTGGTCTAAGAATAAGTGGAAACTGAGGAAGAAGTTGAAAGCCAGTTCTGAAAGCAAATGGCATTTAGTCTTCTTCCCGAATTCAAAACGTCAAAGTCAAAAGCAATTTATCTCTTCTGAGCCAAAACCAAAGATGCGTAACCATTGCCAAGACTACTCAGCGCTCATTACACAAGGCGATCCCCGTGATTATAGCGCAGTGTTATTCGCTGCAAACAATGAAAAGGGTACTGTACATGACTGGTCCTTTTGTGTGACGCTGTGTATCATCTTTTCTGTCTTCCACCAATGGATAATGGCATACCGTCCACCCCTATCCCTATTCAACCCTTTTCCCGATGGGGGAAAAAAACAGGCTCTGATTCATTCCAGATCCAGAAACAAATGGAAGTATTTATCTAACTTTTCATCTCCTGCTTTTAGCTAAATTCACAAATCAGTGTTACAGGTAATATGAGACATATGAAAACGTCTCTACATTGAATTTTCTTTTTTTTATTATACTATAATTTTTTTTCTTTACATTGCTTCCATATTTTAACTGGACATGGCAGTTTAACCTATATTTACTACGATACAGAACTTTACTTTTGGACAGCATTTGATTAAAAAGTCATAAATGAAAATCAATTCTCTCAAACTAGTGTTAATTCTCGACATCATCCTTAACTTTCTCCTAAAAATAGATTTGAACAGATATGACGAACGAAAACATGGTACTGTCTGAACACATATTTGAAATTTATATAATATATATTTATTTTACAGAAAAATACCTTTGTTTTCAAAAACACCACGAAAGTGTTTCCATATCTAATCGTAAAATAATGTTGATTTAAATAATTTATTTTGAAGGTTAAATGAGGAACTAATACACATATTTCAAAAGCATAACAAGTTACGTCAACTTATAGCATGTTATTTTCAAATAAAGAATTTTTAGGTCGAACCATAAAAAATAGTTTATTAATTGTATTTTGAACAAAAAGTGCTAAATAATAATGGGAATTTTTCAAAAACTACATACTAGTAACAACTTTTGTCCTAGAATTTGAAAACTTTTTTAAATTAAAAATTATATAGCAAACAACACGTAAAGATAGTTTAAACTAATCCTCAGTTTAACTAATCCTCAAAATTAAAACATTCAATTAATATAATTTAAAATGAAAACTAAACGGAGAAAAATGTTTTTCCTTTTAAGTTATCCATTGGATTATTTTATTTTAGTACTATTTTGAATTGCAGATCAAGTTTCTTTTTTTTTTAAAGATTATGTCCTCAGCTGGTACACTTGCAAGTGTTGTATCAAAATGAATAATCAGAACTATCAAAAATGTAACTGTTCAAAAAACCTATTCATATTCTTACATATGTATTTGACAAGGTGAGCAGTATTTCTTCGATTTTTCTTCATTGTATAAGTTACAAGCATTTTCCATTTATTTGAAATGTAAAAACAGCTGAAAAAATCTGACAACTGACAAGTAATCTGGTTCATCCTAGCTGATATTAGTAACAAAGTACACATCTGAAAAAAACCTGCACAAAAAATTTCTTTCATAATCCAGTCTCATATTTTTACTTCGTTTAATATATGATGAACACCAGTTAAACTAAATGTTTCGAAAATTGAAAACGAAATCAAAATAAATAAGATTAAAAATGAAAATATTCTTTAAACAATAAAATCATTAATTATTTATACGAGATACATGTATGTAAAATCACTCATATATTTTTGTTTTTGATTCAAATAGATGATAATAAATAAAGATGTTGAATTAAATAATATTATTTCAAATAATAAAAATTTTTAAAGCAGAAAATAAATTAAAAAAGTAAGTTTTGATTTTAACATCATCAATGATTAAACAAGAAATTTGTAGCAACAAAATACATTTTTTAAGAAACAAAAAAGAATGAAATACATATTTTTTTGAAAAATAATTATTTTTTAATTTTGATTAATAAATTAAAAATGCAATACTAAAGATAAAACTATAGATTCTGGTAAACCTAAGATATTAATAAATTAATTGTAATAGATTTTTTAAAGAGCCATGCATAAAATAAAAACATGAATATTTCTTCTAACAAATGTCTTATTTCAGCTGCGATCATTTATGTATAAGCAATACAAAAAAAAAAATTTTTATATTAGCAATATATAGCAAAAAAAAAAAAAAAAAAAAAAAAAAAAAAAAAAAAAAAAAAAAAAAACTGTTTATACATTACGTAAATAGTTTATCAATGCAATGAAAACAAGATTTCTTTTAAATGAAATTTAGTGTAAAAAGAGAAAAAAATAAAGCTTTTTAACTTTAGAACAAATTATAAGGATTTTATTAATTAAATATCTTTAAGTTAATAAAAATAGGTAAACTTTACATGGAAAACAACTAAGTATATCAGTAAGTAGTCAAATATATCCTGCTGAAACTAGATTTAAAATGAAATGAATTTCTTGATAGTTTAATGAGAATTTCTATTGTTTAGTACAATGCAAATTTTTTTTATAAAAATTATGCATTTTATTAAATATCTTAGATCTTTTTTAAAAAAATGGATGGAAATGGAAAAATATGTTATATGATGTTTTCAACATAAAACTATGAAAATTCTAAACAGCGATATCAAAATTAAATATTGATAAAAGAAAAATTTCCCTGCAATCAATGACTAAACAATGACTGTTCCTCTCAAAAACAATTTATAAAAATATCATTCATTAAAATTTCTTTTTTGGTAACTAACAAAAATATTTCCATATTAAATTATATTTTTTATTTAGTAATAGAATTTTATTAATATTCACTGCTTTATTGGAAAAAATTTACGAAAATTATTGCACAATCATTAACTTTCTTTTACAAAACAAAATAAATCATCTCTTTAAGATAAAAGAAACATGTTAACAAATTGTATTCATATTATTAATTTTTTACGAGTTGATTTTTTAACAGGATTATTTATTTTAACAAGTAATTATAATTTTAATCTAATTACTGTTTTAGTAAGTAACATAATTTAATTTTTCTGCACTAATTTAAGTTTAGTAAAAAATTTTTAGATTGACATTTATGACATAACTCTCCTAAAAATATTTATGATTTAAATATTTTAAAGTTTATTAAAAAGTTTAAAATATTTAAATTATAAATATTTTTGGGAGATTTATCTCCCAAAAATCTCAACCAAATAGGAATAAAATTTTATTGTTATTACAGCTGATATAAAAAAAAACTCTTCATACGTTTTAGATCTAATCTTTATTAATTAATAAGTTGACAAAAATATAACGATCTGTTACTGAGATTGAATATAAAATGTATTTTCGGAAATAACATTTTACATTCATTCTAGAAAAGAGAATAAATCATATTATCTAAAATGCATAAAACATGGAAACAAAACATGAAATATTTTTGACAAAGCATGAAATCACTTTTTTCCCTCTCCAAAGAATTATAGAGAATTCTGTTTCAGAATAAAGATTTCCTGAGCTAAAATAATTTCTAATTATTAAAGGTTTGTTTATTCGGCGGGGAGCAATATCCTCTTGTCGAATTAATTGTCAATCGAATCAATTGAAAATTATTGTCTAACGACAAAAGGGGAAAGTTTCTAAAAAATATTTTGCCATTAAAATTTCTGAAATTTTGCAATATTGTCATAATGAAATGGCTTAATTACAAATAAATGTATACACTCAAATCATAAATTTATGATAAAATTATAGAATAAAATATTTATAAAACAATTAGAATTTTGTTTGAATTCAAAATTTTAGGAAGCTGCTTTGCACTACATAAATGATCAAACTTCTATTTAATATACTTTATTGTAAATTTCTAAACTATTATATATTGTAAATTATTATATTTACACTCTATTGTAAATATATTCGTTACACACATAAATAAATATAGTTAATTAGAAAAATTATGATTGTACGTATGCATCAAAGAATTATAACTAAGAAGTTTGATTTTATATCAAAATTTTAGAAAGAAGCTGTTTTGTACTATCTTTACACAAAAGTGTCAAAATTTACATTTTAAGTAAATGTGCACACTCAAAATGTGTTTATGGTTGTCCGTATAAAATAATAAATTAGAAATTTGTTCGATTTAAAATATCGAAAGTTTAGTTTTTCACTATTTTTATACAGGAATGATTAAATTTTTATTTTAAGCAAATATGTATACTCAAAAAGTATAATGTTAGAAAAATTAATGTTAGTACGTATAAATTAATAAATTAGATTTTTTTTAAAATTGAAACATTAAAACTTTAAAAGAAAGTTGTTTTACATTATTTTTATACCGGAGTGATCAATTTAAAATGAAATCTAAAATTCAATTCAGAGTACACTCTATTTTAAGTATATCATACATTAGTGAATATGTACACTCTCTCTATTCCTATGTATCATATAAGAGTGTGTATCATACACTATTAGAAAAACAATAAAAAAATATTCATTTCTTTTGACTTTATCAGTCCTTTAGGTAATCATAATTTTCCTCGACATTAAATTTTCTCAATCATTTTATTATAGAATATAGTTGTTTTCTAACTCTCTGCTACATTTTTCTCGCTTCCTAAAAAGTTTATATTTATATTGGGATCAGAAGATTAAACATATATAAAATTTTAATGATTAAACATTAATAATTTTATGTACTATTTTCATAAATTAAGCAAAAAATATTATTTTTGAAAACCCATTCAAGAATTTCTGTTATCATAATGTGACTCCTTTTCTATTATTATTAGAATACAATCACATTAACACGATTCACTTTTATTATTATAGTACTGAAAGATATATATTAAAAATAAAGCAAATTTTCACTGAATACAATTTATGAAATCATTTTATATTAAAAATATTTAACTTACAAAACTCACAAATGAGTAATAAAAGAATGATGGTAAAAAGAAATTATTTCTATTAACAATAATTACTTAACTTTTTACTGCACAAATACAAACTTATTGTAAAAAATTATTTTGAGACTGAATTTTTTATGAATACACATTTGTTTTATTAACTTCATTGGAATATTACGTAAAATTAAAAGCAGCATATATTGTTGTCAATTTGCGAATTCAAATTGGTGACAATGAATATATTCTAGCCAAAATATTTTAGATCTAAGTTTAGTGGCGTGCACTTTTAAGTAGCATATTACAAGGCTTAACACAGAATCGAGAGGAACTCTTTCTGATAAAATATTTCATTTTTATATTATGAAACTCAGAACTAATTATAAGTTTTAAAATAACATTATTAAGAGAAATGCAATTTAAATTCGGTCCATTTTAAAGTCAATAATTTATATATTTTTGAAAAATTTGAAAATAGTAGTTTTTAAATGCAATTTTTTATACAATCAAACAAATAAGGATTTTACATTATTTCGAAAAATTTTAATGAATATGCGATGGAAAAAAAATTAAGAGTTAAATAATTCGTAAGATGAAAATCGTTTGGAAATATATGTGTTTTATTTAAAATATTAATAGTTTCCATAAAATATTAATTCCATATATTTACAAATTTTGAAACTGAAAATAAATAACCAACTGTTCGGTTTTTCATTTTTATTATCATTTAATTATTATCGATAGATAAAAAGGAATAATTTTTATTTCCATTATTTTCCACAGATATCCAGAAAACAATTTCTAAACTATGCGATATATATCAGTTCTCCACTATAAATATAGCAAAAAATGTCCAACGCACTTTTAACCAACACTTGCAAAAAACTGTTTTTATTTTCACTGTCTTTCAATTATTTTTTTTACTATCGATAAATTTTCTTAATTTTTCCAACTGTTATCCAGTTACTGATATTTGTAATACGGAATACGTATCTGATCCTTAAAAAATTTATGGAAAAAGAATGTTCAATGTTAATTTAACCGTGATTGCAATGTAATCCAATATCAGTTTAACCAGTGTTAAGTGAAAAATCAAAATTTAAGACTGAAGAGAGAGTTTAATGCAATATTTTTTTTTATTATTCTTCATGCTCTGTGCTAATTATTTAAGTATAATTAATTCTTAATGTTCCATCTAAAATACAATAAAAAATATTTTAAGCACCGAAGCTGTTAGGCAAATAAAATAGGATAGATTAAGTATGTTCATTTTCTTTTTTTAAAATCAATTTTACAGGGCAAACAACAATTGATATGTTAAAAAATAGAGTCCATTAGAGTTATGACAGTAAATACTACGTGTCATATTATTTTCTACTTCCAACAATTAAACAGGAAATAATTGATTTTTTTAAGCAAAAAATGTGTTAGAATTATATTTTAAAAATATTTAATCGAAATTCATGCATAATTACATGGTTTTTAATATATATATATATATATATATATATATATATAAATATATATATATATATATATATATATATATATATATATTATTTTTCTGTAAATTTTCCTTGAAATATATATAATTATGAAATTTTTGTGTGGAATAAATGTTTTTCACAATTTAGTTAATATTTTCCGTTAAAAAGCGTGGTGGTACTCGTACGGAAAATCGTGACGGTAGACAGACACATATAGAAGCTATTCTTCAGCTGCTAAAAAGTAAATAAGGCGTTTCCAAGTAAAATGGACTCCAATAAAGTTTTTAAACACAAAAAAAGAAAACTTTCGAAATTGTTTCAAAATTATGCAAATTTTCTCAATGAGTGTCAGGAAAAATTCGGATTTTCCCCCAGTAAACTCGTAGGATGAAACTAATTTTTATGAATCCCTGTGTAGTTATTTGAATTAAAATGACAACCCAATAGGAATGATAGCCCCTGAAATGGATGCGAAAGAGGGAACCAAGTGAGGCGTTTTTTGGGGCCGGTCGAGCGTGGGGGAGCAGCGGTGGGGCGAAGGAAGAAAAAGAGTGGCTTGGACTTACCATGATGAGGAAACCTGAATCGGGGCTGCGTCAGGAAGTTGGTGGGCTGTCTCAAGAAGTTCTTCAGTTTCTGGAGGGATATGACGGGCGTCGCACATGCAATGCTCGTCCTCTCCATAGCCGAGGAAGTACTGAGGAAGGCGATCGGAAAATCGGAAGTAGTGCTGTCATGGCGAGAGGGAGAATTAAGCATTCGTCCGCTGTCGACGGCCGCGGTGCATGCAAGGGAGTTGTGAGCGTGAGTGACTGCTAGCCACTGCACGCGGAGGGAGGGCCCTTTTGTCCGACGCTACTGCCTGCTGGTGTTAAAGGGTTGAGCCAATGATGGATTTTTTCTCCCTACGTCCAACGCCACAACCGACTCGCTGCTCTAAACCCACGTGGCACACACTTACTACCACTTCCATAGTAACGCTATTTTTGTGCTTCCCCTCCACATTCACAACTCGACGATCGATCCGCTGGCGATTAAAATACAAATTCGTGAATATTTTTCACTCGCTGACTCATCGGAGGGGGGATGCCATTTGCGACACCCTTCGCGGGGGATAAGAAAATGACCTTTCCACAAACTTTCTTCTTCGCAATCAATAAATAATTAGTGAGCATTGGAAAGTCATTCATTACGAAATAACCAACCACGATGGAATGCAGAACTATAAATAGAAATTCCACACAAGATGGTTTCTTTTCGGAAAATAAATGCATAAATGCAATTTTTATATTTTCTCTCAATTATTTCCGCAAAACTATAGCATACTATAACTCGATTTTTGAATAATAATATGAAGAAAGTGTAGTGAAAATATTTAAGTTAGTTGAAATAAATGATGTAAATAAAAATGTTTTGTGTGAATAAAAACTTCCCAATTTGCATCTTGATTTTGAATCGAGATAATTTTGTTTGATAATTATTTTTTATGCATTTTAATTAATATCCTATCCCATTTTGGAATAAAAAAGTATTTCATGATACATGTTAAATATTTAATAACTATTTTGATTAAAATTTAAACGCTTAAGACTTTTATAAACTTAACTTTTAAAAATTAAAACTTTTCAAAAACCCATTTTAAATGGGTTTTGGAAAAGACTGTTATTTATGCCAGATTTAAAAAAAAATAATTAAATTAAAAAGTTATTCAACATGCTAAAGAAGCTATTAAAAGCAAATTTCTTCTAAATTAATTATCACTTAACTCAAATGAATTTAAAATAAAACCCAGTAAAAAAGTTTAAAGATTTACTTGGATTGAAACAAACAAATGAACATTTCTTTAAGAAACTTCATTTCATAACTGTAACTGTTTGAAAGCAATGATAATTTAGAAGTTACTTCCAAATAACACGAATTACAATTTTTAAGAAAATTGGTAGTGATAACCCAATTTTTATTTTTCGAATATTTTGCTTAATAACGTGAACTTGTTATCTAAATAAAAATACTAGAATAAGTTTTAAAAAAATAAATAAATGAAAATTTTAACGACAATGTAACAAAATTAGTTTGCAAACTAAATATTAACTATTACGAACATTATTGTGAATAATTTATTTTACAAACACAAAAATAAACATTATATGAAATTTGTATATAATACGGGTCTCCCATTAGAAAAAAAAATTTAAACTCTAAAATTTTTTGCTGCACTTTTAAGAAATAAGACTCTTACTTAAAATGTAATCTTAAAGCAGAATGCGAGACATTCAAAAATAAGTCATTAACAGAAATCATTGTTAAGTAGAAAGCCAATAATGGCTTTAATGAGAAAAATATATTTCTTCTCCAATGTTTAACATTTTTTAACATATTAGAGGCGGCAGGCATTATATAAAAAATTGTTTTAACTGGTAACACATTTTTTTTTCCAGTTTGAAAAAGCGAGGACAAACAAGTTTTTTTTTTTTTTCCTTTTCTTTAAGAATTAAAATGAATAATTTAACACTCAATCAAATTAAAGAGAAAAAAAATAAGGAAGAAATCATTTTTAAAAATTGTACTGGTAGACGAAAGGTTCGGATTGAAAAAATATCCAAATAGATTTCTGTGAGGATTAGAATTTGATGTGTAACAAGTTAAAATCAGTTTTGTGTACTTTATTTTAAGTGCAACCCATTTTGAAGATTTTTTTTTTACATATGTTGAGGTTGGAAGGAAAAATTTCAATTGTGATTACCAATTAAGACAATGGAATTTGTATTTAAACATACATTATGAAATGTTTGATGGAAAACATCAGACACTTAAAAAAAAATTGGGAGGTAAAGATAAAAAAGAGTTTAAATAAACATGGACCAGTTGTATTTTAATTTGAATTACAAATTTACGTTCTTTCCCATTCATTAATGACTTCAAAATTGATTTTTTTTGAGGAACTTATAAAATAATTTATTAAAAGAAAAGACGCATGGTCATTACTGAACATGTAAGATATCGAAACATCTACGATGTAGTGAATTTCTTTTTTATCAATAACTGTGGCCACTCGATTGCAGGTCCGATATTCGAAAGTCTTGGTGCTAAATGAAAATGGCTGAGCAGAGATTCTTAACAACCGCCATTGGTCCCTCCGAAAACATGCAAGAGAGGCATTGACCATCAGCCTATTCACGGCACACACACAGGGAAGGTCGAAGGAGGGGTGGGGGTAAAAGAGGAGATAGCCTGAACTACGCAACTGGGCAGCTGCGCGTGCAGCTTAGAGGGGGCCTCACTGTTTTCAAACACGCATGGAAGGGGTGGGGGGAGCACGGCCATTCTAAACTCCGCTGCCAATTTTCAAATATCGATCAGAAGGGAGGGAGGTCTAAAACCTACGCCTAAGGGGAAAAATGATGGGGGGGGGGCGAAGAGATAGTGGCTCGCTACTAAGCCCAACAGAACAGTACCGCTCCCTCCTATGGGAAATGGACCATGCCGAGTGATCAAAGGGTTAGGCTCCTGCACCCCCCCTATCCGCCATGACAGTTGGACCAGAATAAATTATGAAGCTTCAAGTAGGGAAAGATGCAGTTTTAGGCAAAGGAATGAAGGCGAACCTGCGCAAATGAGAGCAGGGAGAAATTCTTGACCACTTCGTTTCTCCCTCGGACAGGTCGAAGCCCCTCTGCACGCGAGCCATCAGAGGGGATGTGGAGAAATGGATAAAAGAATACGGCCGAATTTCATCCACCCGCCAACAAATTTTCGCTTCAGGGGAACAGTCTTTGAAAACATTGGCAATAAAGCGATTACATTTGAAAAATTTAGGCAATTCTGACTGTAACTCATCCCTATGGAAGGGCGCACCGAAGCAGTGACCTCAATAAACCAATCTCCAATGGGTCAGGGGCATAAAACATAAAAGCATAGTCAGTCAAAAACTAAATAATATAACCAGAATATCCTGTAAGTAACCTGAATTCTAAAATTATCCAATAAAAAAAACAATTTAATATCAGTTTCTTAAAATTTCTAACGAAATAAATAAATATTATTATCGAAACTCTCAAAGTAAAATACTTTTTGAAACAAATAATAAAAATAAGGAAAAAAAAAAAAATCATCGTATTCAATCCGTTTTCTCAAGCAAAGAATTATGTAAGTAGATTTTAAGAGTTAAAAATGGAAAATATCAATGTGATGACGACATTGTTTGCAACAGAACACAAGAAAACTACTTTTGAGGAACAAAAATTAATTTACAACTCAAAGAAATCAGAACCAAAATTCTGTAAATTTTTCTCACAATTTTCCCACAACACACACCTCCCTGTTTTAGCATTTTTTTTTCAAACCACAGAATTACACTAGTCTTAACAACGGAAAAAAAAAAAAAAAAAAAAAAAAAAAAAAAAAAACTGGAACTTGAGTTTTGTTGAAAATAATCACGTCGCTCTTAACCGTTTTATAAATGCAATGAAAAATACAAATCCTTAACAATGTATAAAAGTTCTCAACTTCAAAAATATGAATCATTGACTGCGATTTTATTCTTTTCAAATCTGGTCTAAATAAGCATGTTAAATGATGCGATTTATTTCGAAGACAACGGTCAATCGAAGACAACGGTCTGAAACGCCAAGTCTTGTACGCAACTAAAAATATCAACAAAGAGTGAGCAAGTGGAGGGGGAAATTTCGGAGGAAAAAATAACCGTCGCAATTTTTAATGCTTTTATTATTATTATTTTTTTTAAATATTATTCTCCGCGCCAGTAACATTTATTTTTTATTAGTCCTTTTTTTAGTCCGGCTGTTTTTTTTCCCCCCTTTTCTCTTTTGCTTTTTTTCTTTTGGCAGGGGAGAGCTCGCTATTTCTACCGTAAAAAGTTGGATCGAATTTAAAGAGGGAAGAAATTACGCTACTCTCAATAACGACGATCTTTTTTTCCCTTCTTCATGGTGTTTAATATTCGAATAATGGATCCTTAAGCACGACGATCTGTACTCACCTTCCCATCGTGGAAGTCAGTTGCGTTTGAAAATAAAGCGATTGGGCGTACTTACAATGAAATTTCAGATCAAATAATTAATTAGTCAGAAACTTCTAGCGACAGAGCCTCAAGTTTCAAATGAATCTATTATTTGTAATTAAATTAGCATGCCACCGGGTATTTATATGTATCAAGGGTGGCAACAGCCAAGGGAGAAACAAAAAAAAATTAAGCCTAATTAATTATTTTTGATAACTATTAATAAAATGCAATGAAGAAGTTAAAATGCTATTACTAATTAAAAGGCAATAATGCCATAGTGAAACTAGAAATACTTTATTTCCTTTTCAAAATATTATTCCAAAAAACTTTTTTATTAAAAACATAAATTCATCAGCTGTAAATAGCAAACTAAAACTGAATACGATAAAATTATTCTTGTTTTACATTAGGCGATTCAATAAAGAGAGAAAATAAAAAAAAAGTCCTAATTAAAATTTATATACGTATAACTGACGTAAGGAAATCATAATTATTGTAAGTGTGGATTATTTCCTGATATTCAATTTCTACATCTGTATAAATACGTTATTTAGAATATTTATTCACAAGGGAATCAGTTTGAAATAGTTTGTTGGTGAAAAATATCGCAACAAATGAAATTTTTAGACCTTTTTATTTTAGGAAGTCATTATCTCAAAGGAAAACAGCGAATTTCATAAGTACATTTAAATGATAATACTCTGAGTAATTTAGTGAATTGAGAAGATGAAAATATTTCGAGAAAATTATTCATAAATATAACGCATTTAAAAATGAAAAGGATTGGTAAAAAAAAGTTAGAGGATATAAATTTCAGAGGAAAAAGTTTTATTTTCCTTACAAAATGTTCATTGATTAATCCTTTGATAATTTACTAATTCTACATTAAAATTTTAATACATTTTAACACATTTTAATACATTTTAACGACATGAAGAAAACTTTGCAAAAAATATAATAATAATAAATTTTCTTTATAAAGATAATATAAATGTCTGAATACATAACTTATAGTTGATGATAATATTTTTATCATGGAAAATACTAAATAGATACGAGACAAGTTATAAAGTCGAATGGTATAAAATAAAATATTTATTTTTTTTTTGCACTTTTTAGCTCAAAAATGTTTTATGTGTTTCCCAAAAACATTTACATATAATAAATAATAATTATTTTGAATAGTATTTATTTTATGGCACTTTAACTTATGCATGCTTGTTTATAAATAGAAGACTTAACAGATTATTAAGAAGATAATGAAATTGTGGGACCATAAAATAAAACTTGAGAAACTTAATTAAATTCGAAAGAATCTTTCCAGGAAGTATATTTAGAACAAAATAAACATCATTTACATTTTAAATAAACTCTCTAAATATTCAACTTTGTCAATAATAGAGCAAAAAAAAAATAAATAATAAATAAATAAATAAACAACTTACAAATTGATAATAAATTAAAAAAATGATTAAGTAATACGTAAATCAAATTCATCCAACAAATGAAATAGTTAAAAATAATATCAAAATTCATTGGAATTCGCTGTGTGTATCAAAATACTTACACCATCTTGAACCTCGACGGAAAATGATATTCGTCTTTTTAATTCCTACTTTTTCTTTGTTATTAGTATACTTTAATATTAAATTTATATATATATATATATATATATATATATATATGTATGTATACAAACATTTATGCAGGAATCCCATTAAACGAAATACTAAGAAAACGCGAAATTTATATGATTTTGCTAATATACTTATAAAGATAGTAAGAATGACTTTTCGGTAAAACTCTCCCTACAATAGTTAAATTAAGGGATAAAATTCATCTTTTAATGATTTTTCCGAATGAAAATATACTTTTAAAGACAATGGGCATTGAACAAGACAAGGCACCTCTGTGCGAAGGAAAAGCGTTAACTGTGCAAGAAGGCGATTTGCAGTACAGATGGAGCCAGAAGAAGGGGAGCTTTCCTGCTGGACCACAGTCACCCTCCCAACCTTAACAAGGGTCATGCAGTTGCCAAGGTAACGACCGGCTTACCCCCCCAGAAACTCTCCTCCTCTTTCCGCATCGGAGGAGGGAGCACTTGTGTGTCCGTCATCAGGGGTGCATTCCGACATTGATTTTAATTATTCACAAATCCATTGTCTTATTATTTGAATATAAGGAGTTGCAGCCTTTTGTTGATTCTCTGCCTAGCTATCGGAAAGGGTGGATTAGCGAGCATTCATTCTTTGTAGGAACCCTTTATCACCAGAAGAAGCCAACTCTAGTTTCTTTTTGCTGAGGACACTTCAAGTAGCAGAAAAAATAGATTAACAGAATGGAATTTTAATGAAAAAATTCCTTAACTGTAAGGAAAACCAATAACGTTTAACCACTTTTCAAACTTAACAAAACCAATAATGCCAACTGCTTATATTTCTTCTACTTCAAATATGCTTCTTGAAGCTACCCCCAGATAAATTATTTGACTAAATCTAAAGACATATATACTAGAAAAAATGAGGTACAGGAACCAGATCACTAGAAACCAAAATCTAAAGAATTATCCCGTAAAATCCAAAGAGAGAACTAATGTAAAAATTCTACAAAACTATCCTGCAAAATGTAAAGAACAATCATAGATTCTAAAGAAGAACTATCAAGTAAAATCTAAAGAAAAACTGTCTTGTAAATATGGTTTTCTATTCATTTTTCATAAAACTATTTTACAATAGTTCATATTTTTATTTATATATTATTTATTATCATAAGACTGACTATGATTGTTGATAAAGACCACCAAAGAAAAAAAGAAAAGTTTATTTTCAATTAAAAAAAAATCTGTAGAATTATTTCACGGAGAACACTCTAGAAACTATTCCGTTAAATCAAATAACCATTAAAAATAGAATAACCTTTTGATATGATTCTTTTGAAACATTTTCATGTTAAACTTGTATTTAAATAAAGATAAAAAAGGATATTATTTAATGATTTGAATAAAGAAGCGGACGAAAGGAAATTCGAAAGACTCAGTTTGGCCTATATGTGCGAGGGTAGAATATTCACATGAATTTCTTCACTTATATAAAAGCACTATTTATAATTTAGTGGGAACCTGTATCTTTGTGAGCATATATCCCATTATTTCATTTTGATATTTAGGGAGAAGTTTTATCGAGCAATCTTTGATGGATTTAAAACAACATTTAAAATTAAAAAAAAAAATTTTTTTTGCAATACAATAACTGAGTCATGCTTTCAAGTGCAGTTTTTGAAAAGGATTTTGTCTTTGCAAAACAATCTGTAAAAAAGGAAAGGCAGCTTGTAACGTAATTAGGAAGCACCCCCTTCTGATAATCGAGATAGTGTGCCCCTTGCAGATGGAGGGAAATATTCGACAATTTTAATTAACTTCCCAATTACAGCTATCTTAACTTCTGTTAGAATAGCGAGGAGACATTTTCTTGTGAATTCAGAGTAAATACGGCGGGCAAAACCTTTACTTTATGAAGGGATTTTAATTTTCCTCCTCGCATACGTCTGTGTACTTGTCGTCTTCAATAGTCTAATGAAAACAAGCAAAGCATTCTGTGCTTCTTTCTTTTTTTTAATAATGTTCATTTATGAATGCGTATCAACGTACGCTTCTTTCTTTTAATTGCACGCTTTCCTATTTATCGGCTCTGTTTGTCTTCATATTGAGGCTTATAATCATCGCGACTCTGCTCCAGGGATTTCTTTTATGTAAGTAATTAAGACGAGAAATCAAAGCAAATAGATATAATTGCGGCTGAAATTTCATTTATCATTACCTGAAGTGCTCTATGGGAGAGAAGAATAAATTAAAAAAAGGAGATACCAGTTTCTTTTCTATGAAATAAATACTTTTTAATTTTAAGGAAGCAGCAATTTTTGAAAAAGAAAATAAATAGTCCCAATCATTTTCCGCTCCAACGAAATGAACTGTTCCGCATGGAAAGCAGACGATATTTTAAATGCATAAATCGAGAATCTTGCATTAATAATAGGAGAGGTAAACACACAGAAAAATAGCCGCTATCGACTTTCATTCATAGGCAACAACAATTCACAGAATTCTCTTCTTAATAGATGAGAAAAGATTTATCTAGAAAGTATTGATTCCATATTCTAATTACATAATAACTAAGGGTTTTTTTCTTTGCTTATTACACTTAATTGTTAAATAATTTTTGTATATTATAGTTAAATACAAAAAAGAAATAACAATTTACTAAAATAACAATATAATAATTTAAGAAAAAAAAATCGGTTAACAAAACGGTAAAAGTAGCAAGAAAACGCAAATGCAATCAATATGTAAATCCCATATCCGTATTTTAGTATTGAGTTGTTCGGAAAGTTATTTCGTTTTACATGAAAATGAACTTACAGCGAATAAATATTTTATTGACTTGTATAGTGTCAATTCTAGTCCAATATCTTTTACAATCTTTCTGGTCGTAGATGATTTCATACTCATAAAATAATTGTTTTCACTGGCAAAAAAAAAAAAAAAAAAGATTCTGGTGGGAAAAACGAAATGACTGTCTGAACAACCCAATAATACTGAATTTTAGAATGCAGTACATCAAAAGTATCACTTCATTTCTAGGACATCTTCAAAAATGTCTCAAAATAAAAACTAGCCTTCATTTTATTAAATAAAAATTCTAATACTTAGAAGCGAACAAAAATTTTAATATATAACACATATTCTTATAGTAGATACGAACAAAAATTCGAAAAGAAGCGTAAAAAAAAGAAACTTTTCTAAGAAAACAAATTAAATAAAATTAACATTAAAATTTAAATTTGGAATTATTACAAACCTTAAAATTTAAAAATTCCTTGTAATAATATATAATGAAAAGAAACTCATTTTGTATATGGAATATTTTAGAGCAACAACCCATTTAAAAATCAAATAATTTTTTTTCCTCTATCTTTCTTTAAATACGGCAACATAAAATCAAATTAAGAAGACAATCAAATTATCAATTTAAAAAATTATTAAAAAAAAAATAAAATGTTTGAAAAGAGCTTCAAGATTATAAATTTTTCGATTTTGCCTGTATTGCATTTTTGATGGAGAATTTTTCAATCTAAATCTGTTCACACACACACACGTACTTAAATTAAAAATTCACGTTTGTTGAATTTATCTAAGACAACCATAAAAACGGTTAGATTTAAGCATAAATAAATATCAGGTCATTTTTACATATGTTTACTCTAATATTATAATATATATATTATTATTATTTGTATTTTATAAATAATTACATAATAACAATTTATAAAAATAAAGTTTAAAAAGTTATTTATTGGGTAATTTAATCGCTAGTATCCGATCAAAATACGACTTTGCTTATCCTCTCCATATCGTTAGTGAAAACCTTTGTATTTTCTTAAATTATCAAAAATTAAAAAAAAAATTGCTATAATTTTAATTATAAATTATTACTTATAATAATATAATTTTGACAACATAATTACGTTTTTATACAATTTTTACACAAAAAATATGGGTTTGTGTTTTATATATTGTAGCTTCTCTCTACCCCTTTTAAATTTTAAAATTAAAATTTTAGTAACTTAAGCGACTATTTTTGTTTTGTATCATAATTTAGTCGAATAGAAATTTAAAAAAGAGAAGAGAAGTGATGTAAAACCTATGAAATTCTTCATTATCAACTTTCCGTTGTTCCTTATCAATGTGTTGTTCATTATCAGATCGCAAATTATCTAACGTAAAGCAATGTTGAAAAACATGAATTTAGAAAATAATTGGAAATAATTTTTTTATAAATAAATGTGAAAAATAAAATAAAATCATTAATTTATTGCAATAAATCTCATGACATGTAATAAAAATAAAAGAAAATTTATATTGGAAAAAAAGAAAAGCATTATAAAAACGTATGTTTTCAACTTTTCTTATAATTCTGAGTAATATAACTACATATAAACAAGTAAGTAGCTGCAACATTTCTATTGGTATTGCTAATAAAATAAAAAGAAAAGCAGTGAAGTAGAAATTTTACCACATAATAGTATTTAAGATCAACTGAAAAATAGAATTTTAAAATATTCTGAACGAATTTCTTCTTTTCCTAGAATCGAGTCGAAACCTAAATTGGTGATCAACCTAAATTGGATTTATGTAACTAAAATATATACACTAAAATTTCATATCAACAACATAGTTCTTGAATATTTTAAAATTTTGTTTTAGTTGAAATTAATTAAAAATTATGCTGAATAATAGTAAGAAAGAAACTATTTTTGAAGAATGAATGACATTGGATAAAATTTCGAGCAACATCAAGAGCAAAATAAAAACGCTCTTTCCAATATTTCTGATCCAGCTGCTTTACAGTATATGTTTACATAGACGCCAAGGTATCGTTTCAACAAGATCTCTTAAGTGTGCGCAGAATGTTAAAAAGTTACCACATAAACTTGACAAAGAGCGCGTAAAAATAACTGGACTAATGAGTGGCCGGAAATTATTTACCGAGACGACATCTGTTGTTTCTTCATCCATTTTATAAACACAATTTAATGAAGATTTTTTAAAATTCTGAGAAAACGAAATGGAAATTTTCCCATTTATTTAAAGCAATTTGTTGTGACGATTAATTGTATTATTTTAATTTTATTACAGATTTATATATTGACATACAGTTTGCTAAGAGTTGTGATTAATATTTAAATTTTTTTAATGTTTGTTTTGAAATATATTATCAAAAGTTCCGTGATTACGATTATTTTTAAAGATATAATGATTCCTTTTTAAAGAAAAACTAATTCAAAATATTGTACTTAGTGTAAATAGAATACTCAGTCATCTAATCATATTAGAAGAATTTCTTTATTCCAGATTAAATAATAAAATCGGAATAAAATTAAAAATTAAATGTGAAAAACAAAAAGAGATTTTCGGATTTAACCCTTTGGTTACATATTAAAGCACTCATTTGTTCAGCAGATGGCGCCACTTAAAGACGGGTCTGATTTCTAATTGTCGTTTTCTTTACTTTTTCAATTATTATAATTTGGAATATGAAATACACACCTAAAAAATATACACGAAAAAGAAAAATAATTAATAATCAGAAATATAGATTTCGAGATGCACAGGAAGAGAGGAAAAATAAGGAATAGTGAATATTGAAACTGCAATCGTTTTATGATATGATAAATAGTGAAGAGTGAGAAATAGAAAAGTTAAATAGAAATGCTGGAATTTTTAATCACATGATTCGTGAATTAAAAATAATAAAATAATTTTGTTAAATATTGATACTTTTATTATGAGTTCTTAATATAAAAAGTATCTAAATATACGATTAAAAATAGATGAAAATTTATTGTTAGGATGGTTTTAAAAAAAAAAAAAAGTTTTCTTAACTGAAAAAAAAGTTTTATAAGTGTGAATGTAAGTGCTGAATAGAATCAGAATAAAATCAAATATTAGTATACAAAATTTCAGATTTCGAATGACAAGTCACTGTTTCTAAGGTAAACAAACCCCTTTTTAAACAGCTCAAAATTTTTTTTTCTCTAATTCTTTTAAAACTCACGATTACTTACCATCCAATAAAGAAACATTCTCTTTTCTAGACGTTTAATAATAAGCGGCAGGATTAAATATCGCAGCATAGGAAGAAAAGTCACTAGGGAGGAAGAAAAAAGGAATAATAAAACAAGTAGAGTAAAAGAAAAAAAAAAAAGAGGCGAATCCCTTGGAAAATAAAAGTAGAAAACGGAAGCACAAAAGCATCCAACAAAAGGGGGAGGGTATATAAGTTACTAGCCCAATTCTTGGTGTGACGTCACAAGCCCTCTCATAAATCGGCATGGGTCACGTGGTTAGCAAGGATGACGAAACGCTGTGTTTGCAAACAAGAGACGATTCTTGCTCTGTGGGGGCGGAGAATGGGTGGGAGGGGGATGGTTCTTCTTCCAGAGATGCGGTGTCCCATCGATTGGGAAGGCACAGAGGTGGGGAACAAATCGTTTTACGATTGCGAAGATATTTTAGTTTTTTTTTTTATCCCTTTTATTATTTCATTATTTATCTCATCCCCCTGCTCTTCTTTTTTTTCTTCCTCCACCCCACGCTCTGTTCCGACTCAATGACTGAGCTTCCGAACTTCCTTTTTTTGAAGCTCCTTTTATTTTTGCCGCTCGTCCTTATGTCTGCTCTTCTTTCGGGTGTCCATTTCTCAAAGTGTCTACCATTTTAGTGTCTCATTTTGCTGGCTGATTAAGTGAATAAGGAGGAAAGGATAAGAGATCTTTTGCTCTCCAATAAAACGGCAGTTAGCATCCAATAAAAGGAGAAAGAGAAAATATATTACTAAAAGGAGATCGAGCACCCCTCGCCACACACATAGAATAAACATTCAACCGTAACCACGTCCTCCAAAAGTAGCGAATTAAAACGGCTTCATAAAAATTTTCGTTTTGGTGTATTTTAAATTTTTTTTATCGTTGGTTTTCTTTCTTTTTTCTCCTAATTTTTCTTTTGAAGTTATATGTAGTGAATAAATGTAACATTTAATTTTTAAAACAAAGAGTTAAATATTCACAAAAAAATTTTGTTTCTTTTATCTTAAAAATATAGAGAAAGTGCTATTAAATTGATTTCTGTGTACCTTACTATTTGCTGATTACGAAAGCATATTTTGTATTTCCATAATAGTTTAAACGATTTTAGTAGTCTTTTTTTTTTTGAGACCAAATTAACAAGTACTGCAAAAAAATTATTAAATGTTCAATTTGGTAGTTGGCCCTTATAAAACAGATTTATTTAGTTCAGCTTAATCCTCACATTTTCATAAAAGAGAAATTGAACTCAGAAATTTTATCCTCTATAACTCTAGGAAATATCATTTTAAATTGCTATCCTTTTCCCAGTGCATCTATATCTATACTCTTGACTTGCTGACAAGACAAACAAAGATTATTATAAAACACAACAAATTAAATAAAGACTACTTGAATGTTCCTTTGAGTGCGTAAAGATTTCACAGAAGAACTGCAACTGGAAAAGTGATTTCATTTAAAACATATCCATGGCATATAAGAGATCAATGAAAAATATCCGGCTACAGAATCCTACTTACTTTTCTTGGCCTTACCAATTCGAGAACTAACAGAAACATTTCACTCACCTTTCTTTTTTCTAGGCAAAGGAGACTTTTATAATAATATGATAAAGAAAAAAATCCGGATATCTTATTCAATATTTAACAATAATAATAAATACAGTATTCATTAAGATAGAGAAAAAAAAATGCATGTATTTTCAACAATATTAATGGCTTGAAAGAATTGCTTTATGATTTAATTCAGTTGCTGCTACAAGCGCCTTGGGTAAAAGAAGGAACTAAATCCACAAAAAAATCAAGATTAATAAAAAATCATATTAATGTCAATACAGATTACTTTAAACTACACTAAAAAAGCATTTTTTCCAAGCCTATACTATTTATAAGCAATAAATAAAAAAGATAAAATTTCAAGAACAAATTGAAAAGTGGCGTAGCAACGGACCCAAGGCAAATTAAGAATACAGCAACATTTTAAAATGTTTACCATAAGAATTAAGTATTCGGGTAATCTATAGTAATGGTTAAAAAATGCAGTAGGATTAATATCATACTTCCTGTTATAAATTGGAATAAAATATTGACTAAGACTGAAACAATAATATTTAATACAGGCATGGTACCATGAATCCTCAATCTCCTAGAATCTAGGAAAATGTTCCAGAGTATTTTTATTCCTTTTCCGTACTTAACTTTAATGTTTTACCATATGTGTGTGTGAGCTTAATATTAATAATTCATAAAAATTCCTTAAACGTGTTAAGTTAGTGATAGCGACCATCAAAAAAATGTTAGATAATGGATTGCACAGAATACTTCTAAATTCGCAGGAAAGAAGTTAGATCATTGAGCAAATCACCGAATTATTTTCATTGTTCTGATTGATACGTGGAAATAATTTGGAAATAAAAAAAAATTGTCACATCTTTGTTCAAAGTTCTTTTGCAATTAAATTATTTACACATTGAAGTAAAGAAGTTGTACTTATAATTACAGTTAACTGTAAATACTGATTAAATAATAGTTTAATTTACTTTTATTGAAATTGCTTTACATTAAATGGTGGAAAGCCTTACAATACGTAAGACATTTCAACTTTTATTGCATTTTCCAGGATATTTTTTGATTGCTGGTGGGGCGCATTCTCTCGTCACAAGGAAGGAAATTAAATCACCCAGGCATTTATCCCAACAGATGTGCATGCAGAATGCATGAACGTGTACGTACTACAGTGGCTAAGATCGAACTTGGGACCTCTCATGATTCAAACATTTTAAAATTAGTCAAATAAAAGAACACGAAATATTCAAGATCCCTTTAGGAATCGTGGTCCAATTCGAGAAAATTCAGGATTCATGCCACCTCTAATTTATTGGTTGTGAAAGTGTCGATGAAAGCAAAATTCTAAAAAAAAAAAAATAATAATAATAAAAAAAAAATTTAAAACAGTTCACAACATTCATTTCCGAATCATTAGAACGATATCAATTTCAAGGAATAAATCTAAGATCTACATTTCGTGCTTAGAAGGTCAATACTAAATTCGACAAGAAAAAAAAATCAATTTAACTAATTGCTGTATTAAGGAAAGAAGGTAGCTGAAGATATTCAGTGAAAAAAATCCTGTAAACAATGTGAAAAAAAAAGTCTTTTTGCATCTTAATGCTCCATGGTGCTCGAAAAAAAGAGTTGAGGCCATTGAATCCTTGCCCCGCCACTTTTACAACCAATAAATCAATTGAATGCTTACCTTTGTGCATCGACGATGCATTGTGGTGATCGCTGTTCATTTTATTCTGGAAAAGAAATAGGCCACAGGTTAATATCAAAATATTGCACAACATTATAACACGGGATTCAAGGAGAGCATTTATTTAGAGGTGGGACGAATCCTCAAGCGGTCTCGAATCTTTCGAATCCTTTACGTCATTAAAAAAACTTTTATTTAAAATTAAGACTCTTGGTTGATTGTTATTTAAAAATTAACATTCGATGACACTTTTAATATTTATTCGAAAAATGTTAATTAACTGTTAGTATTTGAGGATTATATAACTGTAAATATCATTGAGATTTAATTATTTAAATAATTAAAGAAAGCAAATTAAATCATTTAAAAGATAAATATTCAATCAATTGAAGGCCATTTTCCAAATAACTCCTGGCCATCAAAACTTTGGCTACCGTCTTCAGAGGTAATATTTATTTGAAGGACATTGCTACCGAGACCTATTTTACGTGCCGCTTTTAATCAAAATGGTGTTTTTTGGCTTGCCCAGGCATCTAACTCTTAACTTTCCAGCTATGAGCACGAAACCCAAGATATCCACAAACGGCCAACATTCATTAGCATTTTTGAACAGTTCAGAAGTTAATTCTGGGAGAGTTTAGATAACTGTTGATAAAAATTTTAGCAAATGCCAACACAATAGCAGATATTATTAATAATCATTATAAATTAAGTTTTAACAGTAATTTAATGTTTTATGAATTAATTGAATAAATTAAGCTATGTTTGTAATAAACAATTTTGCTGAGTAAAATTTTTAGTTAAAATACTCAAAGATTTAAACTAGAGGATCCAAGAGATTCGAATTAAATCAAATTTACGAATCTTTTATAAAATTCGTGGATTTTAGTGTTCCATCTCTAAATTTATGCAATCTTAGAATGAAATTATAAGTAGGGAATATTAATTAAAATAATTTTTTTAAACAAGTATGGATAACAATACAAATAATTATAACTATCTACTTTTCAAACAACAAAAATAGCTAAACAAACATTATTAAATCACCAACTGTTTTCTCAACGTAAAACATGAAACAATCTACTAAAAGTACATGAAAATGACAAGTGTTTCCATTAAATTCATATTTGTTTATTAATTCAATAATTTATTCACATTAAATAACAATTTAATTAAATCTGAAAAGTGCAAACTTTTATTAATATTTGTGATACATATGAAACCATCAAAACGCAATTATTTTCAAAATTGCTTATTTCAAGAACTATCAAATCTTAGAGAATTATGCTCTTTCTTGTTTGTCATATTTTTTTAAATGTAAGAAATATTAATTTGAAAAAGAAAAATTTTCAATTAAAAGCTTGAGAAAAATCAAAATTTTTCATTAAAAAGATATATTTAATAATAAATTATATCTATACATTTTAATTGTAGCATTATCAACAAATGATTATAGTGTTGTCTCTTACATTAATTTAAAATGAAGTTGATTGCTCATAAAAATTTAAAAGTAACTTTTATATGCAATTAGGCTTTAATCACACACATTTAAAAAAACAATCTAGTTCAATTGTTTAGACATAGTGGGAATAAGCATTATTAAAAGAAAGTGTGTCACCGCCATCTACAATTATTTTTCGTTTCGCAAAAATGCTTGATTCGATTAATTACAATACAAAAAGCGTCTGTAAAAAATAACGAAAACAATATTTTTCTGAAAGGTATTGGCGCAAAAGCAAGTGCATAATTTGAGGACAATATAAAATGATTGCTATATAAAAAATTTAGATATAGTAAGACAAACAAATAAAAGCATTTTTGGAAAATTGGCTTTAAATCAGTTTTTTAAAAAAAGCTTAATTGTTGTTGTAATATTATCACATACATATGTTCCCAGTAATATTGGGAAAATAATAAATGGAGAATTCTTTATAAAAAACTATTCCTTAAAAACAAATAATTCAGTGTAATTTATTCATCTACCGCAAAAGAAATTAAAAGGAATAATTTCGAAGCTAAATACACTCATTTAACAAAATTTAAACTAATTAATGCTTCTTAGTGTATGTTTTTAACTATGCAAAAGAGAGTACATTATTTATTTTATTCCGATCCGGGTTTGAATAGTTTGGAATGGAAAATGAAGCTTTCTGAAACTACTTAGAATAGAGTTATATACATTAATATAACATTTAATTATATAAAATAATAGGTCTCTAATTTTTTTTTAATTTTCAATTATAATAGTAAAATCAAATAATAAAATTCTTCGATATATGATAACCATATAAAAAAATCAAAACTAATTAAACTAAATATTTTTCATTAAAGGTTTTTATAGTTGTATCCAAAAATAAATTTTTTGATAAACTATAAAAAGATGGTGATAATATATCAAGATATTTTAAGCAAGGAATACAGTTTGAATCTATCAATAACATTAAATTCTCTATATATTTAGCGATTATACCAAATCGCAATATATATATATATATATATATATATATATAT
>JAPDSC010141761.1:1190623-1200859 GCA_026290005.1 Latrodectus geometricus
TATATATATATATATATATATATATATATATATATATATATATATAAATTTCACTGTCTCCAATTTACATGGTTTATTTTGTGTGTGTGAATTTCTCATATTTTGTGCATTTAGGTGAACTATAGATATGCGAGGTTAGTACGATAAGGATCCCCAATCCAAGGGAAAAAAATCAGTATAAATCTGAAAGCTGCAGTTAAAGAAAACCTAATGGTGATAAATGAGGAAAACCGAAGACCAGGGCAATTTTAGTGCGTTACTTTTGCTGCTAATTGTACTTCCCCTTCACTTTGTTCCTTTTTGAAAAGAAATTCATTTTGTTCCCAGATCTGGCATTTTCTCCAATATTTGGCCTCAAAGTGATTGTCGATATTTTGCAGTCTCTGCAACGGTCTCATTCTTCTTTCCCATTCATTCACTCGACACCAAGAAAAGAGGAAGTAATTAAGCATCATTTACAGTTGATATACCATTCCCAACTAAAGAATGTCCAAAACTATCCACGAAAAATTGTCAGCTTTAAACAAAGACTTCTTTGCTGGAATTAGAATTCCAAATCAAGAATTCAACTTGTATTTCATAGGTCGCGAAGGGACCACAAAATGCCCATCAACAATTCTTAGGGAATTAAAAGGCTATCGAAATTCTTCAATTAAAAGGATGAATACAAACTTATTTTAGCTGATATGTGGCACTTAAATATTCATGATTAAAAGTAATCTTAACATTTTTTTTCAATATTGAATATAAAGGCACTGATTATTTTTACATTTCATTTTCAATAGCGTTTTGAATGTAGTTTCAAAGCATGATAAACATTTTTCCAAAGGAGGTTAAAATATTACTACTATATTGCTATATTACTATATTGCAACAAAATTTTCTTTTTATAGCTAAATCAAAAACGATCAGAGTTTTTTGCAAAATTTTGCCTGCTACTAAATTGATTGATTGTAAAAACATTCAACTTAAAGTCCTTTTATTAAGAGGGGGGGAATGCGTATTTAAAATAACGATAGATATATTTTTGATATATTAAACACATATTTAAGATTTATTTAATTTCATACTATAAAATATTATACTATAAATATCCTATAAATATCCTTTTCAGAATGATTTTAAGAATACGAAAAAGCAATATCGAAATTTTGATAAATGGATAATTTTGTTTGTATTAGCTATATGTATTGGCATACCGGATATTTAAATTATTCACATGTTTATAAGAAAAAAAGAACTTTTCCCATGCATTTATTGTAATCGAGTAAGTGAATTTTAAGAACTATTAAAAAAGTCAGATTTAAGACAACTAATTCTACATAAGATAAAATTATTAAATGCATAAAATATTTTCTGTTAAAATTCTACTACTCGTGGATAATAATTTTAATAGATAGAAAAATTTCCTCAAACAGATTTCTGAGAATACATGAACGCTTGCTGAGCTTAATTTAAAGAAATTGTAAATTTGATAATTTAATGAGAATAAAACTATTGATAATATTGCTTAGATTGCAATTATAAAACCCAAAACATTATAAAAATGTAAAAACTGATATCTATTTGATATTTCCAGAAATGCGATACAGCTGTTTTATAAACCTAAAGTTTTCTTTTATAAGCATCTTTAAAATATCAAAACTAAAATGATTGAAATCAATCTGTTAACAACAAAATCATTCAAAACTTTTACAAACTCTAAATTAAGGAAATAAAGTTGAACCATCTTACAAAAGGATTTTCCACTTTTATTTCTCCCTAAAATATACATCGAAACAATTTTATCTATGCAGATCAAATGTAGAATTCAGATAATATATATATATAAAAAAAATTAAAAAAAGAAAAAAAAAGAAAAGAAAATGTGAAGCAATTAGATTGAAAACTAAACTACTTGTGCGGCTGTTATTTAATAGGTTGTTTAAACAGATTCGGCGAAAGTCGGTGTAGTCAAAGAGTATTTGAAAACGGGTAAAAGGAAATGGGGTAAAAAAAAAAAATTAGCATCAAATTGAAAACATTTTTCTTTCGTTTAATAAAGTCATCAACAAAAATCAATGGATGAAACTTGTGAGAGGAAAGCATGGACTTTTCAATTCTATATTAATGAAAATATTAAGCACAAAACTATATGCCTGAAGGAGATCAAAGCAAACGCTTAAGAAAGAAACTGTTCTTGGGAGGAACGAAAATCGACAGCTGATCCCAATGCATCTATAGAGACAATTTCTCAGGGGTCAGTCATAGCACTATTGATTTTCGGTATATTGGGTTGCATTCACAGAGCAAGTTAAAAGAAAACATCAAGAGTTTGTAACTGAATGAAAAACGTTTCTTTAGCGGAAGAGTTCTCCCCACAATTGGACAATTCAATTAATAGGCGTTTTTGGATGCCTTGAAAGACATTTTTACAAAACGGTCGGAAAATGCCTCTTATTAAAACTGCTACTGAAACTGTATTTACTGTTAAGTCCATGTCGCGAAGGAACATTTTTCAGTCGCTTTCAAAATACTCGTGATGTTTTTCAGCGTCTCTGAAATTCAAAGAGTCTTTTAATTACACTGTTAGGACCCACAATCAAAATTAGAAGGGGGAGTAATAATAATAATAAAAAAAAAGAATTCGGCTGGAGGAAATAAAAATCTACTAAATGAGTTCTCACAAAGTCTGAAATCGCTCATTAAGGTTTGGCTTCAAATTACAAAACGAAAAAGAATGGTAGCGTTACTGCAGGCAAAATTTTCCCCGGACTTTCTTCAACCTAAAGTCTAATAAAAGAAGATGAAGGGAAACATATTCAAAATGCTTAATTATGCCGTAGTTCAAAGCGCTAAATCGAGAAACAACCTGTTTATAAGATGAAAGAACTCACTCCACATAAAAGAATCTCCATTTTTCAATAACTACCTGAGCACTACACTGCTTAATGAAAGTGAAACAAATACGCATTTCAATAGCAACAAAAAGCTGCCCAAAATTCATTAAAAAGTAAAAGAAGTCTTTAACATTTCCAACTCATAAAATATAGAAGCGAGGGTTCAACGTTTATTTTCTAAGGAGTTAAACTCAGAGAAAAAGTTTTTTTTTTTTTTCTCCTATTACTGTATGGGATTTAAATTTTTAATTTAAAAATGTGATGTATTTTGAAAATAAAAGAATGGGGATAATTTTTTTTTTTTTTTTTTTTTTTTTTTTTAACCTCATTAGTGCATTTTGTCATTTCGCTTAAAAATTATGAGAGAAAAAAAAGCACAATTACTTCATTTAGACATTTTAAATCGAGCTTATTAGTTTTATATCTAATGCTTTCAAAGATGCTTAAAAATGTGATTGAATAGTATAATACCTTTTTCATTAAAAGTTTAATCTTCAGCAAGTGTGAATTGTTTATTTCCAATTATTGGAAATTCTAAGATATTTGTATTTATGCACTACCAAGAAACAAAAATTGGAGTTATATAATTTGAGCTCTAACTTTCTAGATGAGCGAAAAATGTTACTTTTTGTGAGTGAGTATGTATTATTAAGTTATTATGAAAGCTCTAACTTTATAAATGAGCAATAAATGTTAATTTTTGTGAGTATGTTTTACTAAGTTATTATGAAAGCTCTAACTTTCTAGATGAGAGAAAAATGTTACTTTTTGTGCGTGAGTATGCATTACTAAGTTATTATGAAAGCTCTAACTTTATAAATGAACGATAATTGCTACTTTTTGTGAGTGAATATGTTTTACTAAGTTATTATGAAAGCTCTAACTTTTTAGATAAGCGAAAAATGTTACGTGAGTGAGTATGTTTTACTAAATAATTATGTGTGAAACTATGATTTGGACAGCACAATTAGTGAAACTAAATGCAAGTGAAGCAATTTTTCTTTTTTTAATTTACTCTTAATAACAGTTGGTGCAATTCTGCATTGATAATTTTGGATCAAAATAAACAAAAATTATTTACAATCATTGAATTGTTTCACAAGGTTTCATTCTATTAAGAAATTCCCAAAGCATTTCCCTCTATTTGAAATTGATGAAAACTGCTGTTGTAAATCGTTCAAAGGAGTATCTTTTAAAAATGTTCTAACAGCGACTTCAAACTTGGGATAAAAAGTCTCCGAAGTATTTAAGAAATTTTACTATATAATATTTAAAAAATTCTTTTCTCAGAGCTTAGTAAAAATCTTTCACAAATACACATCTACAGTTCTTGTTATATTAAAAGTGGGAAAAATAAAGTATAATTCCGAACATGAAGGTTGAGTTTGTTGGATAATTTCAGTAAATCCTATGCTGTGTTAGTAGGGTATTAGTAGTTCAAACAATTATGATTTACTTAATTTACAACAATATCCTGTTTATCCCACAAATGCAACATTATGTAAATAAAGACATTTTTGTGTCATTTTGTACTATTAGGCATGTTAAGAGATCATTTGGGAAGATATTGCATTAATTATCATTTACAGACCCATGATTTATCAAAGAATTGAAAATTCAACTCTCAAGGATAAAAATTCTTACAAGTCAATGAATGTTTCATTATTTAGAAATAGTAATAACAACAGAATGATATTCTGAAAATTATTTCCATAATACAAAAGTTATAAATCCATTTCATTAAAATGGATAACATCTACGATTTTCTTTATGTTTAATGGAAAAAATTCCTCGCATACTTTAGTTAAATTTCTTAAACTTATAAATAATTAAAAAATCCCATTTTTAATGAAAGCCTTAGTAGGCTCATTACTAAACAAAACACTCTTTTCAGTTTCAAATTGAAGAATTAAATTAAGTTGTTGTTGTCGTGTGCCAGCCAGGCTGGCAATATGGGGTGCGCTGCTCCACTTTTCCAACTGAACCATATTTAGTGGGAGTCCGACTTCCTCAGTACACACATGCCATAGGGTAGGCAACCATTCACACACACAAAGAAAGAACAAAGGCGAGAAAGAGAGAAAGTACATCCATGCCCGAGCCAGGATTCGAACCCAGATCCCACCCATCTGTAGTCAGGTACGCTAACCACTAGACAGGTTGGGCGGCATTAGATTAAGTAAATGGTAGGTATGAATAATTATTTAACTAGCAGTGAATAAAATTTAAGTCTTACATATTATTAATATATAAGAATAAAAATAGTAAATGGTTAGACAAATATTAAGATTTTGTTGTCACAAAAATCAAAATAACGATGAAGCTTTAAAAAAACCGAAAGAATCAAGTAATTATTGTTTTAAGCAAACGTTAACCATAATCCTCGAGATTAAATCAGTTTATTTCATAGGTATGTTCAAGTGAATTTCAAGTGCATGATTACATATTAACCAAACAACATGTTAAAAATTATTAGAAATATAAACGATGCAAGAGAAAAATGGAACATTGAAAAGAAATGATGGCAGGTTAAGCAGAGCTTCTAACTCCGCTTTCCTCCTCTAGATGGCAGGAACAGTCTATTTCCGGCTTCACGGAAATAAGTGGTTTCCCCTTTCCCCCTAGTGTGTTATGACTCGCGCGGAGAGAAAAAAGAGAAAAAGAAATCTCATGAATAAAGATTATTCACACACATAAAAAGGAGAGGGAAAAAAATCCCGACGAAATTTTAAACGTAGTATAAGAGGTCTGAGCCAAACATAAAAAGCAATAGATAAATTAGAACGTAAAATGAGAGGGAATTTTGAATTTCGTTGGGGTGAATAATACTCGGATCGGATGTCAAACAACTTAAAGAATGTTGGTAAATTAATTTTTTCGTTTAGTTTTTTTTAATCAAAAATATTTCAAACATAAAACATTTCTTAATCGCACTATAATTGCCTGTTTGTTAATACCTTTAGTAATAATTATAAATTTTCCACATAAAATGAAATAATAAATAGAAATTGAAAATGCAATAGAATTTTAAATTTAAGTAATTACTTTTTAGTGGCTATTACAAATTCTTTGAAAAATATATTTTTACTTCAATTTTAAGAACATATTTAATAAAATTATCTATAGTAAGAATTTTTATTTCGAACATTGCCAACTGCAATAGTTATATAAAAGGTTTTACTTCTATGCTTTCTCTCTCTACTAGTAAAAAAAATAAAATATTCCATAATTTTATTAAAAGAATCTTAGTTTGTATTGATTGCAAAGGAATTTTGCAAATCGTGGCAATTTTCTGACATGATATGCATACTTTAATTAATATTCACAATATGTATATGAATGATTAGTTCTGAGTGAGTTTTATATTTCACAACAAAAATTACTTTTGGTCAAATTAACTTTGTTAATTTTAATAAATTATTAGCCATAAATATTCCCTTATACAATAGTTTTATAATAGTAGCTTAATATCAGTGCTATGTTACACTTGTGATATATTATTGCGCTTGAATCAAAAAACTATATATAACACAAGTTTTTAAGCATTATTGAATTATACTGTAGATGGTGTATCCAATGTTGAAATTAAAATGTATTTTTATAGTGATCTAAATAGTTTCATATAAAATTAATAATAGCCTTTAAATTATCTTGATATAGACAATTTAATTCTATTCTATTTCTTGCCTCGGAAGTTGCGATATATTCGCATTTGAATAAGTTGGAAGTTTTGCATAATATGCAAATAGAGATTCCAAAATGGTAAATTTAAATCCACACATACTTGCAATATAACTATATATATATATATATTGAATAAATGCCACAAAGTAAGAATTGTTTTAAAAATATTTTTTTACATTTTTACACAATTATATTTTTTTAAATGATATAAATATTTCGGCTGAGACTTAAGTTAAATTTGGGTTATTAACCAAAACATAATAGTTTTAGATGACTCTATATAGATAAGTTGTTACGGATGGCCTTTTTTTTTTATTTTAGATTAAATTCGATGAAATTAAAATATGACCATGGTGGTAAATCAAAGCATATGTAAAATAATTTTATGTTATTATCTAATGAATTAAATAATATTAAATTTTCATTTCATTAATGCTGACAAAAATATTAAGCACATAGTTAAATAAAATACAAGTACACACACGCTTCAAAATCTAGTTAAATAAAATACAAGTACACGCTTCAAAATCTAGTTAAATAAAATACAAATACACGCTTCAAAATATAGTTAAATAAAATACAAGTACACGCTTACACATGCGACTTTGAAAGATATGAAATACCAAAAACGTAATGTTACATTCTACGAAAAAAAAAAATGCTCAATAAAACTAAAAATAAATTCCCATGTAAATGAGAGGCGATATAGCAAAAATTTGTTATCATCAAACTTTAAAATAAAAATTTAAGGAAAATGCGTAAAAAAACTGAAGCTATGAACTGTATATAACTCACATTTATAGATGGGTGAAAAATATTCTATTGAAACTGTTAAACCGAATTTATTATAAGTGTCACAAAGGCTATGCAGCCACAAACACACACACACGTCAAGACATTCTAAACATTTTTTTTAATTGTCTGATCATTTGGTAAAGTCAAATAAAAATTCAATCAGTCAAAGGCAATATTTGCCAATGTCAATCGAATAACTTGTGTGCTGAACGTTTTAAAAACATCCACCTATTCTGTACATACCTAGGCGAAAATTGTAATTAAAATAATGACTAAAAATCATACGCTATTGATGCTGCCATTATCTTCATACACCGAAAAAGAAGATCTAATTTAATGAACGCAATAAAAGGCAACGAAAAACGAATCTCCTATTCAAAATCAATCCCTACTCTAAACGGCATTCGACACATTTAAGGTTTCATCCAAGTACAAAAATTGTAAGAATTAGACTTTCATCATCCCGAGCAATGATGAAAGGCTGACTCTATAAAAAGGTTGTTGTTTTATTGAATATTTCTTCCATCGACTAGTTCCCAGATTTTTCCTCCATTATTTTCTTTCTTGGCATATCTTAAATCGAGCAAAGAACAGCACCCATGAAGTGAGTATTGATTTCGTATTAACTTTTTTTTATTCATTGTTCGCATTGGGGAGGCGCGCTAAAAGTAAAAAGGAGAAGGGGGTGGATGTCTACTGGTCGTCGGGGGGATATGTGAGCAACTTGGAATGGATGACACTTTGTTAATCGTTTTATTGATCATTATAACAGAGTTATGATTCTCTTTATTATGGGGCGAGAGATCGTGTTCAAGGTTCTAACTTTATTATTCAGCTTCGCGACCCGAGAGGTCTGCAAGCTAAAAACTGCCTGCCCACGCCACCCTTTCTGCACAAATTGAATACAGCTTGTAATTAGATGTGTGAGGCTTTTAAAAGACTTTCAAATCGAATGGAGCAAGTAATTAAAATATTTTTTGAATAAATTATATACCTATTAGTAAATTATCAATTCATGATAAATGAAAAAAAAAAAGAAAGAAATGGTGTAAGGGACTCGGTAAGAAAAAAAAAATGGATACAAAATGCCACAAAAATAAGATCGAAATACGGCATATTTTAAAAGTAAGATTAACATTAATCAACGATACAATTTATATCATTCATACAAAATACACATTGTACATAACATTATACATCAATCAAAAAAGATAAAATTTAACTTGAAAATTATGCATTCATCAAAGATTTGATTTACATCATGCATTCGACTTACATGATGAAAAATGTTATATACATCCATCAAAAAAGCAAGGTTTACATCAAGTACATGATTAACTTGATGTATAAAATTATCTATCCATAAAAGATAGAACTTACATAATTTGGAAAATTATACATCAATCCAAAGACAAATTAAAATCATTTATATGATTAATAAAATTATGCAAAAAATTGAAGACATCATGTGATCAATAATTTTCTTCATGTGCAGATCAATTGTCTACATATTTTGTCACTAATGTATAAGATAAATAAAACATATAAGACAATTTCAGTAGGAAACTATGTAAGAACGACCAAACTTTGCTCGCAGCCCTTTACACTAGACAAAAATTATAAATGACAAAATTTTTCTTGAAATTAAGAGCATTTATTATTTTCCCACCCACCATTGAATTGGTGAAAACACCCATTTTTTAAACATTTAACCATTGTATAAAAACAAAAAAGGGGATCCATAACAATCATACCATTTATGATGTAATGAATAACGTACAGATTCATGCGTCATTTTAAATAACATACATACTTAGTGGATTTTAAATAACATTCAATAAGAATAACATGCATGATTGATCATTCTTTGTCAATTTGAGTAATAGAATAAGCATGATAACTATATTAATCAAGACTAGTCTTCCAAATTAGTTTAAAATGCAATCCCACAAGAAATGGTAAAATAATCTCCGAAAGAAAAATATTCAGAAACTAAGAACAACTCATTGGCAACATTTCCCGTTCTATTAGTAACAAGAATCCAGAAAGTTCCTGAAAAACACACATTTCAGAATTTCCATGGGCAGGCAAAATTCTTTTTCCATTCATTTTCCACTCACAAAATTCTCGTTCCATGGGCAAAACTATATTTTTTCGAATAAAAATAAATGGCGAATGAGCTTGTAGCAGTTTAACATGCAATAAAGAATGAACATTGCATAGCAATAAAAAGGGAGAAAAAAGTTCTTTGTACCATTCTACAAATGCAAGCTGTTCTGAAAGAAGAAGGCGGGCTGAAGAAAAATTCTTCACACTGCTAGCAGATCTGAATGTCATGCAACCACAAATTAAGCCTATGGAGGTTAAAGAACTGACAAAAAATGTAGTAAAGGGAAAGTCAGAAGCAAGGATGGTAAGTTTGTATGTGAGACGCACGATACGCGCCACGAAGTATAACAGGAGAAATAACAAAATTGTCTTCCCTTTTTTTCGTCGCCAAGAGACACCTTTTTCACATACAATAACACTTTTTTTTATTTCGCACAAAAATCCACAGCCGACATTTCATAATAACTACCCTTTGCGATTCTGCCTTGCTATTTTTTTAGTTTAGATGCCTCCTCGTAAACTTATCGAGTTTTATGCTTCAATTATACCGAGAATTATTTTTCCACCATGATATTCAGTTCAACTAAAGCATGTCGACCTAGAGTGCTGAAGTTTATAAAAGATTCTCGTTTGAGATCGACAATACATGAAAAATATTCTTGAAATAATATTTGCTTTTGCATCGAATTTACAACCTGAATTAATAAATAGCTCGTGTGTGTACACGCACAATATATATATATATATATATATATATATATATATATAT
>JAPDSC010141761.1:1200959-1230339 GCA_026290005.1 Latrodectus geometricus
ATATATATATAAATTTAACATAAAAAAGCAAATTAACAGCAATAACAATGAAGAAAATTAGAAATGAAAAACATTTCTCGTCAGGGTCTAAAATGATACAAGAGAGTATATAGTAAATTCTTAGTGATGTATATACAATTGAATTTTTGATTACAAGAGCTATCGCATTAAGTCTTGATGAGTAATGGTTCTCTTTAATTTCAACCTTACAATTAATCGCTTTTTATATATTCTTATTACTTATAAATTTGTAACTATATATATTTATTTTGTTAGTTTTTTGAAATAATTTAATCACTTTTAGGTTTTCACTGTAAATTATTTGAAGAAAATGCTAATGGGGGATGTTTTAATTATTTAGCGCGTGTAAGTGTGTTTTTATCATGTTTTATATTCTGTGAATAGTACATTCACTTACTCAAAATATTTAAATTTAAAACAATAGCTGCAATCTGAAACATTTAATAACAGTCAAATTATAATAATAACTGCTGTAAATATAAAAGAATTTGATTTAAATTTATAACAATCACTGTTATTTTTTATTATATTTCATCAATTTCTAATTTTTTTTACTCTAATGTCTAAATTAAACAATTGACGTACTGCTTTTATTGTTTTCAAATTTTGGTTTTTAATTGTAACAATTTCAATTCGGTATATTTCTAGTTCCTTATTTCACACAGGAAAACTCAATAGTATTTGATTTTTATTCATGCGCAATTTCAAAGTCATTACAATAAAATTCATAGTGCAAAAACTATTTTCAGATAAACATTAGTATCGCAGAATTATAAATAAAGAGATTATTACTGAATTATTATATTTTGTCATTAAAGTCAAAACATTTATTTTTCTTCAAATATGAATAGTAAGAAACTAACATTTTTATTATTGTTATGTAAGAATAAAATTATTTTAGTAAATTACGCAATAATAAAAATAGAATATAAATTAATATATCAAACAGAAAGAATCCCATGTCTATTACTCTCTTGCATAATATATTTAATATGAAACATGCCATACATATTTTCTTTTAGTCATATTAAAGTAAAAAAGTATGACATGTAAAAATATGAGAAGTAGTTGCTTCAAATAAGAAAAATAAAATGTCATATTTTTTTTACTTATTTGAAATAATTACTTCAAGCAGATTAAGATCAAGCTTAAAAATATCTCTAAAACATTAAAATCTTTACATTTGTTTTTAAAAGGTATTTTTTGAAATTTTGTGAGCAGAAAATGTTTACTTTTTATATAGAACAGTAATTATTTCCAAAAACATAGAATGAATTAAAAATTTACTCTGAATGAAATGATTCGTATCAACTGTCAATACATTTGAATTGATTCAGACAAGAAAACTGATTAAAGAAAACAATAACAGATCATGTGACGTATACTCTGGAGAAACTCTAGACAGATAAATGTATATTTTTCTACTTACAAATTATTAGCTCACAATCAATGCAAATTACCCGCACTTTATAAAAGAATAAATTTTTCAACAGAAGAACATTTAGAGTGTTAATTGATTACATATTCCCTTCTTCGAATCCCAGCAGGGGACTGAAACCAATAAGCAAATTATTGAAAGTGAAGAGGACAATTGTATTACAGAAAGAATCAAGAGATTATTATAGATATGATTTTGAAAGTTGAATCAAACAGCTAATGTTATATAAAATAGAGGAAAAGTGAAAGAATTCAGCGTAGTTCATAATAAAATCTTTTTATTATGAACTGTGCATAATAACATAATTCTCTGAAGTTAATTACGTTGAGAAATTTGAACATAAAATGGAGCAATTTTGAAATTTTTTCCCCCAATTTTCATACTATATTATTACCAATTTATACAGTGTTGACATTAAAATGATGCCATCAAATACTTTAACATACAAATAAAGGATCAGGACAACTTTTAGCTGTTTCAAATCAAACAAACGGAAAAATCTCATCTTATTAAAGAATAAACGATGAATTTGAAATGAAAAGATATTTGTAATATGATTTTTTCATATAATTTCAAAATATTTGAATATTTTAAAAAACATATTTCATGAAATTATTTACAAAAATAGTGCGCAAGAAACAGAAAGCAGACAGTTAAAAGTATATATATATATATATTCCAAAGTAAAACAAGTAACATTTTCAATAAAGGGGGAAAAAAGTGTGCATTTTTTGGCATCTTTAAATGAAACAAAAACTAGGTAATTTCAATCTATTTTAAAGTTTTATTAGATTGAGATGAGCCCTTCACGTATAAAAAAAAGCAGGCAGATAAAAACAAACGATTTCTAAGCTTTTTCATCGGCCTAGACTAGCAATAAACTTATTAAATCAAGAAAACCTTATTGTTTAAATCACGGGCCTAAGTCGTCCATAGTTGAACAGAATGCTGATGTCCAAGCCAGGTTGTGATAGTGAAGAAAAAAACGAAAATGCTCACTTAAAAGTAGAAAACATTCCTGGAGACAAGAATCGAAAGGGAATGAAAGTGGAAGAAAGAAGAAAAAAAACCGTTCTCTTTTTCGAGAGTTTAAGCACAATGGTCTTCAACAAACAAACAAAGTAGATGGACACAAGAGGGCGGAAAGCAAGATAAATAAGACAAAAAGAGAGAGAAATCTAAATCGTCGATAAAGGGAGAGGAGGTCCAGTAGCCGGTGGACTATCGACGGAGGCCAGCTCCAGAGTCTCCGGAGAAAAGCCTCGGTCCGCCGCCGGTGGAAGCTCGCAACTCTGGGAAATCAGAGATTGGCCTCACTTAAGAGCAAAGTAGCCATGTTAAGGCTATCAGCTGGGGAATTGTGAGTGGAGCACATGACCTGACATTTTCTTTCTTTCGCAGTGACATCTTTTTGTTTTTCAACTTGTTTATGGAACAACATTTGGGGCAAGGAAGGGAATCGTCACAGAATGAGAAAGAAAAATCTTACAGACATTTTCTTCTCTTTTTTATGTGATTTGATTTTTCCGGTTGTGAATAAATGCTGAAAATTCTATAGTGCATTCAAATTAATAAGGAAAAAATCATATCAAAATTAATAAATTTTAGTATTATAAAATTTATAAATTAAAAAAAAGTAAATTTATAGACTTTAGTAATTAATGCATTAAAGAACTGTACAAAAAAATTATACATGAAAAATATGGTAGAAAAAGTCATTTCTTGCTTATAAAAAAAATATGTTGCGTATTAATTTTTAAACAGCAAAATTTATTTTAATTAAAAGAAAGTAATGTAGAAACTATCGCAAGTTTCAAAAATTCTAATATTCAATGCATTGAATAATAATATAAAAACAATTGAAATAAGCTTTACTTGTTAAGGTAAAATGCTTCGTGTCTATATCGAAACTTTTTAACATCATTATATATTAGTTAAAGAAGAAATTTAAGAAAATCCCTGATAATTAATTTGTATCTGCAGTTCCAGCGAAATATTTTGTTTCAATCGTTTTAAAATTGTATAAAAGTTCGGTGAACTACTCAGAAACGTTAGAGCAAATTAAAGTATTACAAAAACTCAATTAAGCAAAAAGCATGTGAATAATTGAAACTAAATAATCATAAGAGCAATTCTAATAAAATAAAGCAAAACGTTTCTTTAAAGAAAATTAAATGACAGTTGTGTTTTCAAATTCTCAGAGAAATTTAAGGCATTTTCTATTTTTTACCATAAATATATAAATTTTTAACAGAAACTATAGTAGAAGAATAGCACATTATTTTGTAGTAAATAGTTGCGCTAGAACATACAATATTAATTTCAAACGCAACTTATTACCAACAAAAATCATAAAAACAAGTGAAAAGATTTTACATAAGAGTTTGAAAAAACATTCATTGTTTTGTGAACCGAAGAAATACTAATGAATAAATTCTTCAAATGGGTAAATTGCATTTAAATCTAAAAAAGAATATTACTCAAATATAAGGGGAATGTTAATGTAAAATATTTTAAAGAACACAACTTAAAATATTTCTGATGTAAAAATACACATTTTACAGCAACAAAATCGAAATTATTCGAATCCTGTTGCAGTCAAAAAATGATAATTTTTTTTCATTCAAGGAACGACGCACTTTGAACTAAAACTAAGCATTGGTTTAAATCTACCAGCAAACCCAGAACGCGAGTCGGTTTTCGAACTAGAAAAATGCAGTAAAAAATAAAGTGCTCGTCAATCGGAGCATAAAACAGGTCCTCATAAATAAAAAGTCATTTATTTCCCTAAAGTAATCTATTTACATGCGTGAAGGAAAAATAACAACGACTATTTCTTCAGTATGTATCCAATGTTTGCAGGGAAGTTTATGAAGAATTTGAGCACATACTTTATCTGCATCTTCAATTAGTCAGGTATTTAAAAACGAGGAAAAAAGGGATTCCTCTCTCTAAAAAAAATAATAAATAAAAAAATGCTATTGTGTACAACAACCACAATATTACTTTTTGGACCATTTCCCCCCCCCCCTTTTGGATATTTAATTCAGACTCATGCACCTGGAATTGATTTCTGTTGCTCGAACGCTCTGTTTGCTGAGGAGAATGGAATCTGAATCAAATTTTTGAACAGTTAGAAAATGACGCTGGTAGGAGACGTCTCGACACCGTTATTTATACACGATGAATGAAGAGAAACCAACAGAAAGATTGGTCCGTACAATTAGAAACAAGGGCTTGTTGACATCTCAAGGTTCAATGATTTTTTGTAATTTCTTAGGCAATCATTGCCTGCTCTTTAATACAATACTTTTGGAATTTTTCACTACACATTCTCTCCCGCCCCGCTTCTATTCTTTTGAAAAAAAAATTAATCACAGAATTCAGCTTCTTATAATTGAAACAAAATGCATCTTTTAAGAAGCAAAATAAATCATAACACTTTCAGAAACTTCGAATTATATTTATATGTTGCGCAAACTTGGCCAATGATTGGCAAATGGTAGTCTTAAGTAAAATCGTGAAAATCTTCAATTCAATGACATCTATGATCAATTTATTCACTGGCAATAGATGTAAATACTGTTTTGGAGAAAAATTTATTGCAAGAGTTTTATATTAAAATCGTCTCTTAATCAACGAGGAAGGGAAGTGAAAATGAGACAATCCTCAACTGGATGTCTATAATGAGTACTGCTAGAGAATTTTGTCTTTAAATCCTATCTTCCTCAACAAGAAACTGAACAGCGATGTGATCCTCTGGAGCATCTTTTGAGAGGTGTTTCGAATGAAAGGATGAAGGAAAATAAGCGATAGAAGGGGAAAAAGAGGCTGAAGGGGAAAAAAAGCAGCTCAGATTAAATCATTATTCTATCATTAGGCGGTTCCCTAGCAGTATAGCCGCTTCCGCTTGTCAGGTACCATGACAGTTGCAGCTGTCGTGGAAGGGGCTCAAAAATGGGGCCCCACAAGAGGAGGGGCGGCGACTGACAATCTCTCAGGGCTAAAAATTGTCTTCTACCTGCCATTTTAGAAACCACCATTTTACCTCCACTTTTTTTTCTACCTGTCTCTTTGGTGCATTTTTGGGAAATGTAAGTAGGATCTACACGAGGACGTGGAAGATTAGCCTTCACCCCTTTCTTGTAGAAGTCCAAGGGTGACAATATCCAACAAGGCGTTGAGAGGGGATCAGGGGCTATAAATTCCTATTTTTGTCAAGCACTTTGTTTTAAATGATGCTTCTGCTCATTAGAGTGAGAAGGCTTGGTCGGTGATACTTAATTAACATAATTTCTAGAGCCCTTTCATAAGATTCGTCATATGTGCTGTGAACCAATGCCATAAAAATGTCAAAAGCAATAAATATTTCTGCAATTCAAAAACAGAAAACATGAGAAAAAATATTATATTTCCAACGAAAATATTTTAGTTTATTTTTAAATATAGTTCACTTTCAAATACGCTTTCTAATTTATTTGAAGAAATAATAAGTAGGTGAATGCAAGCAGACTGGAGATAATGATGAAATAGCTCAGAGAAGAAATATAACTCTTTACCAAATATATTATGCTTATGAATAAAAAAAAATGTGATGTTTAATTAGGATACAAGAGAAATTGGAAATTATTTTTAAATAACCCCAGTAAAATAAAAAAAAATTGATTTTAACACATTTTTATACTGGTTTCTACAATCATCAAAAAATAAAAATAAAATAATGAAGAGAATAAATTTAAATATGCACGAAAGGGAGCTTCTCAAAAGATCTGTACAACACACAAATCTCTGCCTATAATACTAGCTACTGTTCAGAATGAAGATAGTTTTTCATGTTCATATAACAATGAACACAAAAATGTTCCTTTCCCATCAAGATGTTGAAGTAAATATTTTAAAATGTTTTCAAAAACAAAGAAACGATTAAGCAATTCCTTGGTGGTTATGAACTTTGATAAAGTGTGTTTTCTTCTAATACCAATATCCTTCACGTTCTATAATTGCAATAGATGAGAAACAAAACCTCATCATAACTCAATAAACAGGAAGAATCTGCAGTTAAACAGAAGTTTCAAGAGATTAAGTAATTTATTCATGTTATACAAAAATGAATATTATTCATTTTCAAAACTCTTGTAAATAAAGTTTCTATTTTGACTTGTTAATAAGAGATTAAATTCTCACATATTTATAAGCACAAAATTTAGCGATATATTCAGTTTTTTACACACAATAATTTTAGCCAAATTTAAAAGGAGTTTTGGAAATTAAGTTGTAAATTCGTAACATGAAATACGAGTTTAAACTTTTTTCTTATAAGTTTTTCAAAATAGAAATTTATAAGACAATAGGCAAAACCTAATTCCTAGAATCATTATACAGAAATAACATACGACGCTCTGTAAATATTTAACTATAAAGGTAATTTCACAAAGATTGGTTTCGAATTTGGGAAAAAAGAAAAACCCATTATTTTTTAAACGTGCCTTCATCGATGACTACATTTTTTAATTTCACAAAAATAAACGTTGCAAAGACATTCATTTTTATGAAAACTTTTTTTTTTTTTTTTTTTTTTAAACTAAAAGACGTTAAGTTGAAATCTAAATCTAAATACAATATAAATAATTCTCGTAAAAATGTTAATAGAATCCACTAAGTTATTAAATTTAATAAATAATGAAAAGGCAATGTATATTTTTGCAAATCATTCTAGTACATTACATATTGACCTTGTGTGCATAAAAAGAAGAAAATTATTATAGCTATAGATTTTTCATACGCCTTAACGTGAACTATTTCAAAATAAACTTATAAGTTGAAAAATATGTAGTGAATTATATGAATTATAATAACTTATTTTACATGAAAGTACATATTTTAACTATGGGAAATAATTGGGAAAATGTGGAAATAAATTAATTTATATGATGTAAGATAAGCATTTTGAATTTCCTCGGTCTGTTAGTCTTCAAAAGAACACTATTAAACATCAGATTAAGTGTATTAATTTAAGTGTAAAGATTTTGTTATTATATTGTAAATGAAGAAAATATTTCATGAGATAATATATACGTATTGTATTACTGAAAATGTATCTAAGAAAAAAAGTAGCTTATATATATTTAAATCTTAAATTAGCAGTCGTAAATAAATAAATTTATCACACTAAATTAAAACTCTTAAAATATTTAATATTTCTCATAAAACTCGAAAAATCTTGAAATACGAAGTAAACAAATATCTATATTTAAAATCACGTTGAGAGAAAATTTCTCGAAATGAGAGAGAATAAAAAAGAAATATGAATAGCAATTGAAAACTCTCATGACTCTCGGGCATTTCGTTAAAGAAAGAGAGCCTATCAGACAGAAATAAATCATTATTGTTTTTCTTTTCACTCTTTTACGGCGTTTATTTAACGTGGAAGAAATCAATAAAATATTATTTCCAAATGGATGATGATGAATGATAGGTTGACAGGCCAATTCGTATACATGTGGTGCCATCTAGTGGATCTAATCACATTTTACTTCAGAGCTTTAGTGTCACCACACAAATCAAAATTATTCCAAAATGAGATTAATAATAATAACTAGAATTAAATTGATGTGGCTTTTATCAAAATTGTAAGCGAACATTTTTTTGAAAATTTTCTTGTTTATTCATTTTTTAAATTGTTTACAATTTCAGACTGATGCCTAAACTTGAAAACAAATATTTTAAAATGTGAATGAAATAATTAGATATACTTTGGAATTTTAAAACAAGTTATTCAATCTTCAATTGAATGCAATGTTTATGCAGACTAGTAAGAAACATATATAGCGTACTCTCTGATATAATATACGTTTATATAAACTATGAATAAATAGTAAGTTATTTTTTAATAATTTACTAATAACTATAAATAGTAAGTTTTGGATCAATTTTAAATAATGATATGTTGATTTAAAGAAATATTATTTAGAATGAATATTATTATGTTTATTATTAGCTCTGTTAATATTTATTATTAGCTCTGAAAATATTCTAAATTTGTCTGTTAAGTAGCTGTTTAGTATTTTACATATTAAGATATAAACCTGTAAGGTTAATTATTGCTTATATTTGACTCGACAATAAGTATACATAAAACGTGGTCCTAAAACCTTCATTTACGAAAACTTAAGACAGAATTTTTTCCATTTAATAAAATGTAAATCTTATTGCAGTAATAATTCTAATGTAATAATATATTTTAATCATCAATTACGTTATAATACGTTTCTGTTGTTTCGCTTGAAAAAAATAGAAATTAATTAAATAATTTTAAGGTGTTACACTGGGAAATATTTTTACAGAAAACAATATACGTGAAGTGTAAATCACTTGAATTCCTTTATGGGAATAAAATATAAGACAACAGATATTATTCTGTAATAATCAATATTAATAATTATAAACGCGGTTATTCAAAACCTTTTAATAAATATCAATTTTTATAAGACCTTTAAAGCCATTGCATTTTTTTTATTTTTGCTTGATAATTTTACTATGGAGAAATTCTATATTTAAATTTTTTTAAATCTTATATGACATTCTATTTCTTTTAAAAATCCCTTTTGAAAAATTAATGCACATAGTCACACATTCATATGCATAGTCATACATTTTTAATAAAAAAAAAATAACAACTTAACATCTTTAAAAATATGGGCTTAAAAAGATCTCCTTTTCAGTCTCCACTTCAGTTTCATGGATTTTAAACTCAAAAGAAAATAAGATGAGATAGCAACTTTCTTTTGACTGAATTTTGATGAGATTTATTTAAATAAAATATTATTATATTTAAATATTTCTTGGAAAGATACGATAACTTATCGAAAGAAAGAATGTATATGATTTCCAATAATAAGACACTTCACTTAAGGAATGGAATATTAAACGGGTATCTAAAATCTTCCAAAAGCATATAAAAAGATTGACCAAAACTACAATTTAGAAACTTTTGAGATTAAGAATAAATACGTACATTACTGTGGTGTAAAAAATAAAAAATCGCCATAAATACATTGAAGCGAAAAAGGAAAAAAAAAATGACAATTTTTTCTCGACTTAAAAATTAGAAGAGATTTCCATTTGGAATGGACGCTAAAGATACTCCTCCTTTTGCCTCCCCCTTTATCGACTCTTAAGAAGGGAGGAAAAAAACACGGTAAGCAAAGGTAACTAACAAAATACCCTGTGGCCGAGGAGCTAAGCTGTTTCAACAAAACCGAAACAGACTACAGGAAAAGGAGAAACTCTCAAACAGCAATGAGATTTTTTTAAAAGCGTGTTCGGGTCTTATCTTGACAAAAAAAGAGTTTTCTAAAACCACCCTTGCTCGTGTAATTTACAGTTTCGAGTCCGGAAGAACGTCATTTTGGGGGCCCAAAGTTGGGTCAGAAAAGGCGGACCAAAGCAGAGTAAAAAATAATCATATGGTGTATATAAAAAAGTAACACCCGAAGGAATCCAGGATGGCTCTTGAACTTCAAGAGGGGGACGAAGGGATCCAAGTTGACTTAAAGCATAATTTTTGCTAAAAAGATTTCATTATTTGGCATGGGAATTTTTTATCAGATTGACTGACATATCTTAGAGTCCACATTGATAGCTTCAATGAAAAACGTGGGATTAATAAAGAGGTTTCAATGTGTCAATTATGGATTAATCTCGTACTAAAAATTAAAATTCAGAAAAATTTCACGACTGAAGAGATTTTTCCGGTTCTAATTATTTTGAATCTATCGATGATAAAATGTTTATTAATCAATTATAAAAATATTTTGTGCTAAACAGATTGAGTAGTTCTTATTTATTTATCTCTTTTTACATAAAACTCTAAAAATCTTCAATTTAGTAATTTACGCGTCCTTGGGAAGTGGTAAAATATTTTAAGTGTTGTACCAATGTATAATTTTCAGTTGCAGGATATTAATCACTGATATAGGAATTTAAAGAACATATTTCTACCACTGATTTCTCTCTTTTGGGAGATATTGAAATGTGTCATGGTTTTATATTTATTTCTTGTTTATTTCTTTAACACGTGAAATAAAGAATTCAAGTAGGTTTTTTTGGAAGTATAAGATAAATTTCTCAAAGAGAACACTTTTGATGACAAAAAATCTATATTTTTGTAAAATATTAAAAAGGCATGTTACCATAAAAAAAAGTAAGATAATTACCATAAAAAAGTAATAAGCTGATGAAGAAGATTATCAATAAAATAAATTCTACTATACATGATTTCAAAATATGTGTTTTGTAAAAAATAAAACATTTTAGGCAATTTTGAATTAATAAGAGATTAAGGCATTCACTACAAAAAAACGAGTGACATTGCATGAATACATAAGCATATGACTACCATAAAATATACAATTTTCAATGTTTTCTCATTGTAACTCACCAAAATGAAATTTAAAAAAAAAAAAAAAAAATCACTGAAACTGAATAAAATGTTTGAATCTCTCTTCCCATCATTTGGAAACCCCAAAGGCCCCTCTCTCGCAGTTCTTTGGCGCCGTCCTTCTTCAGTAACCCTTTCCGCCGTGCTACAAGATGGTGTTTTCGAGATACCAAGGAGCAAGTGTGAAGTGATTCACATGGATCGCACACAGTTCTGGGGATTGTCAAGGTCTCTGACAGAGGTCGCCATTGCGGGTCGCACGACCTGCTGGCATCTGTAAGTAATTAATAGACTAGGATTTCACGCCCCAAGACGGCTCAAACGGAGGAGGCCATGTGAAAGGAAAGAGAGGCAACACCAACTTTTACATACGTTCCATGATGGATTTTACTCAGAATAACTCACCATAAAAGAGATTTTCATTTATAACTGATGCTGCACAGTCAAATGTCATTAAAGCAAATTTAGTAATATTGAATTTCATTATAATTCCAAATACGTTTAAAATAGTATTTTATAATAAAAACAAAAAAAGTAACCAATGAAATTTCCTTAAAATGTTTTTTGATAATATAATACTAATTATTTACATTATATCACATTTGATAACAATGTATTGATTACGTATGGACAAAGTATAAAAAAAAATTTCGAAACCCTTCACTATACTCAGTTCCAGTAACTTCATATTTCATTTTATGTGGAAACTAACGAAAAAAAATTTTTTTTTAATTGACTAATTATTCTTAAAAAAAATATTGGAAAGTAATAAATATCAATTACCATCAAGTGAATATTTTGTTATTAAAACAACGTATTAAACTATTTAACATAATCCATTAAAATCTATTTCTTATTAATATATGCTTTATTTTTAATATTTATGTAATGTAATAGATATAATTAATGCCATAACACATAAATATCATTAATGCCATCTTAGAACAACTGTGAGAATTTGTTTGTTTTTATAAAAAAGAATTCAGTGAGAAGAATATTCTGTAGAATTGATATTGAGAGAGTTGAATATTTTCAGTGATTTTGTATAAACCTTAATGAGAGCCAAACTTTTTATGATTTCAATCTGAATGCTTTCTGATAACCTTTTTTATATCCGTAATCACGATATTGTCTTTATAATTCTTCCTGAAAATGTAATTTTTGTCCCTATCTATGTTAAGAAAATTGTGAAGAAAGTGCAATATTTGCGAATTCCAAAAGATGCGGCTCTGCCCGAAAAATAATGCATGGGAGAAAATTTTTCCCTTTTCTTCTAAGCAATTCAGGTCTCTCATACAAAGAGCTTATTCTCGGTTAATTGAATTGCACGCTCTTTAGGATGTGTGCAAGCGAGAATTAGTTTTAAATTTCGCAGCAGGACTCCTTTGGGTTATTTATACTGATTTTGAAAAGGCAGAAGCTTGCTAACGAGTCCTTTTCAAGGAAGGACTGGATAAAAATCCCGCTCTCTGCCGGCAGTGGGGTTAAAAAAAAAGACGAACTGTTAATGAAATCATTAATGCTCCGGAAGAAGAGATAAGAAGATAGGATGAAAAGAGGGGACATAGAAAAAGCCAGCGACCACATTTCCAAAGTCTTCTAGTGGACCCTTCCCTAATGAGAAAGGGAGTCCTGATGAGAGGGAGTCGACACTAGTGACATTAAACTATAATTAGTCTGATTGACAGACCAGCAGGGTGGATCTTCTATTTTAGCTGGAGCTGAGAATGCGCCTAATTCGGCTGAGACAGAAAAGCAGCGCCAGATCTTAATAGCTCCATTCGCTACCTAATCACTTCAATGCCTTCGTCAATGGGAAAGGGCACTCCTTTCAAACTCAACAATCCCCCGTTTCCATCTATTTTTTCAGGCATTTTTCCTTTTAAAAGGGGGCACTCTTCTCGCTGCCTTTCGTTTCATTGCGCCCGATTCCATGTTAATAATGAGAAGTATCTCTTCATTATAAAGTAACCACATCTCCAGAAAGAACCCATCGATAAATAAGCGTAAATTGCACCATTCTTTTTATTCTCACTTTCTTCTTTAGATTAGATCAAGACAAATAGAGGAGGGGTTAAAAAAACTTCCAGAAGAAGGTGGCCGACAAAAAAGATGTATGGATGTGTTAGGGAGTGAGAAGTAAACTCCTTTTGTCAATGCTAAGCAAACTGTATTGCTGCACCCTTACTCTACAGGTAAAAACACTTGATTGGTAGATTTGCACAAGCAGTTTTCATTAGTTTTTGAAAAAGAACCCAATAACAAAACTGGACAAAATCAATGTACACACTAGGGCATAGCAAGATAAGAAAGAAAAATTCTGATGGCAAACAAATACGGAAATTGAAGAACAATCCACTTTGATTAGCAAGACTCTTTGTCATCTGCGGTTTTTTATTTAGATGTTCTTTTCAACGCATCGTTTTTTTATTTATTTATTTATTTTTTTTGGGGAAGTGTGGACCAAAGAATGTGCCACACATTGGAGACAATAGTTCAATTAACAGTTTATTATTAACTCAAAAGCATCCCTTCTAGACAAAATGCTTCAAAATAGTTCTTGTATAATCCCCAAACAATTGCGCACAAAAATATTTAAGCAATGAATATCATATCAAATAATGTATAGTTTAAATCAGTCAATATTCGATCAAACGAAATGCATCATAAAAGTGAATGAAATTTTAAACACCTTATAATTTTAATAATGAAGAAATATTACTAATTCCTTATTATTTAATTAAACTAAATTGAAAATAATAATTTATAATTATTATTTTCTTTTGAATATTTATAGTATTAAAACAATTTATAAGTTTATAACTAAATTAGAGTATAGTATCAAAATGTTTTAAGAAAATTTTAAAGTAGCAACATAAGGAAAAAGTACTATAATTTTAAAAGCATAAAAAATTTTTTTACAGAAATTAATGATAACAAAACAGTAAGATGGATTACAAAAAAAAAAAAAATACTTTTGTACATTTTAAAAATTTAAATATTTAAAAAAAATAATATCTTGCTTTTTTTTTTATTTTTGAGCAAGTAAAGACAATATGCTTTCAATAGTTGATAACCCTTCTTTCCAAACTGGGACAAAAAGAAGAGTCCACGTTTATTAATATAAGCAACAAGAAGAAGTTGCTCGAAAGACTGCGTTCGTCGAAAGAGAGCACACGAAACACAGAATTCTAAATAATACTCTGTTCCATAGACAATGTTTCCACGAAGCACAAATCATTGAAAATAATTCTTTTATTCTAAAAACAACACTTAAAATGAAACATTTTATTTTTATTTTAAGTGTTAACTTAAAATAGATGAGTCCACGTTTATTAATACAAGCACCAAAAAAAAAAAAAAAAATGCTCAAAAGACTGCGTTTGTCGAAATAGAGCACAAGTAACTCTCTGTGAATTGTAAATAATGCTCTCTTCCATAAACAATGCTTCCAAGAAGTACAAAATCATTGAAAATTATTATTTTATTCTATTAATAACACTTAAAAATTTATTAATATTTAAGAAATGAAAGGAGATTGTTTAAGAAATGTTTTGTAATAATTTTAGTGATATGAATTAGCAATATATATACATACATACATACCTATGTGCCATTTAACGTATTGGGACATATAAACATTAAAATTGATCAGATTTTTTTATGGTCTTAACAAAACAATATAAATGTTTAAACAATCAATCGACAATCAAAAAATTACTATAATTTACATCAATGAAACCCTTTATTGTTTATCAATTTTTACGTTAAATAATATAGAATATATCAGCTAAGAGAAAACATTATACAATGAATCACAATCCAAGTTTATATATTCATAAAAACTAAAACAGTATTAAGCATAAAAGACTGCTATATAATTTTTACACAACAATGAAATTTTTCCGATGTTTGTGGAATTATTTAGTACAATTTAATCAGGAAATGATGAAAATATTGTATGCTACTTTGTTTTGAAAAGTATAAAATCGTTTTTTATAAAACACAAAATATCACTACTTTATCCAAAAATTTCTGATTATATAGATAAAAATAAAGAACAAACACACACACACACACACACACACACACACACACATATATATATATATATATATATATATAATATTTAGGAATTAGTAATGAAAACTTGTTGACAATTAAGGAATATGTATATCTAACATCGAGAGATTTTAAAAAATTTTAAAATTGATGAAAATTCTTCATTCCCAAAAGTCTAGATAAATGCTGCAATTAAAATGCAGACATTATATTGAATATAAACTCAAAGGTCAAAGTAAAGCAAATGCAACTAAAGTGAATATCAATACATATTAAAGCAATTACTACATCCAAGGAAAGAGGGATAAAACTCAATATTTTAATTTTCATCTAGCAATTGTTTCAAGCTTCAAAAAAACATTTTTTTTTAGGCTAACAAGGTATACCTATTAACTGACTTAAAAAGATTCGTATCAATTTTGGGTACCTATCAGAAACGGACTTATATAAGATGGTTCATAATTAAAATATTGTAGGATTTGCAGTAACGATTTCGTAATCGCTTCAGACCTGAACGGGGACGACTATCTTGGGTGAAATACTCAGACACAATTAGTAGGATCACAAAACATGATTTTCTAATCAAATTTAAAATCAGTTGAACAGAGATCACTGCATAACACGCTTCTTAAAAACAAACACGTTGATGAAAAGGATCGTTTCTTTACTGATATATGAATTTTTAAAAAATTTAAAAAACGAAATTGTTATTAAAAATTGTATTACATACCGGTGCTGGACTGCAGACATACTCGTTCAGGGCAGCGAGTTTGCCATGCTTGTACTAGACAATAGAAATTATTGTTATTTTAGTGATTTATTGGACGGTAAATTATTATTTAGTATCTGTTAAACAATTTTGGACTTTATTTTTTGGATTAACAGTATTTGAAGTTCAAAGTTTTTCTTTGAACCTTAGTTTTTTTTTTTTTTTTTTTTTCAATAAACTATATAGTTTTTTACCTTTAGGTTACCTTAAATAAATCTTACGTAAGTGTAGGTTAACAAATATTAAAAGCATTTCAGTGAACATTTAAATTTTTTCACCGTCGAACAATTAAATAGAATTCTAGAAGCTCACAAAAGATGATAAACTAGGGTTTTTAGAGTTTGGGGTAACAATCAATATTTTGAAGAAATAAAAAGGTCATTTAAAAAAATAAGAAGACTTATACAGAGAACAATGAAACATAACATATCAATAATTACATAAAATTTATCAAGAAATGCACATATAATTAATGTTATTGATAGAGTGGCTTAAGAATTGTTAATATATATATAATATATGTTAATATATGTTTGACGTTAACCCTTATAAAGAACTATAAAAGTTTAAATTCATGCAGAGATAAAAATTCATGGATAAATCTATATAGTTCTTTTAGTAGGGCTAAAAATTATTTTTATGTAAACTTTACTCTATTATTTATATTCTCATTGGAAGTTGATTTTAGTATTTAAATATCCATTGTCAATAATAAAAATAATAATAAGCAGTATATACTTTAAATACCATTATTGTGAAATATAATGAAAAATTAGTATTTTATTTATTTGTATGTTTTAACAACTTACGTAGGCTTATCGTTAAATTTCAGGACTTGTAGGAAAACATCTGTTTATAAAATAATGGTCTAAAAATATGAAGATGTTTTAAAACAAACTGGCTTGACAATATGTTACGATGATCCATTAATTATAATACATGCTAAAATGATATTGCAGAAGTACTTGACTGGAGAAATTATAGTTATCAGCTGACAGATAAAGGCAGATTTCACAGATGTAGATTTGAAAACATTTTTACTTTCAATGGTATGAATTTTATTTAGAATTGTGTACAGGGCCAAAACATAGCTCTCTAGAAGACAGATTATAATGACATGAAGTAAATCACTATTTTGATCAGTGATTTTCTAGTTTGAAGACTCATGCGGGAGGACTGTTTTTGATTTGTTTTTATTTCTCGTACAATGGGAAAAATTAAGAGCTTATTTCATGTGCTTCTAGTCAAAGCATCTCCCAAGAATAACAATTACCGTGTTGTTAAGCTATTTTATATCTCTTTATTTAGTTACTTATTTTTCAGGATTACAAAAGACATTTAAAACTTCCATACAAGTATGAAAGAAATCTTCCTCATTGTAATTAATTTCAACGTTAATGACCTTGGAAAAAGAAAAGTGACAATCTAATTATTAATCTCGCAGAAAATTCAAAAATATTATGCTCAGTAAACATTTTCGCGTTTTATAAACAAAATTATTCGTTTTCGCGTTTTGTTAAACATATTTTGCATGCATTTATATAAATCGAATTTCTACAGAATTCACGAGTTGTAGAGTTTGATGTAAGAAGTTAGCAAAATATAGATTGAAAATATTTTTATGTTTTTAGTTCAGGCTTCATTTTTATCAAAGGTTGCTTCTTAAGAAATATAATTTTTTCCAGATCACATGGTGAGATTAGAATTTATCAATTTCAATTCAACGTGTTTTTTTCAAAATAGCTATTTTTAATAATCATATATAAAGTATTTTAACCATATTTTTTTCATTAAAGTCACCAATATTTAATGAAAAAACTAAACAAACAATGATCATATCACAATGATCATTTTCAAATATTTATAAGATGAAAAATATAAGAAATTTTGCAATTAGCTGATAAAGGTACTTCATTAATTTTATTCTACAACATTTTTTACTATAATAAGAAGTCTTGAATATGTTAAAAAAGGAAATATAAAAAATTGATTGAATGAAGACAATTTATTAACACTGCTCCCGATATACACATATACCGTTAACTGAAAAAGATGAACTAATTTTTAATTGGCCAGTGCAGTAATAAGGATCAATATTAAATCACAAAAAATATTTTTATAACTTTAATTTGCTTTAAACATTTTTAGGCGTTTTGCCAAAAAATAAAATAAATAAATACTATATTAAAATTCTTGCAGGTTTATAAAATCATTTATTGCATTTCATTAAATATCTTTCAAAAATACTTAGAGGATTACAGTTGAAAATATATAACACATATTTCAATAATATATTAAATAAAAATATTAGAAATATTTTTTTAAATTATGCAATGGTGAACCAGAACTAATAGAATTTTTTAATTTTCCTTTATAAAATCTTAACAATTTCAGAATGTCGATTGAAATACAAACTAGCAAAACAGTTTACTAGGCATTAAGAGGATTACTTGGCTAAGTACTTATATGAGTTTTGGCAATTAAGGTCCATTAATTATGAATATAAAAATTAAGTTTCTGGTCCAATTATAGTTTATCGTTTATGCTGTTTGCAATTGTGTGTGTAAACAAAGGGATAAAAGTAGTTGATTGCTTTCATAAATTATTAAGGATTACAATAAATTAGCTTGTATCACTTACGTCATATTTTATACAGAAGAATAAATTTTGAAAATTATAATTCAATATAAATCTATTATCATTTCATGTCAAAGAAATATACTTATTGAAATATAAATAAATTCATCATTATAAAAATATTTTTTAATTACAAAAATTTCAAAAATATTTTATACCATAAATATCATTTATAATTACAGTAAAAAGTTATGTAAGGAAAACGTTACATGTAAAACAAAACGTTCGGAATGTTTTAACATTTCAGAATGAAAACCAACATGACTATTCACTCATAAATATTTTATTACATCTCAAAACATTAAGGAAATTTATTAGTATTTTATAAATAAATCCATTTCAATAAAAGCAAAATGTTTGCCGACATACTTGACGCAAAATTTCAAAATGTCTCTCATCTTCTAATTTATGATGGGAAATACATGTGAAATTTTATTGTAATTTAATCAGAATAAAAAGGAATATTTAGAATCTTTCAGTTATAAAACTAATACATTTAGGTGGTCATTTTTTTTTCTTCTATTGGATTACTTTTCTTTGTCGCCGTACATAAGAAACTTTTATCATAATCCCGTTAAGAAAGTGACTTTAGCCATTATTTCAAACCTTACTAAGTTTTTCAAAACTACTTAAGACGCTTTGTTTATAAATACAAAAACAGCAACTCGAGGAAAAAAATGAAAATGTAAAAATTAGTTTTTCGAATTTTTACCAAAAAAGAAAATTGATTTCAATCAAAACACAATTCAGTGCATTCCAACTGCTTCTGGTAAAGAGAGAAAACTAGTTTTTATAATTTTTCATTTAAGCTCACTCTAAATAATATATAAATAAATTTAATTTCGAATTTTGTAAATTAAAACGCGCGTCATGTATTTGAATTAACAAAGCGAGTGAATAGAAACAAATAAGTATGCTTAAGAAATACTACCTAGTTGAATTGAATATGGCAATAGAAATTCTTTTGTGTGATAGAAGTTTTAATATATTATTAATAAATATAATTTTATTTAACAAAAATAACACTAAAGCATTTTCAAAAATGCCTAAGATAGAAAAATTGACATTTTTTGACGTAAGTGCTTTTGCAAGCTGAAACAGTTTGACAGTTGTAAGTTAAAAAGAAGAAACCTAAATATTTATATTTTTATTCATAAGTTTCAAATGATTTCCCATCCTAATTTGCTTTCACATTCTATAAAAAGGAGATTAGAAAAATGTTGGCGCCTTCACCAATTGAGATTATTCAATTTCAGCAACAGGTATTAGAGCTTTCAGAAAATGAAAAAATATCCCTCCGAAAAAATATTATCGTTGGAAGCTTTCGCTCCATTCGTTATTACCGATGATATCTGGGAAATATGAATTTAATGGCTACGTTGAGGGTTAAACTCCTAATATTGAAAATGACTTTTTACATAAAGGCGAGTTCACTATGAATGATTGGGGTTGATTGGCTAGGTAGGAAGGACCATCGGACGAGTTCCTTTTTTTTCAGACTAGGTGCTCCATTTGTTTATAGTAAGCACCCTACACACTTAGAAAAATGACAAACTACTACTTGTAGCCATAGTAACAAAAACCGCAGAGGGAGGACAGCAAAAAATAGTCCACGCTAATGGTTCATTAATGCGAAGTACCGGAGATGAGATATGGAAGACTCACTAATTTGCTGTCAGGGGGACCTGAAATATGGAGGCTAATCATTAGACAGCCTTCCAAATGCCCTCAATCAAACGCCATTGTGGTGAATCTCAACAAGTTAATCATGGACATCACTTCTTACATTTATATAATATTAATATTGGGGTATTATTTTAGAAAGAAGGAATATTAAGTACTTTTTATAAAGCTTTCTTAGTATTTATATCTCATCCCTAATTCAATTTATTACAAATGCATTTCGTAAAATGTGTTGTAAAGAAATCGTAGCTTTAATAAATATTTTATAATTAATCAACATTTCAGTAGCTCAGGACTTCTGAGATATAAAGTCGGCGGTTCTGGGTCGCGCTCAGTCCAACCAAAAAAGTTAGTAATACACCAAATACCTCCTAAAAGAGTTATTTCCTAATACAAGTTATTCCCTAATTATGGAGAAATAAGGTTGAAGTAAAGAAACTTGCTTCATTCCCGACTCTTAATTTACTTGTTGAACACAATAATATTGATATCACAGATTTTGAAATACAGAAAATTATTATTAATCATTTAGAAAAACTAATAGCAGACTTTGATTGATATTTCCCTGTAGATGATGTTTTCAAATATAATTGAGTTCGAATAATTTAATTTTGATGTAAGTGATTTGCATGAGGAATTTGTTAATATTAATCAATTTCAAGAACAATTAATAGAAATACAAAATGACCAAGCACTTCGATACAATTTCTACAAAAACACTCTATCTTTATGTGCTTTCTGGTTAAAATTAAAAACCGAAAAGCCAATAATTGTTAAAGAAGCCCCAAAAGTATTATTGCCCTTTTCAACAACATATTTGTGTGAGGCTGGTGTTTCGGCTCTGTGTGTAATCAAAAACAATTACCGGAAAAAGTTAAATCCTGAAATAGATATAAGGTGCTCCTTGACAAGCATTCAACCGAGGTTTGAAGATCTTTCAAAATGTATTCAAGCACAAGGTTCTCATTAAAACTGTATAACTTGCATTTAAAATTTAAAAGACTTAACATATGTATTGATATTTATTTTTTTTAGGAATAAGTTGAAATGTCAATTATTTTCAAAAAAGTTATAAATATATTTTAATTTGGTCAATAAAAATTATTAAAAACACTTGATTATTAATTAAATTTTCCTTGGATCGAAAAGTACTTTTGTTTATCTTTATTATTAAAAAAATAAATAAAAAATTTGTAAGTTAAAAAAAATCATCATCGTAGGATTGAAGATTTTTTAAAAAATACGCTCAAAAATAAAGCAATGAAAAAATTTTGACTTTTTTTTGAATCGCGACATGAACATATTTATCAAATTTGGGTCACGGCTTAAAAAGGTTAAGAACCACTGGTTTAAGTGAATGGAATTATTGAGTTCCAATGTAATTACAATACCAATTTAGAAACAGGGGTAAAGAATTTCTTAGGTATTTACGAAATAATGGTCTTATACAATAATTTATTATAATTTCTTATTCTGCTTGGATTGAAGTTACTCGCTTTTTAATAATAAATATTCACAGTTACCTCATAGATTTAATTCGATTTTATATTAAAATTTTATCCTGCTTTCTTTGAGCTTCAAAGCTACACAAATGACTTATATAAAATGCCATTGTTTGATAAGTAAGACAGAGAATCACAACAAGTTAGTAATGGACTTTGATGGAACTTATAAAGATAGTAAGTCTCAGAAAAATATATTTGGTAGAATTATTGGTTAACTAATGTATTTGCAATATTAACGTAAAAACGATGCTTCAAAATAAATCTTTTTGAAAAGATCAAATGGCACCCTTACAATTAATCAATTTTTTTATTTCTTGTAGCATGAAAGGGATCAAAACTCAGAAGCACAAAAAATTTTCAAATAGCTTACATGAGCCCACACTTATTCAAAAAATTATAGATAAACAAAAGAAACAGCAATATTATTATTTTATTCTTAACAAAATAAAAACTAAGGATAAGCGAAGTTTTCAATTATTTTCTCTCGTCGTACCCCATACTTAATAAAGATTTCAAAAAACTAGATTGTTATTTATCTACAAACAGAGAATAAGAGGGACACAAAGGGAAGACATTTTTAAATGTAATTCTTAGCTCTCTTTCCAATCATAAACGGACGTAATAAAAGAACAAACCAGGAGAGTCTAACAAAAACATGTATTGATTGATTATGAGTGGATTGAAGTGCAGGATCGGGATCTAATCAAGTGAAATCCCTCGAAAGAAACCCAACTTGTACTAAGCTGGGGGTAAGATGAGTAAAAATTTAATACAATTCCTAGTTTCTGTAAGGTGAGAGATAAAAACAGTTGGGAAATATTTTTCGACAAATCACGCTTTAATTTTTTTTTAAAAGATACCTTCCATGAAAAAAATCATGTATATTGCCAACCTTAAGAACAGTTTGGAAATATTTTCAAGGCAAATAAAGCTTCAATTTTTTTTAAAAGATACCTTGAAAGAAAAATTTCATGCATATTGTCCACCTTAAAACTTAAGAGAATAAAAACATTTCAATAGCTTTAAGTTTTAATAAATGGAATGATGTTAGCTCTTAAATTTAATATGATCTTTACATATATATATATACGAGGGGTATATCTAGCAATAATATTTCAACATCTCAGTTATTTTTATTTTTTTTTTACTTAATGAACAGAAAAATAACTTCTATTATACTTTCTGTTATTAAAAAATTCATTAAAAGATGAGTAAATGTGGCAGAGGATACCAGCAGGGGACTCAAAAATTATTTTGCAAGAGAGAAAATTGCTAAAATACTATTATTTTGAAAAACATTTCTTTTATATATCTGAACATTATATTTTTTGTTCATGAAAAAAAAATTATAAACATGATTAGAATTAATAGTCTTAGAGCTTGAAAACAATATAATACAAATACTAAAATTCATAAAAAAAATTTGCTCAAAAAAAAAAAAAAAAAAGTTTGACAAGTAAAATCAGAATACAGAATGTTATATAAATTTGAATATACATTTATCTCATTTCAAATGATTTCTTAATTCTTTTCTGCAAAAAAATTTTTTTTAAAAAAAACGAAAATAACAGTAATTAAATTAATGCTCATTGTTGCTATAAGATATTTTAAATATATTCTCCACACTGAATGATAATGTTTTAAATGCAGTATTAAATTTGATTTAGTGAAAAGCAGTAGGAAGTAATTTTGCTTTTTTACGAGTTGCTTTATTTAGAATTACCAACATTATAATTATTAATCGTACTTCAGTGATTGTCTATTTGGTTTCCTATCACATTAAAAGAGCGAAATTTGTAACTTTTTTGGCACTCGAAATGAAAAGTTTTGCCAACACTCAGCTACATTTAATAAAATAAATAAACAAATTAATTATTTAAGAATATGATAAATAATAAATTATAATAAATAAGATTTCCCATTGTAAATATTTTACTTATTTAAATGACAATGTACTTGCCACTCTATGAAATTAATGAAATTTATTAATATTTCGTGAACACTTTAGGTATACAAGCCAAAAAGATTTTCCAAAGCTAAGCTAGATTTGATAATTTAAAAAGTAAACCAGTTATGAGTAAATATCAGTTATATAAAATTTCCTGCCTGAAATTCTATACTCATTTTAGTGGCTTTCTATTTGGTAAAGTTAATGAAAATAAATTCATGAATTTTTGCCATGTAAGGCGAAGACAACCACGGAACTGGTATTATGTGAACCAGTAAATTGCTTATGAAGAATTTATTAATAACATTTTTTATTTTTATGATGCAACAATTTACCCTGAAGGAATGAGAGTATATTGAAAATATTCAACACACACTCCAAATTCAGTATACAATATAGCTTAAAAAATATTCATATCATATTCTTTAAGCTTAACTTTAAGCTTTAGTTAAACTCACAAAAAATAATTATTTTCTGAAATTTTTAAAAATTTAAGCTACATTTAACTGATATTTAATACAAATAATTACTGTAAAAAAATTCCTATATTCTTAATTACATATGAGTCCTTTTGATTGATTAGTAACGTATATATTTTGTAGTGCTAACTACTGATAATAAAAACTATGTAAATTGTTAAGAGTTTTTAAAAAAAAAAATGAGAAGAAAGTTACACTTTATCAACTTTTGCTTTAATGAAACTCAAATGTAATTGCAAAAATAACACTTTTTTAAAAGAATGTTTTAGTATAATCCTGTACTAAAGAAAACTTATGAATCTGGTGAGCAGAGTGTGAAATGTGGCAGTCCACTGAAATGCTTCTTGGTGCTTCAGATATAAGAAACAGTTGAAGATAATCCGTGGAACAATCAAGAGTCTGGATGGATCGAAGCGCTAATTACGGTGGAAGACGTTTTTTTAATTCATTAGCCCAAAACTCATTTAATCACAGTCGGCTGTGATGGGATTGTGCAGCTGTTTTTCAAGCCTTTCCTACGAATGGTAAAGAAAAGATTGCTTTTTATTCGGTGCTGCATACACACACACATATCGTGTTATTAATTCCAGAATCCCGGACATTATTAAAAGATTCGTGTTTATTTTCTTGAAGTTTATGAGTTATATGTGTAGATGAGAGAAGGGTATGAAATAATTAATAAATCTTTCATTCAGCTGCAACTAGCTGCTAAAGATATTTCTACACGCTATGGAGTACAAGCGTTCCAGGTGTTTTATGAGCCTCGCATTTATTAATAAGAAGGTAACCAACTTGAGCAAAATAGCAAAAGTATAAGCAAGCAATTTTGAACAAATATTCAATGGTTGCATTTCTGGGTGGAAGGAAAATAAAAGAATTCAAGAAACTTCCTTTTTACTATTACTTTGTTTTGAGAGAAATGAGTTTCTCAAAGGAATTCAGAAATGAAAGAAAAATAAAATTTAAATGGATAAGTTACATTGAAAAAACTATTATCTTAATCAGAAAATAGTAATAAATGCAAGCATTTAACAAGTTTTCAACTGATTCACAATAGTCTCTTAGTGCAAAACAGGAGAATCGAATCCTATCTCTACTAGTCTAAGAAAAAAAAAGTGTTTTGCTGTGATGCAAAATTGATCAGTCAGTGATTTGTTGTTCTAGAATATTCTTTGATGTATTTAGAATTTTCCTCACAGTTGCTATTCACCCACATACGGAACAACCTTGAGCTCTGCCTACTTACACTATAATACTAATGAAGCTATTCAAGGAAATAGAACAAACAGAATACTAATAAGTTTGGAATATCTGATCATATATAGTACACAAATAATATTCCCTCTCCCCACACCGGATGAAAATCGGCAACTGGCATGCTTTGAATATATTGCAAACATACTATACAACTTCAGAAATTTGTGTAAAATACTTTTCAAAGAAAATGTAAAGTAATAAGTATTTAAAAAATAAATTCCAACAACACAACACGAATGTTAGTTTTTACGAGTTTTTTAATGTAAAGAATCACCCAAAGGTAAAACTTTGAAACACAACGAAATGAACCTTTTCATATTTCCTCTCACTAGCTAAGAAGTTTTTCTGGCTCAAAGTTTCAGCTCTCTGCAAGTCAGTTACCATTGAAAAATACTAAAGATCGAATTCCGGAAGTAAGTGTTATAGGAAGGACGTTATTCTATTGATTTAAATCCTGCCTGACCCTACTTCCACATTCACTAATGGGCAATTCTCACAAACAGATGTCTTTGACTCGGATCTAACGATCAGAGAGGGGTCTTCCTGAAGATTTTTAAAGGAAGAACCCCGATATAAGGGCAAATAATTAAGATAGAAAACGAGACGCTCAAGACAAATGAAAACCCCGTTTTAATGCATACAGATGTTCGGCCGTCTCTCCTCTGATTGCAAGCCTAATGAGAAATAAGAACTCTCTTAACGGAAAGAAGCCATTCCTTCTTGCTGCTTATCTCTTTTGAATGCTATCAAAATGATAAAGAGTAGAGGAGATAAACTTCACTATGGTTGAAAGAATTTAAGAAGGAATTACTGGCTACAAAGATATCAATCTTGATAGCAGAGACAAGAAAGAAGGAGAAAAAATATTGATTGGGTAATTACGGTCAAAGACCACTGAAGAGATAGTTGAGCTTCATGGACAGGTGGCGTCCTTTAACTTTACAAGATTAAAGATTTACTTACACTTAAGATGCACATCCAGGAATACCATCAGGATGAAAAACGCTTTATGGGATGTAATAAATATGGGACATTAATGGTGAATCAACTCATCGCTTTTGCCAAATCGAGCACGAATCAATTCTTACGATATAAAAAGGATGGGTGGAAAATGCACGCATAAAAAGATACGGCTGTTGAGGAGCAAAATACATCAGCCGAATGAAGTTTGTTTGAATTAAAACTGATCGATGGCGTCACTTTTCATCGTGACGAAAATAAAATAAATAAATCACATGTTCCATTGAACTTTCCTCACTTAGAAATGGAACCGCATTTAATTTAAGATTGAAAGATAATATTTGCACAAATATTAAAGCACAATGGAATAACAATCAATTATTTTAATTTCGTTACATACTTTCAGGTATTCTGGAGAGAAAAAAAAAAAATTCAGAAACTGTGAAAAGAAATAAACTTGTTAAATATGACGATTTGTATCACATTTATGACAATAATGTATTCAAATGTGATTATTATGTAAAGATTACTTTTTTACTGAATATGAAATAAATTGATTTATCATGCAATTTTTTTAGAAAAAGTAATCACATAACCCTAACGATATACTAGTCGTGAAATTACATGTGTAAATACGTTGAAGTTGATATTTTACACCACAAAAAAAAGTAGCATCGTAAATTTGAGATATATTTCTAACTAAAAGTTAAACGATAACATTAAAATGGTTTTGCAATTTTAGTTCTTTTTAGAAAACTTAAGTAAAGAGTTTTTAAAAGAAGATATCATTGCGGAAGATAAATGGTATGCGGATGGGATAGGGGAAAAAATAACGGCTTTCAATATCCGACTTTCATTCCCTAAGAAAATCATGATCCTCTTAAAATGATGAGGCGGATGAGAGTTCCAATGCTAATGTAAATCATAATAAAAATCTGTTCCAATCAAAAGACATCTTGTTCTTCAGTCCCAGTAAAAAGTCATTATAGTCTCTGCAAACTGTGTGCGGAATTAAATTCTTTGCATTTTGCATGTTTTGAAGTATCACATGTCCTCGAGAAGATAACGGAACTGCAGAACCCTGGTGCACATAACTGCAATTAGTAAATCTACACCTTGTCAAATGGAACCTGATAGGATCTTTGAGGTCATTAAAACCATGTCTGCCCCCTACCCCTCCTAGAATATAAGACAACTCAAGCAGAATTGTCTGAGCAGATATAGATGCTATCTTAGTTGCTAAAATAACACTAGATGATTTTTTGGCTCTCAACCTAATTAATAAAAATTGTTTTCTTTTCCCTTGGATTTTTATCTCGGTCGATTATCAGGGAAGAGCTTTCTTCCCCTTTTGTTTAATGGAAAGGATTGTACGAGGAGATTTTCTAAAAGACGGCATCCGAGAAGAAAGAAACATTAGACGTTACAGGATAATTTTGCTCAACTGAGAAAAAAAATTAAATATAAAGTATCACTCATTAAATTTATGAATATATTCTATGATTTATATTAAAAACATTTTAAAAGATTCCGATAACAATAAAAATTAAAAAACAAACTTCGACATTTTTTTCATGTAACATTGAGAAATTTAGTATTTAATATTTTTGTCTTGATGACGATTTCATTTTTAGACCTAAAAAGTAAAAGCAGTAAAAGTACAAAAAAGTAAAAGAAAAAAAGGCATGAATATTTCAATAATTGTCTTTGTTTTGAAAATTAATATAATGAAGGATAAGTAAAAAAAACTTTGGCGTACAAACGACATGATTAAACAACTTGCAAAGAGTTACTTAAATATATAATTTTCTAGAAACAATTTATATATTTACTTTGGTGTTTAAAAAAAGCTACAATTTTTAAGTTCATCAGCAATGTTTACTCATAAATTTTTGAGAAGATGTGAGAAACAATTTTACCAGTTCAATTTGAAAAAAACTCGCTTATAATCTATTTTAGATCCTTTTTCTTTCAAAACAATTTTTCAACATAAACTTTAAAGTTTACAGATAAAACATTATTTTGTCTACTTTAATTTCCACAAGCAAAACCTAGCTAAACAAGAGAATTGGAAGAAGAATATTGTATAAACTTACTTCTTCCAATTTATAAGTTAAATTAGCTTCAATTTAGAAACATTTCGGATTTTTATAGTGATACTTTTTTATATAAAGAGAGAGAAATATCATTCAACAGTCTTCCAATAATTAAATCTAATATATTGAAAGGTTTAAATTTTTAAGTACACTAGAGTTATTTTACGTTATTCAGCTCACTGTCTATAAATATATATTATCAATTGATTAAAGGCATGAAAATAAGAAATCTATTACATATTAAACCCATAATAAACACCGATTTTACAAGATGTAAATTATAAAGATTTTACAAGGTATAAAGATGCAGCTACGTAAGCAGAGTGGGAGAGAGTGACAGAGATCTACAATTTATAGTATTTTCATGCAACGCGATATCTTAACTTCACCTAATAAAAAGAAATTTATTTTTCATATGATGCAAATAAACTAAAAGAACACGACTCAGCAAGAAGTCCTAAAATTTAATTTATTCTGTGTGACAATATCTGAACTTTGAATTGAAAACATTACAGAAATTTAAAATCATATTTGCCTCTCAAAACGAAGATATTATGAAAGAGCTCTGAAATCTTTCTCAGTTTTTAGCGTAGGAGGATTTGGGGTTTTAGCAAGTGTCATTTGAGAGGCTGGAGAATGTGACAGGAACTCAACAGTCGTCTTCTTTGTGCAGCTGGGCTTTTAGATATATCATGGCCTTTAGAGACCATCTTTGAACTCTTGCCTGCCCAGAAGAACACGTGTGACTCATCATCAAGGAATCAAACAGGAAAGGGCAACAGGATGTGCTTTGTGATAAGCCCATAACGTTTGCAAATTAATAGACCACATCGTATTAAGCTTACAGAATGAAATATAGATGTTATCATTCTAAAGAATAATTTTTGGTTACCAAACTTACGAATGTAGGACTCGCCAAATTTACCCTAGCAAAGAAATAAAATTTTCTTAAATACGGTTACATATAAAATTTCTTGAATTACAATTTAATGTGTACATACGTCACACAGTGCTTCAGCTAAGCGTTACCTCTTCTATGTGCATGTTAAAAATAACAAATATATATATATATATATATATATATAT
>JAPDSC010141761.1:1230439-1268290 GCA_026290005.1 Latrodectus geometricus
ATAGATCGATAGATAAATGTATATTAAATTCAGAATGTCAAATGAACTTAACGAATAAAATTATCTACTTTCCTGAACAAATTACTTATAGTTTTATAATAGTTATTTCAATCTCACAAAATTCAATTTTATATTTTAGCATAACTCATGTAAAAGAGGGTTTAATATATATATACATATATATATATATATATATATATATATATATATATTATTTTAAACCCTTTCATATGTATACACACATCAAACTCATCTCTCTCTTTCTATTCTTCAAAACCTTACTCCGATGAAAACATGAGAGATTACTGCGTTAACGTTGTAAAATATGAAAAATACAACAAAAACAACAATCAATAAAATATAAAATAATTTATTATATTTCTTTAATATTAAATACACAAAATAATTTAATGGCAAAATATATTTAAGTTAAATACAGTAAAAATTATAACAACTGCATTTATACATCAGTAAAGCTGTTTTAGAAAAAAATGTTTCAACATTCTTATTTTTCCACAAAATATAAAACAAGAAAAAAAATATAATCATTGAAAAATAAGACAACAAACACACAAATAGTAAATAAAGAAGTAGTATAAAATTAAACAAATTAGCAGAAAAAATATTCTGTTTAAAAGAAAAAAAAAATAGTAAATGTCTTAAAATTTATAAGACTTGTGTGTGTATAGTCAGCCACGACTCTTAACAAATATTTTAATGGCTGTTAACAAACTAACGCTTGTTAGAAGCAACTTACAATGCTTAAAGGATGCATTGAAAAAGTGGTAATTATAACATTAAAATAAAAGAGAAATTGCATGATAATTAATAATCAAAATATCCCTGCATATAAAAACAAATTAAAATAAAATTTGCATTAGAAAATACAGCCGATCGGCTTGGTAAAAAAATAACGAAGACAATAGCTAACGAGCCTAGTTTACGCCTAAAGTTCAGAGCAAATCCTTCCGGCAAATACTGCCTAAAGGGGGAAAAAATGACGTGTTTGCATCCTTATGGGTTCGATTAATTAAGCTAATAGACGATTTCCCCTTGTTTTTTTCCTCTTCGTTAATAAATGGATGCCCAAATTTCGTGCAGCCCCCCCTTCAAAGAAACCCAGAACAATCACTATTTGAATATTGACAACATCAAAAACAAAGCCAGTTATTTTCTTTTTTAAAAAGACATAAAAACTTAGTGCAAAATCTCTCTACGTGAAAACGAGAACTATTTTCCAATAATTTATAGATGTATTTAAGATGCTTTGGCAGATTTTCTAGAGTTGGGGAAAATACTTTAGGTAGCGCATCCTCTTTTCACAGTTCCATCGTCATTTTATCCAATCAACCTCCTCAGGTACCTCTTGTTCTCCCCCTCTAGTTCAAAAACCTCCGCTAAAAATGTTTTACTCACATATGACTTAAAATGACACCCACTCCGGGAAAGGGAAAGAAATATTAACCTGTGACCTTAAAACAAAAAGAAAACTTTTTTCTTTCCTTTCCTTTTTTTTAAAAAAAAAAAAGTTCCCACCCCCTTTTGCTTGAAAGAAAAACTAGGAAGGCTCACGAAATGAAGGGTACAGGAGATTTCAAGAGGGGTTGAAAGGGGACTTGCAAAAGAGTATTTATGCTTAAATCCCGCTCGAGACAATATACTCTTAAATAGTTCTACTTGTCTGACTCAATTTAAGTGTTGCAATTTAATGCTTTTAATTGCAGACTTTGAAGTGAAGCTCTGCAACTTTCACAGTGTACTTTTAAAGTGAAGAACAAAAAAGAAAAATTCTTCAACTTTTAAAAAAGTAAATATTTGAAGGCACAGTAAATATATTGATAAACACATATCAGTAAAAGTATGTCTTGTTATCGACAGTACAGAACTTTTGATTGTATAACGAACTATTACAGCAGATTCAAACAGTTCTTGTTGATTTGTTGCAATGTAAATAATAACACAATTTTTGAACGATATATATACATATTAGGGATTTACAAATGTTAAAATGTTATTTTAAAACTTGCAACAGATATATTTGTCATCAATCAATAAGCTGTGCAACATAAGTAAGAATTTTAAAAAATGCATATTTAACACACTTGTCCTTTTTGTTTACATTTTTTTAAAAATGCAAATGAAAACAACCCACTTTGTACGAAAGGGTATATGTGCTAAACTCCACTGACCAGGAAAGTTTTCACAGATTGCTGATACTAAATTATTTCATACTATTCACCAGTACAAATTTAATGGGAATTTAAACGAAAAGACATTTTTTTTAAAAAAAATGCTGCAATTAATGTTTAAAAACATAAAATTAAAAAAAAAATTGCTGCACAGTTTACATTAAAAACTTACTAAACATAAAAATAATTTAAATTCATTATTTTGACAAAAAAAACCCCGTTTAAATACCCAAAATGAATAACTTTATACCGATAACGACTTAAATTTGGTACATAATTCGTTATTGTTGACAAAAAATCATATCATTTGGCGGCATTTTTAGATTTAAAAATAAAAATATATTTTTAAGAGAATAAATACAAAAATTATACTTTTAAGTAAAAACATTTTTAAACATTAATACATATTTAGTATTTTAATACATAAAATATTTTTGTTCCTATTAAATATATCCAAACAATTTTTACAAATATATCCAAACAAAATACATAAATGTAATACACACGAATTAAAACAAATTGACTTACAATGATTTTATAATGTAAGAAAAAATTATTTGTTCTTAAGAAATGTGTATGCAAATAGACGATTACAATTATTTCTACACTATACAGACGACTCTCTTCTTAAATAATCTTCAAAAGCATTAATTATAAAAACATGCATTCGGTACACCCACATAAACGAGATCTTACCTATAATAACCACGTTAAAAGAAAGGAAGAACAAAAAGAAAAACGCATTTTGGATACGAAAATAAAAAAAAAAATCGAAATTGATCTCCGAAAAAATAATAGTAAAAACTAAACAAAATAAAAAAGAACAACTCTCTTAATCAAGCGATAGTCCTTAATTTTTATTAAAACTCTGATGATGCTCTTGGAATAAATTGCTACTGTTTCATTTCCTTGGGAATTAATTACTTAAGAGCTGAAAGCGGCCAATATTTTGAGGTGATTGAAAGGTAGAAAAGAAATAATCCCCTTTGCGGTGTTTATAAAACAGTAGTAAGCGATTTTTTTCAATTTTTGTCAAATATTAAGAACTAATCATTAAAATAAGAATCATTAGATTGTGAAAATCTGTTTAGCAATTAAGGAATCACTAGATACAAAAATTCAGTCTTTATTGAAAGAAACTGAGAAAAATTAACTATTAGAATCATTATTTTGTAGCCACTTGTTATTTTGTCACAAAAAGGCAATAAAACTGGAAGTAATAACAAAAAGTAAAAATTAGTCTTACAAAATCACAATGAAAAGCGTAATTCGATTCTTTTCCTTAGATTCTTCTAATTTAGACATGACTCATTTTAATACAGTAAATATGAACATATTTAGAAATAAAAAGTAGTTTATTACTTAAATTTTTTAATAATTTTGAATTTCCATTGCTATCTTTCTCATGAGGTTTTTCTTTTCTTTTCATCTTTCTTTCTTTTTTTTTCCGAAGTCAAAAGACTTTTTCTCTCTTTATACGACCCATAAGTAAAGAATAAAACATTTTAAGCAAAAGCAATTTATAAATTCTTAAAGCGCTATAATAAAATACACAAGTCAATATTCATCAGAAACAGAATATGCGAATTAACATTCGTGCGAATTTCAACTACATGAACTAAAATGCAAATGTTAAATTACATTTAATGTATAAAATATTTAAACGAAATAATAATGAAGAATTATGCAAAATTTAATAAATCAAAATACATAATGATAAAAAAATTGGATTTTCTTTCAATTCAACATGAAAATTGAGGATAAATTGATTTCACAGTACTGATTAAAAATGTTTTCCGAATATAAAACGAGTCCCATAAAAGCGCGGATAAATGTCACGCATGATTTATCACAAGTAAAGTGAAAAGTGTTTTCATTTTACGTCGCACGCACTTTTAACATCACGTAACTTTATAAATGTGTCGACGGAATTAAGTTTCAATTTTTCATAGAAGTTCGTGATGAAATAGTGAACGGAAGGCGCGAAAGAAGTTAACCGAGAAAAATATTAATTTCAGCACACAACTAAGTAATAGTATTTTATTTAATAAATTAAATTATTTTGGCAGCATAATATATTTAATATTTAAAACTTGTCGGTTGCAAAATTATACGAACTAGAATTAAAAAAAAAATTGTTGTAGATAAAAACTGAAAAAAAAAAAATTCTTACATGCCACAAAACACATTAAAATTTAAAGTTACAAACATCGTTAAGAAATCAAGAAGACATTGAGGAAATCACGATAAAATAAATAGTTTTAAAATAAAATAAGAAAACTGTTAACGTGTAGTTCTGGTATTTAGTATTCCTTTTTCACGATTTGTTAAGGATTTCGGGAAAGTATTAAACAAATTATATTTACAGAATAGATGTCAATTTTTTTTCTCAACATATATTCATTAGCGCTTTCTCCAGTTTTCTCTCTTTATTCACTTCAGGTCATTATAATTATTTTTCACACAGCTTAACAGGAAAACAATATCAGTTATCTTTAATAACAATAATAATGAGCGATGAATAAAATTGGATGACTCGTCTTATTTAATAAACTTGCTTCACTGGTTTCGGCAGAAAGCGTTAACAATTTAAATAAAGGCGCTAATATTATTCAACAGAATACATTTTTGTAATACTAATTTAATAAGCGATCGAATGCAATAGAAGAACTGCGTCAGACATTTGAAATTGAATAATAAAAAAAAAAGTGTTTTAAATATGCTTGTTATGCACAAAGCGAGCATTTAGTCAAGTGGAAATGTTTATTTCCATTTATTTAGGAAATGCTTAAATGGATAAATTAGAAAATATGTCCTAAAATCTTCCGTAAGATCATCGATGCATAATTTGAGAATTCTCTCTCCCTGTAACAAATTACACAAAGTTATGAATATTTAAAAAATGTTAATTGAAGAACGTGTGAGAGTTGAATAAAAAATAAATAAATAAAACAAGTAATTACATTTCTACGAAGGGCACAAAATAAAAATTGAATGAAAAAAGAGATGAGGATTAAAAAGAATATTCTCGACATTTCATGCTTTTTACGCCATTCCCCCCCCCCCAGAAAAAGTTAATTGAACGAAGGGTAAGAGATTATAGACATGAAAGTTAAGTGAAACAAACGTAAATAAAAAAAAAAAAAAATAACAAATTTCTTGCCAATAATCAAATAATATTTACAAATTACTATAGTAAGCTGTTCCTTTAATAACAACAAAAAGCCATTCATTGATATTCTTCATAAGATTCATTAAAATAGATGGTTGGTACAAATGATTACAATATTGCATGTTTTACGCATCTATTCTATCTAATATAAGAAATTTAGAAAAGAAACATATCAATATTATGTTAATGATCATGTTGAATATGCATTAGTGTAACACAATTAATTTTCAGAGAAATTTTAATCTATTACTCATAACAAATATTTCTAAGGAAATCGGGAATCTATCAGGAAAGTAGGATTTAGCAAAATGGATTTTACAAAGAAGGTAGACGTATCAAACGTTATAAACAAAGGCAATGAGTTTTGTTAGATTAAAATAAAATTCTTAGTAAAAATTTTCGATATTATATGAATATGATTAGTTGCATTAAAAATCATTTTTGCATGAATATATCTACTGTACGTTTATGTTATTAATTAGGTTTTCCAAGTTTTAGTTAGTTCTCTTTGATAAGATTGATATTTTTTCAGTTTAACTACTACGGACAATAATTTACTAAGTCAGTAAGATAAGGAAATATATAAATTAGTTACTTGAAGAGGAAAGCTAATAACTTTTCTATTATTTTTGGTATCCACGTTAAATTTTTTATCTCCAAAAAATACTTTTCCCACAAATTAAGATTTTGAATAACATTTGTCAAGAAGTGAATAATGGACGCGATGATTTGTTAATCAGTTTGCTTATGCAGTAAAACAACAAAACCAAGTATGGCTAACTACTAACAACAAAACCAGAAACTAGTTTAGTTTATAACTAAGATAACAGGAAGCTCACTCAGTTGAAGCGTTCATTTTAAATATTAAAGATTCTTTTCCAGTTCATTGTCTAATTCCAGGTTTCTGTTTGAAAGGTATTACTTTTTTTTAAAACTAGAATGCCTAGCAAGAAATTAGATGATACTAAATAATTATTTGAGTTCATAAATTTCATATTGTCATAATATATATTTGACCTTCTGCACAAGAATGATCATTTCAAACATCAAACAGTAACAGACACTTGTGCAACAAAATTCCAAAAACAGCGTTTGTTCGATTTTTATGTAGCAAGTATTTACTTTTTCTTTAGTACAGTCGCAACTAATAGATCATTAATTACAATTATTGTATTAAACTTCATTTAAGATTTTGTCACCAAATTAAAGATAACACTTTATTTTGATTTTATGATAAGTAGGTCCAGGAATTTGGATCTATATCATTCTTTCATTCATTTATGCAACTAGATAACAATCAGAAATGAGAACATTCTAAGTTATTTTTCTATTGCTTTCACAATGAATAAAATGTTCGAAGGAATACCTTGCAGAATAAAGATGGTGATATTTGAGATCGTGGATCGAGAAGCAAGACTCTTTCTGCAGAGGGAATGGAAGCTAGGTGAAGAGCTGAAATGAAATAAAAAGTCACCCCGAAAAAATAAAAAAATAAACCCCAGAAATATTGGATGTGTTCATCTAGAAGTGAAGATTATTTCAAGATGGGAGAAGAAGTGAGTCACGTGGTCGATGTAAGAAAGGCCTTCGCAGCCTGGAGGGATGTAGGTTAAGGTAAGTGATTGAAATGGTACTAGGTGAAGGTGGGAGGAGCCTGCTGATTTTTTTTACCGAAAAATAAAATATCGTTCTCGTTTTCTAGCATAAAGGCTTGGAAGCAATTGGCACAGCTGTAAACAGTGCCAGTCTTAAAACAAATCTTGAAGTAATTACTGAATCGCAATCCAGTCGAACTGGCAAGAAGCTTCCACTTAATTTCGTACTTAGGCAACCTGAAAGGCTCATCCCCGCCAGCAAATAAGGCTAAGAGAAAAGGAGGGATATCCAAAAAGGGGAAAAGCAGTACTGACTGTGGAAACTTGAGATACAAAATTACTTACACATCCCCCTACATAATTAACATAGGCAGGATTGAAGGATTCCAGCGAAGGAGGCTCCCCCCATACAGAAGCTCTGCTTATTTTTCTTCTTGTAGCATTCTTTCATTCCCTATTCACAAAGAATACCCCATCTCTCTGGAGCACCCGGGGTCAATTGGAAACATCTCTTCTTAAGCAGCTGGACGCACGGAATTAAAATTCCGTCATCGCTTTTAATGCAGCTCTAATTAAACAACAGCTTTATTCTTTTCTGCAAAGTTTTTATTCTTCCGGGCAAAGCATGTTTTAATAATTACATTAATGGCGTTGCCTTCGTTGTTGCACATTATTTACTCAACTATAGCACGAAATGCAACAACTTTTTACAGTTGGAAATTTTCTAATTTTCCAAGATGCTAAGGGAATTATTATTTATTTGTTTACTTATTTCTTCTTCTTTTTTTTTTTTTTTTAAACTTTCTTTAATGCACCATTCTCACAATTAGTTCTCACTTGGTTTCCTTTGAGCAACGACGATACTAATTTTTTTCTCCGCTTTCCACATTAATGGTTAGGCTTACAGAACTATATTTTAAAAAATAAGCTTTAAATTTATATTAGAATGCTTGAAATGTGAGGACTAAATATAAAATAATTGAAATATTTTTTTAAGAAAACGCATATCCATTCGTAATGATAACACGTTTCGTCAACATTATTTCGTTTAAAAATTGAAAATAAACCTATTTTTTGATTATTTAGTTTTTTTAAACAGAATTATTTTTGTAAGACACCATAAAAAATAATAAATTTTTATAAAACTTGCAGCCAAACCAAATTTAAGTTCAGGCAATACTTAAATATTAAATAACTCACAAAAGTCATTTAAACAAAATATTTTCAGCACTTTTGTTTTTATTTCGAAATAACCCATTCCTAAATTTTTAAGAGAAAGTTGTTAAAAATAAAATTTATTTTAAAACTGAAAACCTGTTATTTAAAAACATGTTGGAAAAAAATAATGAAATTCCTTTTTTAAAATTATTTTAGAAATACAATTCTTACTTGGATTTTCTTTAGATTTATAAAATAAATATTATTTCTTATCATTAAAAGCATTAGAAATTTAACTTATGATAAATATAATGTATATAATGTCTGAATTATTTGAATCGCGTTCATTAGTAAAATTTATGTTCTATAAAGACAAAGCCTTTTTTAAAATTTTTTGATTAATATTAAAATTTTTTAAAAGAAAATGCCTCCACAAAAACATTAGTAAATTTGAAAAGATTCATGGCAACATAATACTCATTGTACGTGTTGGAATACCCATGAAATAGTTGGAGATTTGTGCGAGAAATGCTACGAAATTTTGATTTTTTGATCTCTTCAATAGAGAGGGCAAAGCTCCTATCAAGCAAAATTAATCTCTAAGTGCCTAAGTGGAAGCTTCATCTGATACGGGAATTTGGTGAAGATTACGGAGTTTTTCCCTTCTCAGCAGTGGTGTAGGCGTGAGAAAGTTGTCCTTGGTGTCGTAAATTCAGAGATAGGGGAAGACTATGTAAAGAAAATGGGGAACGGTGGGAAAACGATTCTTAGCTAAGCTAGGATTTTAAATGTACCCACTTAGAAAGCAGGGATATAAGTCACTCTGAGAATGAACTGTTAGTATAGTTTGGGGTGAGTTTCACGAGATTTTACATATTTAATCAATCAGTTTTATTTCATATCTTAATGGTATGGAGAGCGGCTTACGTATTCCAACATGTTTTCTATCGTACTATGGGAAATAATCCAGCTTTATTATGGCTTAATTGTACAAAACAAAGAAAATCCAACTTTACGATAACTGAAATGAATTCTTTAAACAATTCCATGGGTTTTCACCTCAAAATCGCTGGAAAAAATTCTTTTAAAGATTCAAGATAAGTAAGCTACACATCAGAAAATTGATTTGTTATGACGAGGTAAAACATTCCCCAAATATTTCTTATAAAATTTTACAAATGAGTTAAGTATTTCCTTTTTTACAAATTAAAAGTAAGATACTCTACTACATGATGCTAAAAGTTATTCTTAAGTATTTTGTTTCGCCCCTGAATCTTCTCCCCTCAAAATTCTTAGATCCTTTATTCTACAACTGACCCCAACCACCACTAGATGGGAATTCATAATTTGAGTTCCACATTGTGCGTTATTTCATGAATTTCAATATTACAGAAGTTGAAATATTTTTGTGATAAACATCTATACTCGAAATACTTTTTCAGAAAGAAATATTATCTATATAGCATTTTTTCTTTACATCCATTTCTATATTAAAATTTATAAAAATTAAATTAAAATAATCTTTAATTTCCACCTCAATCAATTATTATTTATTGAAACAAATCCTAAAATTTAATTCCTAAGAAATTAGTCCTCAACCCGCCATTGTTTGCTATTAACGATATAGGATTAGCAACTTACAGAAGAATTTTAGAAAAGACAATGTACATCAAACTACACAATTACATTCTTTTAACTTCATATAGTTTGTTTGGTATCACTTATATTCAGCTTTAAAAATATAATATTTTAATAATTAATTATATATCATTAATTAAATATTTACGAAACTATAAATATTCAGCTTCAAAAATAATAAATTTATTGAATTTATTATTTTTAAAGCTGAATATTTCATTATTACATACTATGAATACTGAGCAATGTACCGAAATTTATGTGTAACTTTCACTGTGTAAAAACTTCCCGAGAAATGAGGTAAACATGTATAGTTTTTTTAACTGTGGCATTTCTTAACATATTTTCATAATCTCGTGATTCCACAAAATTTGAAATGTGAATTATTGATGTTCTACATTCCAAAAATAGAAAAGAGAAAATATTTATGTCTCTTTCCTGTTTTTTTAAAAAAAAATCTTTTCATGAAGGAAATGATATATACCCAGCCGAAAACATTCGGTAACCGCTTGCCTTATTATCCCGAGTTATCTCGGGTTCGTATATATTGCAGTTAATTATTATCCCGAGAAAACTCGGGTGAAGCAAAATTGTTAGTACGATTTGTTTTATCACGTTTTTACTCGACCTGGAGGAAATGAAAGGAAATATTCTGTTTTAACATGCAATTTGCCTTTTCTTTAATTTCGCGGTTCTTTTCCGGGATTGGCCACATGTTTCTCTATAGTATAGTATACGACGGCTTGTAGATTAGTAATGTACAAAGGAGGATAGTTGTGTTGAAAAAAAGTAAAATAATGTTGATGATGCCTTAAGAAATGAGACCAGATACCAGCGTACGGAATGTCAGGTATCACTTAGTGTTTCCCTTGCTTCAAAAACTATCATACAAAGACTAATATTTAACTTTTTTGCCCGAGATAACTCGGGATTGTAAACTAATATTAAAACTACATGCTTTTACACCAGTGAAAAATTAAAAATTCAAGTTAAAACCTACATATTTTATTTTGTTTCGTTTCCTTATATTTAGCAATAAAATAAAAAAATGTGATGATTTTTTGCAATTTTTTTTTAAAAAATTTGTAAGGGAAGCGGTTAAATAACATAATTTTTTTAAAACAAGAACAGATTGGTAACATTTATCTCTAAAAATGCTTTAAACCTCAAATTGAATGTTTCGAAAGTTATATATATGGTATACAAACGACTTGTTTCCATTATGAAGTGGAAAAGAAAAGTATTTTTATGTAAAGGAGTAGTTTGTGATAGTATAAAAAGTTTGTTACGGCACACTTATTAAGAAATACTCAAGTTTTTCACAAATAATCCCAAAAATCTGAAGAACGAGTTATTCACTTATCCCAAACCAACATTGATACTTTTCTCCTTCTTTTACAGCTAGTTGAATATTTTCATCATTGAGCATTCTACAAACTGGAAAATATTTCTTCAAAATATATCTCAAGTTTTTTTGTAAATATTGTAAGATAATTTCCGATTCTTCTATATTAAAATTAAAAGGCGATAAAAAAGTTTAAAAACAACTCAAAATTCAGTTTAGAGGGAAAATTTGGTGAAAATGCCAGCTTTTCAATAGTTTTCAAGAGATTTTTAATGCCAATCGAAATATTTGACAGATATTCTAATTTAAATCAAAGGACTTTCAACCAAGATTTCATTTGCCAAAATACTGAAAGGTTTGGATGGATATATAAAATCACAGAAATAATTAGGATTCTCTTATGAAAAAAAATTTCTAGTTATTCATTAGCATATTATCAGTTTACAATAATACAATATAAAACAAAATCAGTTTTATCAGATCTTATAGCAAAATTCACACTTGTAAACTGATACCAATTTAAATCGTTTGTTTTTCTAGAGCTATTTTTTACACGTGAGATCTAATGTTTTAAAAGGATACGAACCTTTACAACCATCCATGCCCAAGGTGTGCATGAACCAAGGGTCAGAGATAAAGGAATTTCGCACTCAACCTACAATTTCTTATTATTGCTCGCTTTAATAAAATTCAACTAACAAAGAAAATATTTAATATACACTGCAGATACGATTAGCCAGAAAATTTCATAATACAAGTTTAATATTGAAGTAGTTAAAATGGAAGACTTAAAATAAAAGCATCTAAGGAAGCATCTTATGGAAGAAACAACCGTAAAACTAATGAGATTAAAAAAACAAAAGAATGGCCAATTATATTTTAAGCAAAATTGGAGAAAAGTAACATAAAAAATTTAAAATTAACTCTCGTCATTTAAGATTATAAAAATGACTACTAGAAACAAAAAAAATGAAGTACAAAAGTTAAATTTGAATCTCACTAAAGCCGAGTCCATAGCAAAATAATAACAAAATCTCTTTTCTGTAATTAAGAAATTAAAATAAGTCAAACATTTTTAACTCTAATGCATATAAGAAAGAAAAGGAAAAGTTATGAAAAAAACTTTGAAATCCAACACCACATATTTAAAGAAAATTTAAAGTAGAAATTGCCCAAATAAGATGTTGAATAAAAATTATTATTATTTTTGTTATTTAATGCGAATTAAGACTGTTTCTCTGATGTTTAGTAAAAATAACCACACAAATTTAAAAAAATAAATTTTAAAAGTTGCAAGTATAAGAGATCAGGTAAAAATATTCAATTCTTAAGCGTTGCTAAGTCCCAGTAAATTAATAACCGTTGGTTAATGAATTTAGTTTGATTATTTTAGATGTGTGTATGCTCCATCTCTTCTTATTTCAGTATTATCGTGCAGTGTATACAGTGAATATTTTGTATTTTATCACACTAAATTGGAAAAAATACACAACTGGATTGGAATTTATCTATCGAATTCCACAAAATAAGGGTTGTCGGCAAAAGTGATGACGAATTTTGATTTTTCATAAAATAATGCAGATATGAGAGAATAAACTTATGACAATAATGGAAAAGTGACTCATATTTTTTTATAGTACGAAGGTTTCCATAGATGATTTTCTATTTTAGTGTAATAACTCTTGTAAATATTGGCTGGGTGTTTTATTAATTTTAGATAATATACTTTCTCCATTTTAATATCTATTCTTCAGAGTCAGCGTGAAATTTTAACTGTACATATATTTTTAGTTTGTTTTAGGCAACAGTTAGAATGTAATATTGTTTATTTTTGATGTAAGTGTTCGATATTTTCCTTGGGTGTGATGTTTTATTCGGTTGGAATTGAACATGACAATCATCTTTAGGATATCGCTCGCAATTCTTAAAATTATTAGATTAGGAACATAACTTAGTCTTAAAGATAATTTACAATTATACAAATAAAATATCATTTTTATTTAAAATACATATAGGAATTGGCGATAATTAGTTCCCAAAGTCAAAGATATCTTCTACAGTAAAACCAACAAATATTAATTACAACTACTGAAAAATAATTTACATCTGTCAGCATTAAACAAAGACAGCTGTAATATTTCATTTGCTTCCTCAACAAATTTCCTTTGATAAGAGTCACGATATCGCAGATGAAATAATTTAACAATGATCGTAATACTGTTTGTCATTCTAGAAGAACAAATAACATGAGAAGGTTGTTTTAAATTCTTGATATACACGATGAAATTCCCTTTCTTTGTACAATCACTGCTTACGACATCCATGCCTTAAATGATAGTGTCATACTTTGATGAGGATAAAATGAAAAATTTGGAATTTTTTTAATTGAATATAAAATCATACAGCTATTTGGACACGAAAGAAAGCAGATACACGACCTGCAAAAAATGCTTTTAGAAGGAGGTGGTGGGGGCGTCGCTTATTCAGTGGATGGAAGGGGAACGTCTAAGCCAAACACATAAAACCCTTTTCGTCTAATATCTGGCTTAGAAAAGAGGAGGATCAAATATTTGCGCTCGACTTTAACAATGGCTGCTGTCTCAGGAGTATTTTAGAAAACTATAGGGAGCATGTAAATATCTTCATATTTGGTATTGTTTTAAAACCTTAAATTGATTTCTCACGTGATATGCTGTCTAATTTCACGAAACCTTTTCAAAACGCTATCTTGAAATCAAATTTTAATTCCTGAGAAACGCGTTTCTTTGCAGTGATCAATATTGTCATAAGCATTTATAAGGAATTAAAGGTAATTCAAAAAGGTTTAAAAATAATAAATAAATACTATGGAAATCTTTATAACGTTTCCAATTTAAAAACAAGATCTAAAACTGAAACAAAATATCGATGTTATTTTAGATTGCTGAGAGAAATGATTTTTTTTATTTATAATAAACTCATTTAAAAATTCATTTAACTTAATATTATTTCAAACTGAAGAGATAAACAACGAAGACGTAATATGTTTTGTTACATTAACCGTCATTCATAACTTTCATGCCCAATTCAAAACGCATCACAAATTTCGAAAACTTAATTTGGGAAACTCGTATAACATTACTTAATCTATAGGCCTATAGCAATATAAGTTATGAAGTGTTAATATTTCATGGAGGCAAAGTTAATTTGAATGGAAAAAGTCCTGTAAATGAGTAGAGATAATTTTGGGGTATAAATTCAACAAAAGAAGAGACGGGTAATACCTGTATGTGTCTTTTTTACTTGCTCATTATAATTATAGCTGTTTTGGTACTTTCATCGCTTTGTTCTATTGGAAAAATATTTCCGCCCGAGGCTTTCTTAGTAAAAAGAGGCCTCACTGGGCAATGGCCGAATTTTCCCCACGCCCTGGCGCCGAAATGCTCATTGTTTGCCAACAGAAGATGATAAAATAAAAAAGAATATTATGTTAAAAAAGAGCACTTTCTACGACACACGCAACAAATTCTATGCGGCAGGCATTTGAAAAGCCATTCAGTGTCACCAGATAATACCTCATTTGCACATCTGCATCATTTCTCAGTTACAAATACAGTTTAGTATTATTTTTCTGCACTAAAATTAGGAAACCCTTTTAGAATTATTGAAATTTTAAACCAATTCAAAGAATAAAAAATTATACCTTTATCATTAAAATACCAATAAAATAAATTTCAAATTCATTAAATTATTTCCAATAGAAGAAATGAAAAATGTCATATTTTTTTGCACAATTATTACTTTTTTTAAATGAATTTAAAAAATACGTTATTGAAGTATCTCCCAAAACATATAATATACAAATATATAATCCGACTGTTTTAGGTGTCTTGTGAAAATTTAAGACAGTGTCTAGAATTTTAATTTATATTGAATATTTAAATATTTCCACTTATTTATCATCCTTTTAACAAATAGCTAATCAAAAATAACAGGCTAAATATTTTTATTGGGAAAAGTAGCTTTCTAATACGGACAAGGCCATTAGAGATTGATTTTTTCTGTTAAAAACTATGTACAGAGTGGGTTTTATACGCTTATAAAAGATGCACTCAATTTCGCCAGGAAAACATTTCAAAAAATTATATTTTCTATTTATTTAAACACTAAATGACTCTCAAATCCTACTTCAAAAGATTTATTTTGTATGTAGATTCTTTTGATTATTTACGGTATGTAATTCATAAAAGATAGAGCGAAAAATTTTAAAAATTAAAAAACCATCGTTATAAAATTAAAATTATAACAGATTTCTATATTAGAAATTTTATATCTATATTAAACTATGGTATATTCTTATTCTTTTCAAATATTTATTGATGAATTTGTGTTAAAACAGTAAAATTTTAATTTATATTTATTAGAGTTTATAATAGTTGCAATCAAATTTTAATGCATAAAACACTAGCCATGTGCTTGTATTTTATCAAGAAGAATATTCATTTATTGACAGATATTTAAATGTTTCATAAAAATACCATCTAAATTTCTAAAATACGTATCAAAGAAAATCTTAAATATTTATCAATTTCAATTGCTTGTTTATTAGAGAATGGTTCTAATTATTAGTAAAATGAAGAGCAACATAAGAAAAAATCTAAACGTCATTTTCTGGGAAATTAAATTTTACATCTTCTCTTCAAAATTTAATCTCAAAAGAAAAAAATGTACTTACAAATTTCAGATTTTTCACATTAAAAAATGTCTCAACAAATTTTTATATAAAGAAACATTTTTTTTATCAAAATTTATTATATTTTTATATTCTAAACAATGCTTTTGCACAGAACAACATATGAATTCTTTTGTAACAAAAAATTATATGTGTATCTTTATAGCATAGAAAGTATAAGCTTTACATTAGATTTAACTTCTTTAATAACCACACAAATATAGAATCAAAAAAAATTTTTGAAATTCGTTTTATTTGAGAATAAAATTATTGTAAAGAAATTTTTTCGTTATTTTTTACCTTTTATTTTTACCATATTTGTGAAAGCAAATATTCGAAGATTTAAAATCATCCCGGATTAAAGCCTAATTGCATAAAAATAATTTAGTCTAAGCATAACTAAAATAAAAAATACTAACAGTCTAAACATAACATTTCTAATTGTGAAATTATTGAGAAAAATATACGGAAAACTCACCTCCAGTCCATTAAAGAAGAGAGAATAAACTTCCTGTTGATTCGATGGTACGTGATCAGGTACCAAGGACGTCCATTGTACCAAACCAGAAGAAGGTGATCCCTGACCGGTATTAGTTGAAGAAAGCCCAGATCCTTTATTATAAGATTCAGGAACTGGTGGCCACCCCAAAGCTTTCTGTGAAAACAAGATAAAATTTTAATAGAAAATAACATAAACAGCAATAGATCAAGAGTACTTAAGCTACGTCATTATTAAATCATATGCAAATCAAATTTCAAAGTTATACTGCTTGATAAATAAATACAGTATGAAATATACATAAAATAGTATAAAAATGTACTTAGAAAAGATGCACAATTATAAGCTTTATTTACAATATTTTCTTCAATCACCATTTATATTTTTTAATGTTCATTTATTTACAACATTTTCTTTAGTATAAAATAAGAGTACTAAGAGAATTACTGGTCAATAAAAAATTAACAAAGGTAACAATAAAATAAATAATATCTAAACTTCATAAAAGAAAAGTTTAGTAGCTTGCGAAAATCCTAATATTCCCAAAAAAACTGAAACAATTTTCGTAAAAACAGAGCAAATTTTTTTTTTTTAACAGAGCCTGGATTAGAAAATGATATTCTTATTTTTAAGCAAAATCAATATTTCATTGCGTTATGTGTAATAAATAGATAAATATTTAAAATTCTAAAAAAATAAGTAATCAATATTTCTCTGAAAGTGTTATAAATTTTACTGCCATTGATTGCTTATAATTTATCCAAAAAATTTGATAAGTTATGCATAATTGCTTAGTTACAGAAATTTTTCTCCTTCCACGGTGCTAATGAAGATCTCAGTGAAGGAAATTAATTGTAATCAAAATATTACTTATCATAAATAATTAACAAAAATACCGAGAAAAAATGCGAAAAATTTCAACTGGGGAAAAAAAAGAAAAAATTTCCGTAATTTGCAATAAAAATATTGATTAAAAAAAGGAAAACAATTTCCTCTATAATTGCCTTAAAACAATATGCACTCCTTTTCAAATTATAGCAGCGTGCTAACTGGCAGAAAGAAAAGAAAATATATTTAAGATGGTAGTTGATGATTTCAACAGTCACGTCTGCAATCGAAAGACTTTCGACCTAAGAGTGTTTGAACAAGCGAATAAATGTAGATTCACACTCTTCATCTATTATCTACACTTAAACGATTAATTGGCCATTGTACCTCGGCGCCTTTTATGTTTCATTTTTTCCCCGTCTCCCCTCTCTCTAAGATCCAGAGGGGAAAAAAATCCCTCTAGCCTAGTTGACATTACAGCTGACAGTTCCTCTCCCTTTCCTTCGGTCACACCACCTCCTCGCCTGCTTCATCGGAACCAATTAAGACTGTCATATAACAATCAACGTTCAAGCGCACATGAAGGGGGGAGGGGAAGACTGATTTAAAGTATGTTTTAATTTCCTTCGTTTTTTAAACTGAAAATCATCGTTTTCTTCTAACCTCCCACTTTCATTTCTTTAACAACCCTAGGTAGGTAGGAATATGCGCTGGGAGAAATAAAAAAAAAAGCTGAAAAAATTATTAGCCTCTCCAATTCATCAGCAACAGTTTCTAAAATAAATGTTTTTTTTTTTTTTTTTTTTTTTTTTTTTTTTTTTTTTTTTTTTTTTTAAATTCTTTTTCAAACAGAGCATTGAAAGCATAACTAATAAAAAGTATCTAAATAAATTCAAAATTTATTTGTTTCAAACTGAGGTATTTTTCAAAATAGAATACACCTTTTATGAATCGATTAATTTCCCTCTTCTTAAATAAATGCAGTTAAATGTCTCCTAGAAACATTTATTCGTTTAAATTGAATACAGAATAATGCCGATAAAATATTTCGATAAAAATGAATTTTTTAGTTAAAATAATAAATAAAGCGGGGACACATTTTAGAAATAATTTTCGAGACATTACTTACTTGTGACACTCTTAAAATACAATTATCATTCAAATGAATGCATTTTATGTGTATTTAAGTCAAATATAAGCTCTTAGAGAAACTTTACTTCTTTTTTTTCAGGGTATTTCGGTATTTTAAATATTCATAAGAGGAAAAGGGTTTATTGAAACTAAAGAGCTTAGCAAATTATACGGCTTATTTTTATTTTGGGAAAAGAAAATTTGATAGCTAACATGATTTAGCTCTCGGTGACATTAGTAACAAAACAGTATTCGAAATTTTTAGAAATATAATACTTTGGGTAGCTTTTTTCCTAATTTGCATAATCTATTTGCTGTTATTGATTAACTTTCTAAATTTAGCGTTATATGGATATTTAAGGATAAGAACTTTTTATAAAGCAAATTTTATTTCAAATGGCGAATTATATATATAATATTGTAATTTGTAAATTTACTTTTACTCTTTGCACGAAAAAAAATCTTGCTCAGAAAATTCTCATTATATATGTGAACCATAATAATTGTAATGAAATTTTTATTAAGTCTAATATATACAAAATGATTAAGTTATCAAGTTGATATAAAAAAGTGCTATTTCTTCCGAGCTCATTTAATACAAATGAATGCAAACAATTTATCTTTACAAGTGATTCCTATCTCAGTATCTTGTGTCGGAATTTCTTCACACACATATTCAATCGCAAGAGATCACTTTATTATAACATAAAGCAAATTTTAAATTCCTTTAATTCAGCCAAAGTCGTTCAGATTATTCAACAATCAATTTAAGATAAGAGAAGCAATCCATTCCATTTTAACTCACTGATTTTTCGAATATTTAATTATGTAACTAAATTTAAAACTTATACAATAATTGGTTATGTTAAATGAATAGAACAAATTGTAAACATATTTGAGTAAACAAGTGAGAAAAATTATCATAACAATATTAGTTTATTTTGTATTACAATAAGTTGCAGTCACTGAAGAATAAAAGGTAGTTTTTCAAATCCAGAAGAACGATGTTGCATTTATAACTGAACATCATATAAATAAAAAACAATTTGAAATCCAAATTTCATTTCCAACAAGAGAACTGTTAAGCTAAAGATCAGAGTTATCAGCTAGAGTTTAATTACCAGCTGACAACAAATTTTACTTTTAATCACCAGCTGCCAATAAAATAAGAGGGGGATGGGTTTTGAATTGAAATAAAAATTAAATATTTTTATTTAAGCAAAAGCTATAAATCTTGAATAGCGAACATTTTTAACGGGAAACATGATAAATTTTCGGAAATAATTATTCATGCTTTTTCTAGCTAAGAATCGAATACATTCATTTTCACTCATTTCCAGATAGGAAACTTAAAATAAAGAAAAATTACAGGATAATATAGAGCATTCTATAAATACGCATCATTTCATTCACATTCTTGTAGAGCATTTATGTACAATGAATTACATTCAAATACTGCTTCCACAAAAAAAAAATCCTGAATAACATTTAAAATATGCCTACAATTTTTAACGCATTTTACGAAATTTCCGTGAATTGAAATATTTTCTAATTCATCAATGGGTAAACTTAGTTAATTAAGTTCACCAATCGAAATTTTTTATAAAATTCGATGTGATTTATTCAATAATGACGTTAAAGAATAACAAAACTGATAATTTCAGAGTTATTTAACTTTGACATCACCATGTAGCAACTCTTACTCGTTTAATAAATAAATATAACGTTAAATTAATTTCTAAGTATAATTGTAATAGAGCACTAAGAATGTTTTATATATTACCCCCTGGCCTAATCGTAGGACTACTTTCTTTTGCACGAAATGTTATAGGTTCAATACTGGGCTACAGGATCTTTACGTTTTATCTTTTGTGATATGTGCAAAAGTCACATTATTTATGATAAGTCTTCCCTGAAAGCAAATATGAAGTATATGCTCAAAAATGATCAGAAAAAAAACTTCTAACAAGAAAGACTGTTCAATAGTTATGCTACAATTACGCTGAGATGATCTTCTATTCTATTGTATACAATACTTCAAAAAAAATAAAATACGATTACCGATTACTATGCTTTTTTACTAAGATAAAAAACTTTTTGAAAGACTGCAATATGTTCTTTAAATGGTATCAAAATGAAATTCTAATATTGTTCTATTAAATCTAATATTAATATCTTTTTTCATCATAAATTCATTGATTTTAAGATTACAGTTTCTTGCTGACATAAAAGTTAATGAATGCTCATCTTTACCTTATCAGTTTTCTGCAGACATTTAGAATAATTTGCAAGTGTCTGTGTTCAGATGTGCAACTATCACTTCATTTGGAAACAAAACTAAAGGAAGAAAATTCGGAAGAATATTAAAACTGTGGATGGAAAATTTCAGTGAAGTTTTTTTTCTCGTACCAGTAACGATATGGCTTCTTTCTTTCTTTTATAAATGCAAGCAGCTATTTCAAAGGGGTTTGTGTATTTTTGCTCGAGGCGATGGCCATCCGCAAGACGATTAGTTTTCGTTCTTAAAAATTAACTCGCGCGGTTCGGGAAAAGGACATGGAAAGCAGAAAAAAAAACTTAGAAGCACGAATCTTTCCAAGAAGTGGTTGTAAATGAAAATGGTGAGCCATTGAACTCTTATAGAAAAGACTCGTGTGGTATTAACGACGACATCTTAACTGGTTTATTGAGCATTTCATTACTTTTGATCTGAGGGAAACAACGCGGTTGAATTGAGTAGTCATTTGTCTCAAGGCGTTTCTCTAGTTAGTTTCCTCTTCTTTTGAATCGCAAATTATTTTTCAGAATAGCCTCTGGCAACAAGGGAACTGAACCGACGACCTTGGAAGAAAGGGTTCAGCCAACATCTCCATTCAGAGCAACAAAAACACACAAAAGACAAACAATTAATGACACTTTATTCGCCTCGGCTACATCAAGTTAATAATGATGATAGAAAAACACTAGAGGAAAAATGCTTCCATAAAATTATTTTACTATTCATAAAAGCGCAGATTATTAGGCACATATTTTCAACAGGGGAAAAAAAAAACACACGTTTCAATATGAAACACCATCCTAAGTTATTTGGCATCGTTTTGGGAGAAAACTACCTCATCTTCGAAATATTTCCATCCCATAGAAGAACGAGCGACAGTGAAGAAGCGTTTAAGATATACTTATCTAATTATTCTAAGCGAGATCAAAAGCGAGTTATCAGATACAGAGGATAAGGAACTCCTCCGAAGACGTGAGTATTCTTTTAAAACACTTTCAGGTGTAATTTGCGTTTTACGAATGTAAAAGTTCTTGATTTAATAAGTAATGAACAAAATTAAGGAGTCATAAAGGTTTGTGTAATAAGACACAGCTACTTGCAACAAAAGTTAATTACCAAACAGCTTATCTATTCAAGTTCCATCTCAACTCGGCCACTAAATAACGAAAATCTGCACTTAAACACTTGGATAAAATGATTTTCCTTCCCAGCACTGAATAGAAACATTCGTGTTTGTTTCGAAAAGTACTCAAAGCATTTTCTGATAAGAATTTTCTAAATCAGCGTCTCTCGAGCAACTCTTTCCATTACTTACTAATTGCACAGATAAAAATGATAAAGTCTCGTCATCTAAGACAATTTTGCTTTCCATCGTCGATTGCATTGTTGTAAGTCTGCACCACTCCTTTTTAATCCTTGACAATTAGACATAACATCGAGAATGTACTTTAAGTTTTGATCCTTAATGAGCACAAGGGAGTCTTGCAAGCTATGAACCCGAATTATACTTTAAAAAAAAAATAATAAAAAAAAACATCTTTCAATGCATAAATTAGCCGGATTTCAACAAAGTATAGGAAAGGAAAAAATCTAACAAACTTAAGATATCAACTTAAGCTGGGGATTTGTAACTTTTGCTTTCAACGATGTTAAGTATGAGGAGGAAGTTTGCTGAGGTTAATTAAGTTTTCTTTTAAAAGAATGCAGTTGTGTTATGCAGTAATTATTTCTCATATAAATTTAGTCATATTTGAAATTAATAGATACATTTTCCTATAAGTATTATCCTTTCGATAAGCTTTGATGACATAAAATTAGATTCATTTTTTTCATCGATATTAGCAACACAGCTCATAGCAAATTAAATTTAAAGTAAATAAATGTAAAAAAAGTTAATTTTTTGTAATAAAATATGTTGATTTGTCATTAAAATATCTTATTTACATTGAATTGAACTAGATGAAATTAGATCTTAAGGAGTGTTTACGTTACTTAAGGTACACAAGATAGTTCTATTTATAATATTAGTTTGGGGAAAAAGAAATCCATTATTTTCACGTAAACTTTATGTAACTTCTTTTGGATTCGCTTTGTAAAAAGGTTTAAAAAAGTTTTCATGTAGATTTTTAGGTCTTGCGCGTTACTACAGCTGACTTGCGGTCAACTTCGACCATTTTTGATATTTTACAGACATTTTCAACGATGTTGTATCCACATGCGAGGTGCATCTCTAACATCAAAAATACTCGAACGGAATTGACGCAACAAAAATTGTACGTAACTGGTTATTACAGTCTTATAGAGGACGATAAACACCTTTCACAATTTTAGCCACCCGGCAATCTTTTTCGCCGTTACAAGAGAAAAAGGAAAATGTATCGAATTTTCTGTTTGTTGTCTTCCATTTTTAAAACCTTGTACTCGTAACTGAATTAATCAAACAAAAAACCGCAAGAGGATATTTTAGTGTCAAATGTCACCTTTCCAACGAGCATAAATCTGAAATTGTTTGATAGATACCTCACGAGATATCGATCATTACAGACGTCTACCGAAAAAATAATGGATTACTTTTTCCCCAAACTAATATAATTCAGTTTCAGAGACAATATCATGCCGTGAAAACAGCCAATTAATTGGAAAGCGAGAAGTTTTAGGTGTCCACTATCTTCCGGGAAGACTTTCATAGATAGTAACAGCAGATACAATCCTAATGATCTGATATACACAAACTGTGCCTTTACAAATATTAACAATAAGTATAAAAGAGAGGAAAGATAAAATTAAAAATAAGTATATATGTATAAACAATCTTAACAGTAACGCGTCTATTTTTTATTATTGTAAAGTATACTTTTCAACTAATACTTTAAAAACTATTGAGTAAAAATTAATACATATACTGTGGAATAAAAATATGTGCATGAGAACAAAAAGTAGATGAAAATATTTTAGAATTCATGGATTATATTAGGTTGTTCGGATAGTTATTTCGTTTTATACGAAAATGAAAAACGTATAGCGAATAAATATTTTTTTGAATTGTATATTGTCAATTCTAGTCCAGTATCTTTTACCAGCTTTTTGGTAGTAGCATGATTTGCATACTCATAAAATGGTTAGTTTTCACCAGCAAAAAAAACGAATTTAAATGGGATAAACGAAACTACTTTCTGAACAACCCAATAGTAGTGATTTGAATTTAAAATTGTGGAATGTTTGAAGTTGATCAACAAATAAAGGCGATGAATGATTACTTGGAAAACATTCTTCCCGCATTTTTTGCGAAAATGTTTTCTGTTTCTAAATTCTTACATCCTTTAAATAAATTTTAGGCACTCAAAATTTTAATTAATGCACAACAATTTGGAACTTTGTAATGTCTTAAGTTTTTAACGAAGATAAAACTGAAATTAATGCAATTGTTTCTCGTGAAACACTCAGTATAAAGACTTGTATTATTTTTAACAAAGACTATTGTTTTATAATTTTTTAAGAAGGAATTTCATTTCCAAAATAATATTTTAATGTAAGCTTGATACTATTCACTTTTATTATTACCAGTGACATTTAATGCAAGCTAATTTGAAAAGAGTTATCAAATTTAGACTTGTATCAGATGATTCAAAATTTTTCAGGACTTCCATACAAGACAATAAATTAGAATAACTAAAATATAATAATAATAAAGGAAAAATAAAAGAATTAAAAAATTACGTACTCTTTCTTTATAAGCGGTTAAAAATTTTGGTTTTATGTCCTAGACAAAAATTGGTTTTAAAATATTTCAACAATTTTGAAGTTGATCCAGAATATATTTTCAATAAAATATTGTTATAACATTCTAGTGATAAATTTGTTTATTTTCAAATAGCATTTTATAAATCTTTATATAAAAGCTGATGTCAACGATAAATTTAAACATGAAATGATACACCTTTTTTAAATTGGGTTCATACTAGATATTAAAATTAGAACTATTGAGAATGAAAAAATTTTACACAAATTATGAAAAAACTTTTTACACAAATTATGAAAGGAAAATGAAGACATTGTATATGCATGCATTAGTATGCTCCTAAAATATGAATTGCAGATTTTATATTTCTATTAGATAATCTTAGAAATGATATATTTTCATATAATACACAATTATAAGCAAACTAAAATAAGCGTTTCCTAAACTGTTCCTCAACATTGATTTAAAACAATAAACATTGAAAAAAAATTTCAACTATCAATTATAGCGTAAAATAATAAAATAATGTTTACTGACAAGTGCATAATTTTGTACACAATTTTGAAGATCTAGAATATTTAAAATGATGAACTTGCCTAATATTTTACTTCTAAATGAAGAATATAAAAACAAAATTAAGATGTGTAAAAATAAATTTAGTAAGTACTGTAAAAATTTAACAAACTTGCACAAAAAAACGAAAATTTTGTTAATATGAAACTATTTATAGTAAATGAATATATTGAAAATAATAAAATGCAAATCCACTATTTAAATAATTTTATAAAACTATTATATGAAATAGAAAGAGATATTATATACATTTTGCTATTTGCAATTATGAGTTAATAATAGTAGATTTTAGACGGGGTTTAATTTATGTACGAGCATTTGTACGAAATTCTCATATCAATAATTCTACATAATTAAATTTTTTAGTTTTAAGGACAATTTTTAAGAAGTGGTGTTTTTTTTTTTTTTTTTATATATAATAAAAACTTCCAAGCGGCTTTTCGAAATGAGGTGGTGTTAGCGAAATTTGGCGTTTCACTTTTGAGAAATATAATGTCAACTATAAATACTAAAAAAAAATGTAATTTATTTCATTGCCATTACAATGAATGTTTAATTTGTTCCAAATTTTTAAATGATTAAAATTAAATCACCAACTGATTTTGTTATACAGTCCTTTTTTGTATCAACAACATTATAAAAGTAGTGATGTAAATTAACAAAATATGATTTATCCCAGAAAGAAGCAATTCTGAAGTGAATGACTAGAATAAAAGATTTGTAATGTCGCTCAGAATCAATATAGCGCAACTCAAAAATAAAAATCCAAGTTAAAAATTCACAGTAATCAAAACAGAGATCTTGCCGGAAAAAAAAATTGAAGAGAATTTCTATGGTGTCCCTGCTGTAGAGGTGGATGAACTAGATAAAAAGTTGATGGTAAACATACGTGCGGCAATTAAGAAGCACCCTATTAGCGGCAGGCGTGGTTTCTATTAGAATGATATCGGTGTCATTCTGACCCTGTGATAGACCTGTTTCGATCCGAAATGAGTCTCTCTTTAATTCATATTGGTCACGATTTCCTGAAATCGAGTTTTAAGAAGGACATCATCTGAGGAACGAGGCCTATAAAACATCAATACTTGTCTATTGTTAATCGACCCAAAAATCAAGTGCAGCCACTTAAATGATGGTTCTACCATCTTCTTTTTACTTTGCTCATAATGACATATTGATCCGTGCAGAAGAGAATGTAATGGAAGCCCAAACGGTCAAAATATTCTACATTATTATAACGTTCATTACTTACCGCAAATGCTTCAGAGATTCAGTTCATAAGATTATTTATTGCAAAATTACTCATTGCAAAAGTTTTCAATTTTATAGTAAGCTTAATTTTGAATCACCGCTGTTTCAAAACGTACTTATATAAATATTGTAACACATTTTTTTGAGCAGTTCTTAAATCAGTTGCGCAGTTTGTTAACCCTCACAAATACTGAAAATTATTTAACATACCCTCAATAAAATATTACAAGATATGAAAGAAGTAGATATTTATACAGTAAGCTTGTTCTGCTTTAATTAAGTAGCAAAATATTAATTAAATTACTTTATTCAGGAATAATAGCATCTAAAACTGACATTGAAAACACATGTTTGTTCTAAATCATACAAATATATATATATATATATATATATATATATATATATATACAATTAACATAAGCAATAATTAATAATTGAAAATCCTTAAATTATTCTCTATGAATAAGACTTTGCAATCAACGAAATACACTTTTTTCTATGTTTAATTGATTTTCAAGATATTAATTACTTTATAGAATCAAAATAAACTTCAACAGCTAACTTTTGAAACTGATGATTTCTAATTACAAAATAAAAATAAAAAATACATTTTTACGTTTCTTCTAACGCTTGCGTCAAGTTTCATATGCGAACAACATAATCCTTAATACATTTTCAATGATTCAGAATACTTTGCGACCATCAAAATGGCACACAAAATTAATCTCTCAAGAAAAAAAAAGAAGATCATATCCCCATCCGAGTTAAATTTTTGCGATAATTATTATTTCTTTGATAAAGCTCCCCTCCAAATGAAGGGAGAGATTCAGCGACGATGCAATAATTGCTTCTTTATAAAGTAAACACGAAGATCTTGTCGAGGATTGGGATGAGCAACCAGTAGGAATCGCTAAAATAACCCCATTCAGAAAAGCTTTAGCAGAAAATCGCTTTTGTGATAGTGCGGAAGATAGGAATTTTAATGGGGAACAAATAAAGGGGACCAACAAGGCAGCTTTCAAAGCGACTTCATAGAGGAGCCTTTTATGCAGCGACAATATGCAGATCAGATTTTTCGGCTTCTCCCCATAGACAAAGAGACAGCACCGGTCAAAAGAAGAAGCTTATGAATTAAAGACATTTCTCTCCGTGTACAGGCAGGTCGTTAGGACAGAAATCCTTTTTCATCCTCAAGGTGTTTCAACTAATATATTAATTTAGGACAAATATCTTTTAAGTGATATTTAATATCACCCTCTCGTGAGGTTTAATAACTGCAATTAAACATAGACTCTAGATCACATATTACTACTTTTAAGAATCCAATAGAACTCTTTATAGGTTTCAAAGAAGCGTTACTCTTCGAATGGGCAAATTATTCCTTCAAAAACCCTATTTATTTATTTCTATTACTTTTTTAAAAATAAAGAGTTATTTAAAACAGATATTAATTAATTACGAAGAATAATTGATTAAAAATGTGTTACACATAAAATTTTAACAACGTTTAAAATAAGACATAAATTGAGAAAAAATTAAATAGCAAATTTCTAGAGATAAATATTTTTTTGAGAAAGCATCTCTTTAATGTATTAAATGGAAATAAGTTAAAAAATATTTTAAAGTTAATATATTATTAGAGGACCAATTGCAAGATTATTAAGTTATTTAAATCTTAATTTCATTAAACAAACACAGTAATGATTTCATTTAATAGGATTTTAAAACTCACACTGATGGAAAGAATTATTATATTTATAAAATTATATCATTTACTGACATCATATTTCGAAGATTTATGAAATTAATGTAAATATTTACGCTTAAAAACTATTCTGATCATGAAATTAATTTTATCAATATTAATGGAATGGCACGGATAAGTCTTTCAATAACTAGAGCGTCGAATCAAATGATGACTTAAATGAAGTTTCTGTTTTTGTTCTTTGTGATATGCAACAAACATTGTAAATTTTTACCCATTTTGTAAATTTTTTAGCGATTTGGAAGAAACATAAAAAGGAAGGCATGTTCTTATCAAAAAGTTTAGTTCAGAGAAATTTGTGGCAATAAAATGGTAAAGTAATGTTCATACATTTAGCATAATTTAGCAGGCAATTCGACGAAACAGCAATATACCTTTCTTTCTTTCTTCAAAAAAAAAAAAAAAATAATAATAATAATAATAATAATTGAAATTTATGGGGGGGGGGTAAAAAAAACATATTTTAGATTTTAAATATAAAAATAATGTTTATAGCATTTGCAATCGAGTCAGTAAAAACTATAAACTAAAATTAATCAAATTACACTTTTCCGAAATGGATCAAAATTATCAAGCCTATCACGCACAATTGCCATCAGAATTAGTGAGCTTTCCAAGACTGAACTGAAAAAAAAAAACCAGTTCATTAACTGAGTTAGTTGACAAAAGCTTAAAATTGTAAAGTATATTTCTCATTTTCACATACAAAGTACTCTTGTTTCTGTTTCCCAAAAAGCATGGAGAGAAAGATAGGGTATTAAGGATGTCTCTGGCGTTAAGAGACGCACTTCTCTTTTAATTTATTAGTCTAATACTTAAATTAATGATCTGACAGAAGTCGTTTATTACAGGCTTAAATCACAACAATAAAAAAAATGTTGAATGAGATCGAATGGTTAACGATCAGAAAGTACTTCATATTTTTTTGCATGCCTTTAAAAGTTCTTGAAAAATTTAGCTTTTACACAAAAAATTAAGAGTTAAAAAATCTGCTTCTTATAGAGTAATTAAATCTTAGTTCTCTACACTGGTCTTCCAGTTCTTAAATTACTTAAACAGAATTTGTTCCCAATGTAAAAAATAATAACATTTAGAGAAAAATGCAAAATTCCATGAAACTGTTGAGAAATCATAATAAAAATATATTGAAGATGGTCTTAAACTATTATTTTTGTCAACATTAGTTTTAATTCATAAGTTAGTCATGTTCTCTACATATAATCAGAATTTCGTATTCTGAAAAAATTTAGAAATTGCAACAAAAACGCTTATTATATGTGAGATGGTCTACTAATTATGAATAGATTTCAAGGTTTACCGCGATAGAAATTATAAAAAACGCTCAAAGAATGCATTTCTTTTGTAAAACCTTCATTGAAATAATTTCAGAACAAAACAATTTCGCTGGTGTCAGATATTTTAACAAATTTTATTCAAGCACAGATAGGTTTATTTCTGCTAAATCTTACTGTTTAAAATATTATTGAAATTAATTAATGCATTTAGTATACAGGAGCATTTATGCTAAAATACAAAAGTTTGAATTAGTAAATTGCAATGTATGCTATTGTGTTATGTCAACTTTGACATTCCTTTTGAACACATAAAAATAAGCTTAAAAAAAGGCACAACATAGAAATACTTGCTCAACTTCATTTATTCATTTTATATATTTAAAAAAAATATGATTAATGACTATGTAAGATTTTTTATTTGTAAAATATATATAATGTACATATTTTTCAGAAAACAGTGGTGACTTGTGTCAAAAACACTATTTTGTTAATAAAAAAGAAACATAAATATTCTGCATGAGGAGTTTTCTGAATAATTGATAACTTATTTTTAAAAATCTTGTTAATTTTTAAAGCGATGTATATATTTACAGCTTTCGTAAGCATAATTACTGGAAAATATGTCACTGTTTTTAAAGCATTCTAAAACTTCTAAGCCCCTAAAAAAATGCGAGGATCCAAAAATAAAGATTTTCAATTCATTAAACAATTGCACTTATTTTTTTCTGGTTTTAATCCTAAGTGTCTTTAAGTAAATTAAATGAAATTTTTTTAATCTTTATAGCACTAAATTTCACAAATAGCTGTAAAATAGAACAACAGTTATCAGTCTTGTTTTTGTCTAAAGCTTTTTTTTGCAAAAAATCAACGAAAGTTTTTCTTTAAAATTAAATAGAGTTTTTTTTACAGCAACTGAAGTTATCGAGCAATAAATTGAAACAAAAATCAATTAAAAAGTCAACAATAAGAGAAATATGAGGCAGAAATCATTAGTGAGATGATAGGAATCAGGTTGGAATACGATCGAGTGATCAACAAACGTGATATGAACAATAAATTATAATCGGAAGAAAAAAGAAAATTGTAAATGGACACCAATCTGATGTGTGAGCATTCAGATCACGTTGAACGCAAGGCCAATTGTTATCATTACTTTAGCGAAATGTTCGCACTTGCGTCTCATCCCACCTGAGTATCCTCCTTTGTGCCATCGAGTTACAGACATTTATCGAAACATAGAAATTGGATACACAAGCGATAGATAAGAAATTTCTAAATAAAAATATTCAACAAACTCTATATTATACGATGAAGCGAACAAGCCATTTTGTAAAGCACTTAGAAAATCAACTCACTTACACTCATAGGAAATTCATTGGGCTATCTCAAAGTAATTCTTAGAAAATTTCTCGATATAGTGTGATTCTATTGCATTTTTAAAAAATCAAATAAGATAATTTTCAAATTTCGAAGTAATTTGTAAAAAAGTATATTCTAAACGACAAGACTCTTAATAAAACCAACAAGACTTAGTTCTATGATAGTCAAAAAAATTTAGATCGCAAAAAATATTTTATTAGGGACATTAAAATAATTTTTATACGATAGCTGTATCACCTTTTAGTACACACACACACATGAATAAAAATTTACGAATATCATTCAAAAGAAATTGTCGAGTATAGAAAAGGTTTTACTATATATATTTTAAAAAGCAAAAATGCAAAAGTATCTAAGATATTTAATAGAATATTAAGTTATTGAAGAAACTATTATATATTCCTTGAAAAGTGGAAAAAGATTAAACAAAGATCTCACAGGTTTAAGATGCTGAAAATGAGGGATTGGTTGCTCTCTAGTGTGAAATTTTTATTACAGCAAGTGAATATATATATAAAATACAAAATTAGCAGATATCGATACTTTTTGTGGTATTAAGCTTGAGACCAAATACAAAACTCTAATCATCATGTCAACTGGCTAGAAGTTGTTAACGAAAGAAATAATATTTACAAGAATAAATGAGAACCAGAAGTATAGAAAGCAATTTCCCATACCGCAGATCCACTGGAACGTATTTGTAAGATGGTGACTGTAAATGAATAAGATAATAATGATGATTTCTAAAATGTTTTAGAGTATTTTCAGCATAAAACATTGTCTACTACTCATAGAAATGAAGAAAAAGTCTGAAACATTGATTTTAAAACAATTTAAATACCTTAAATTAGTTTTTTCGGATTGCGTATTTTAAAATATAGTAAAAGAAGTTGAATAAACAAAGTCAGGAATCATATTCAATAGAATCGTATGGATAATAATAACTATTATGAATCATGACAATTCACACACTAAGCTTCGAGATTAAAAATCTCGAAAAATATTACAGAAACATTTAGAATACTTTTCATTTACTAGAGGATAATTGTAAAAATAAGTTTTTTGCCAACTTTAAAAGCTACTTTAAACAGAACTAAAATAAAGTAGAACTATTCAATAGAACTATAACCAACATAAAGTTTCTGCTAAGTAGTTATATAGCGGATTTGATTCATGTAGTATATTTTAAAAGATTTTAGTCCATAAAATTGATAAAAAAAAAAAAAAAAAAAAAAAAAAAGTCTCAAAGGAAGATTGATGAATAGCAACTTTTCCATAAAAAGAGATTTCAAATCCACAAATTGTGCTTAGCTATTATTAACGCAAACTTTTACAAATTTCAGTGTTTCGAAGAGGAATGATTTTATTTTCTATTCTTTAGGCATTTCTCTTATAAGCACTTTTAGAAAAGCTTAAAAACGTTTGAAATCTAGCTATATGTTTTAAGAAAACATTAAGCCACACAGATGCATGATTTTAACATTGGAAATGTGTGTTCATTTATGTATATGCATTTTTCACACTTATGATGAATATGTAAAAGTAAAAAAATGAGGAAAACGGATATTTGGCCTCAATAATTACGAAATTTAGTTATTTTGAAAGGTGTGCACATTACTTGAATCCGTTCAACAAGCTATAAGCAAAAGAATACCCATAAAGGAACATTTTTGAAAATAAACATCTTCTAAATCCACTTTTTCAGATAATTTATTCTAAAGCCAAAACTCTTTAAATATTCTAGTTGGAAAAGCATTAGAGAATTATTAACTAAAATGACTGTCAAATTTCAAGAAGTTCTATAAGTATTTTTTTAACAAAGAAAACGCGATAAACATTAATCATTCATCTAATTCAAAAAATGGAAATGGAGTTTTACACTTTAATAAATCAGACGTAATTAACGATCAAAACCCAGTGGCATAAATTAATGACTATAATTCCCCACGCATAAATAAAATTACACAGTACAACATAAATTTTGAAAATTTTTCAGTTTTACAAGATTCAAAGTAAATTAATAAAAGAGCAATCAAAACATTTAAGACATACAATTTCACACGAGCACCCATAAAAATAGATCGTAGTCTCCACCAAGATGGAGAAACTGCATTTTTTTGCAAACAATAATCATTTAAGTATTTTTGTACTCTTCAAAAGATGTGTTCAAGTCTTTAAAGACACATACCCTTATAATAAATAGAATTGTACTGTTATTATTTTCAATGATTAATATCTATTAAATTTGCTGAATCAAATTCAACGTTATTAGGAGTTTAGTTGAAAATGAACAGATTTTCTATGAGATAATGACACCTTTGGTAAAAAAAAAAGAAAGAGGTGTTAAATAAGCTACGGTATGAGTTCGGCTACACAACTCGTAAGGTTTCACACGCCTTCCTCTAAAACCTTGCAAGTGTTCGAATGAATTGCAAATTTCTGGTAACTTTTGAGAGGGCATTCATTCATCAGCTAATTGAGTAGACCCAAAGTTTTCCCTCTGGAGAATAGGCCATGCGGCCATTTCTTCCCAATTATCAGCAACAATGGTCTATGTCATAACACACTCAAAGCTTCACACCGAATAGATAATGGCCCCACACAATTTCTTTCCATATTCAAATGGGGGAGAATTAATTAGATCACTTTACTGAAGGTATTAAGGGACACGTTTTCGAATATGATATTACATAACCGATTAGAAAAGCTCTGGGGATGGGCTTCAATTGCTACCCAATTAAGAGACGAGAGAGAAGACTCCAAGAATCAAGAAAACATGCTGTTTCAAAGAGCGATAATATCAGACCATTAAACATCATTTGCCTCTTGTAATCTACTTGGAAGGTGATGAGAGGCAGCTTCATTGAATCTTAAGTTAAAAGAAAGAACACATAAATCAGAAATCAAAATATAAAGTGACAATGGATATGGGCTTTCGAAGCAAATTAAAAACTATTTATATTTAAAATTAAAATTTAATAAAAAAAAAATTCATCTTTTCTAGACTCAAATATTAAACTGCTCTCAGTTCTTAGAACCAATGTATTGGAAAATTCGATATTATTTTACAAAATTTATTCCTATATTCAGCATTATATAATCGAAGACAAGGATTAATATTTAAAACAGTTTTTCAAGTCAGCTGTAAATTCACAGTTCACTTATATATATATGCATGCTTCTCTGCTCTTTGTAAATGTGTTATAAAAAGAAGAACTGTATCTTTGGAAATAAGTTTTTTTTTGGAAATGAATTTTACAAATAGCTTGAAAACTACTGAAATGATTGACATAATATAACATAAATCCAGCTCATGTCCTCCCTCGTGGATCAAATTATTGTTATCAAAATAAAAAATTAAGACAAAGCAACCTGTTTCATAGCCATTGCGTTGTAATTCAAAATAAAATTTAATTTGAAATCACGTGATAAATTCAAATAACTGGAGGACAAAATAAATGTTTATTTCACTGTTGTTTAATTTACAGTGTGCGTTCTCTTTCAAGAAAATCTACTATGCAACTTCAAATATTCTTTATCATAAAATTCAGATGTTACTTATGTTAGTTAAAACTTTTAATTGAGATAATATACATTTTAGAATTGAAATATCTATATTCGATTTTGTTTCTTGGTTTATTTTTTAAAAATAGAAATTCGATTGTCAATATTAGCGTGAATTTATCATGATATAAATCTATAAAATTTCAGACATAAAAATCGATACTAAGAAGATATTTATTAGCATGCAATACAAATCTCTTAAAAAATTTAGTTTAATGATTTCAATCAACGCAACATTAATGTAACATAATTTTTAATAATTGTAAATAATTTTGCATTTAAGTACATAAAATCATTAAGGCTCACAACGCTTACATTCAACAACGCCTTGAGTAATTTGCTAGGAATAAATGTTACTGTTTATTTAAAAAAATTCCTAAAAATAATTGCGAATTTTTATTATAGTTCAAAAGCAAAATTTTTTGCAATAGGTTTAGTTTAAAGCTAAAATATTTCTTCAAGCTCATTCCAATCTTTGTCCGTATTTGATTATAAATTATATTTCTATTCATTTAGTAAAACTGTGTTATATTTTAGCAAAAGCTTCCATTGTAAATTTATCATCGGCCACTAATTTTAAATTTCATTTAAGAACTTAGAATATTAAACGTGACACTGACTTAATTTAGGACTTAATTGAATACAGACTTAATTTATTAATGGTCCTTATATGACAGGATTCATGGGAAACATTTAATGAAGTAGTTTCAGCTCCACATAACTTAAGGTTCTACTCACATGGAACAAATTGTGAATTCAAAGTGTCTTTTCTCTTAATAATTCTCACTTCATTATCTGCGAGTAACCAAAAAGTTTTTATTATTTTAAAATTTAACAAAAAAAAATTGTTCTAAATGTATAATTATATATATAAACGAATATATAATTCTTGTAAATATTTTTTTAATAAAAATTCGGTTTTTTTAGATATAAATAGCAGTTGAAAAATAAACTCTAATTTATCAATTATAATATTTGCAGCAAGTACTTTTAAACAAAACTTTTCCTATTCGATAGCATTGCATTAACAATATTGTTCAAATTCAATTTTCAATCAATCTTAAGAAAAATCATGAAATGTTTTGATCAAAGTTATTTTATTGACTTTATTATAGTAATTGATATAATTACAGCTATTTTAAATATTTTGCGTAACATTTTTACTTCTAATATTTTTTTTTATTATATTAATATTTGCTGCAGCACAAAACCCAAAAAATAACAGCTTAATAATTCTAAATTACTACAAAAACAGATAGTTTGAAAAATAAAAGTATTTTCTCTAATTACACCAAATAAACTTAATGAATTTCAATTTCATTTATTCGATAATTAATAAAAAATTAGAATTAGCTAATTAATTTTAATGTAATGGATTAACTAAATTTGAAGTTTAAAATTGTACGCAAGCAGAACCTTAATTTGGTGATATTTATTCTAGCTGAATAAACTGAAATTTTGTACTCATTTTTGGTTTAACGAACTATATTAATATTAAAAAAATACTATTTGCACTTTTTCTACTGCATATATTTTCAATATCTAGGTAACTGTGATTTTTGTACCATTATATAAATCATCAAAAAAGTGGCATATTATTATTCGTTTAATTTTGATCAATGTATTTTAAGCACAGAAGTAAGTTGCTCAATGATATTGAATTTTTTATTATTTTCATACCGTTTTTAAAACAAAAAACTAGACAGAAAATAATTTTTTTTTCTTGCCACAAGCATTAATTTCTGTTTTTCTAAATTTAGATGTTTCACTTTTGATATTGTTCCAAACTTATACTGAAAGAGAATCATTCTATTTTGCGCTTTTTTTAATTCCTCTTCGTAAGCTTAAAAATAATAAGTGGCAATTCGAGTAGCATTTTCATGATAAAGGAAATCGATTTTTTAAAATTTCGGCAATATTTCTTTTCTTTTTTTGTTTTTAACTAATATAAAAAAAGAATGTCAGACGAAATAGATAATTCCAAATAAGATTCAATTTTTTTCAGCAACATCAAGTGAATTAAAATCATTTTCACTTTTGTATTTTAATGAGGATTCTTTTATTCCTCCACTTAGAAATATGCGACTTTTATGAGGAAACAAAACGATTGCCATTCAGATCAAAACAATGTTGTTTTTTAAATGTGGGATCCACAATTTTGACGGAGTACACATTCTTCAAAGAGCGAAGTGGTGCCAAAGCCAAGATTTAAAAATAAACGTCTACTTCTACATGTTTTGTGTGAGTGAGTGTTACTAAAGCTGACTTTTTTTAGAAGTATCATTAATGAAACCTACAAGAGTGTTTTTTGCAAAACGTACGTTCCGAATAAGCTATTTTTTCACGCGTCGTATAGCCTAACAGGAGCTAAATACGAAGCAATTTTTCCCGAAACATATACAACAAAAATCCTAACTGTCTGCTCATAAAAGGCTGTTTTCACTTCAAGTAAAATTGTTTTCAAAACAATTTTCTGATACATAAAGGCAACCTCAAACTTTGAAAAATATTTTCAGAATAGGTTGGAAGTGTTTTCTCGTGATTTAAAAGATTCCGTATTTCGTTAACCGATCTTATGAATTAGAGAAATATTTTCTTCAAAAAAAGCAATTAACTTTTAAGTTACACATGTCAGTAATATGGAATATAAATTTGAAGAGATTCGAGGTGACTTAAATTACTCGATTTTTAGCTTACAAAATTTTAAAGCAAAGTCAGAGTAATTTTTCGTTGATTCAAAGGATCTAATCACACTTCATTTATAGTCAAATCAAGCAAATAGTTGGCAAGAAATTAATTATCTACAAATAATCCTGCAATTCGCTTTTATGCGTAAGTGTTCAAAAATTTTCAAGGAAATTAAATAGGATTTTTATAATTAATTAATTTTAAACTAATAACTAAAACAGAAATATCATATTAAAAATATCATGTTTCCTTATAAGTTTCATATTTCTGTTTTGGTTAGAACTCGTTTTCTAAAATTTACTAGATTAGGGGTCTTTTCAATCTATAAGCTAGAAACATCGAAAGATTATAAAATATACTTAAATAAACTAGCAATGACAATAGAGAGAGAGAGAGAGAGAGTAAGGTGGTTTTTATAAGTTATGTCTTCATTATCGAAACACTAAAAATAAGTGACAAATAATATGACACATGTTAAGCAGAATTTGATGTATAAATAGATTTCACTTAAATTATGCAGGTGGTAAAAAGAAATATTACAAAAGCAATTTCTTTACATAAATCAGAAAAGTTCTCTAGTTTCTTTAAAATAAACCTCTTAAAGAGGAAGAGAGAGAGTGGAAAAAAATACCTTAATACTTCAAGAAATGCCTATAACATTAACGTCAATGATTTGGGAAAACATTCCGAAGATTTAAAGCACTTATTGTTTGTTTACGGACATTTTTACATAAGCTAATATTTTCAGTGCTTACAATTTAAAGTGAATTTCGAAATCTCTCAGATAACATCCATACCCGTGACGAGAGTTGAAACCTCAAATTATGGAATTGAAAGCGAATGCATTAAGATATAAACTCGGTGAGGGTGTAGCGCGAATTGTACACTTTTCTAATATTTGTCCACTAAATATTTTTACATAAATTATTTATAAGAAAATAATAATTAATAACAAAAAAAATGAAGAACATATTTATAACTGTAGTAAGGTTGAAAATTTAAACCTCAGACACACACACACACACACACACACATATATATATATATATATA
>JAPDSC010141761.1:1268690-1300293 GCA_026290005.1 Latrodectus geometricus
TTTCGATAGAAAACGGCGACTTCAAGAAGAGAGTTGCTTAGGGAAAAGATCAAGCGAACGTAAAAGTGGTGTTGTATGTGATCCCACCACCTTGTATCACTGAGGGCAAGGGGTAAAGTATCCTACTGGAGGAGAAGGGTGGAATGAGGAAAAAAAAATAATTACCGAATACATGCCCGGGGTGGATCCTCCGAGCATGCCGAGCCGGGGGAAGGAGTCCACTTTTTTGCTGGCAGGCAGGTAACAGTGCGGGGATCCGAAGAAGCCGCCGCCGCCGCCGGACGAGACGGCGGGGCCGCCGCTCCCGGAGGCCGGAGATGCCGTCGTCAGGGCGCCGGACGGTTCCTCCTCTTTGATGGAGTGCGGGGGCGATGAAGAATGGGGTGAGTACTGTCGGAATGTCACATGGGGAGAACCCCCTTGTGGGTGATGGCGATGATGTTGCTGGTGATGGTACTCGAGGCAGGACTGCATCCGACGGCCGACGGCTCGGCCGTCCGGTCAATCGAAGTCACTCAACAGCGAGAGTTGCAGCGAGCACGTGTCCAGCCAGTGGTCAACAAGAGAGCTGTAGCGAGAGAGAACCGGCAACGTGGCCCGCAGCAGCGAATGTGTCGAAGAGCGCACTCCAAAGGAACGGCCCTCCCGCTCGTCTTGCAAGTGATTCAGTGGAACGGCGGCTGCGCTCTCATTTCCAAGTCTCCGCCCGCCAGCGCCGAGCATATTTGTACAGAGCTTCGCCCTTCTACACCGCCAGTCTCCAATTGGACGCTCGAGAGACACTCGCCTCTTCTCTGCCCCCTGCTGCTTCTTCCACGGACACTTTCTTTTCAGGGGCGGCTCATTACCTTTTTTTTCCGGCAAAAAGGGGTAATTTAATTTTTTCTTAAATTGAGGAACAAGAAGTATCTGTAATTGTGTTCTGTAACATCACAAATAAAATATTGGAACACCCATAAAAAATATGAAGAAGCAGGAACACAATAGGAAAAATAGAAGAAAATAAGAATATGAAAGGATTAGTCTGCTTATTATTTATACAAAACTTTTTTTATTTGCCGAAAGCAAAGGTCAATTATTTTGATTTCACTATCAAAACCAATTAATTGAATTTATGAAAGATTTATCAAATAAATATTTCCTAAAACCTTCAAAACATTTATTAATACACATATTTTACTTTTGTCATATCAACGGGAATAGGTTTCAAGAAATTTTAAAATAATTGTCACTTTATTTCCAAAAATAAATTTATTATTCATCATTAACATGAGAAAATCACAATGCTTCATTTTGTAAAAAATTACCTTATGTCACCGAAGACTTAGAGTTGAAATAAGAGACACGGTATCTTATAAAATTTTTACCTTATATGTATATCATATTATATAAAATAATAATTATTTCTACACAAATATTTGTTCTAGAATTAATTTTACATAAGAATATTCTTTTCACGTTTATTTATTATAAATTCATTGATCTAATTTATTCAAAATATTATAGATTCAAAATACATAATTCAGTATCATTTATTCATATTTGTTTCATTGCTTACAAAAAAAATATAAGAACTGAATAATAATGATTAAACAGCAGAGAAATAAAACATTTTATAAAATAAAATTAATACGAATCATACTTTTTCCTTTTCAAATCAATTCGATTCTTCATATCACAAGAACATTTTTGGTGTGTTTAATCAAATATTTTGCATAATCGTACAAGTTAGGTGATTTTGGAAGGTTTATATCAATTTTCAAAAATCAGTTCACTACTGATTTATCTCCTTGAGCTTTTTGTAAAGCATTTGAACATGTGTCGCAGAATATACCCATTGTGGATTTTTCAATGACTTCTAGTCAAATTTACTTTATCTTTACAGATGAGCATGCCGAAATAAAAGCCAAACAGCCACCTGTCATTGATCAGCAGTGGCTGAGATAGAACCCGATACATTGCGCGCCGAAGAGCAAAGTATTAATAGTCTGGTGAACGGACAGTGAGTCCTATTATCTTGGCTTAAACTTTTTATATTAAAAAAATTACTATACTATCAAGAAAGTCTTTGTAATTTTTTAAATGGAAACTGAACATTTATTACACACAAGTATCTTTAGTAAATAATAAAGCCATAAGTGATTTTCCAAAATTTAAAAAAAAAAAATATTTTAAAGTTTATTTTCTTCTACTCCCTTATTCTATGATGACGAGTTTCTATATTGATGAGTTTAAAATCAAAATGTCTCATTTCCGTACATGGTATTTATCATGTAGTGTCAATTTAGAAGCCGAATGGTTCACTCTTCGGCCTTTGCTTCCATAGTTAGCCGGTTTGATTCTCACCCTGGGTTTGGATGTGTAAATGGTTCAGAATACTCTTCAAACAGTAGGTCCTAATCTAATTAGCTCTCATATGTATAAAATGGTGATTGAGGGAAAAACATAACAAAACAATAACACTTTATTAAACTACCGAATTTAATTGATGAATAAAGCACTATTTCAGCTGAAAAGATAACTTTATAATGGAATTACTTGAATATATATATATATATATATATATATATATATATATATAGGGTGTACTAAAAAAGCCTGTAGTAAAATAGTAGTAGTCAATTTATGAGCTTTTTAGTGAAAATACTAAAAAACTTTTAAATTCATTTCCACAGAATAGCACCTATTTTGCCGGTCGATGGCTCAGTAGTTAGCGTTCCTGACTCTGACTCCTATGCTGTTGTTCCCGGGTTTGAATCCCAGTTTGAGCATGAACGTTTCCTTTCTCTGTCTATTTCCTTGTCATTTCTTCTGAGATGATGGATGAATGTAGCCCACTCTATAACCGTATTTGTGGTGGTTTGGCGTGGGTAATGCTACTCGCTTCTGTTACTTAGTTCACACGTGCCCGCCGTTAGAAAAAAAAAATTTTTTTTTTCTTAAACTTGCTATGGATACAAACTTGATTTACGTTGAACGTAAAGTATATAAACGGTATACTTTTGACAAAACAACTTTTTATGAAATATATGGAACGTTTCTCAAATTTCCATGATTATTAATTTGTTAAATATGGTGTATGGGATTTTTCAAACACCCTGAATTTTAGTCTGACCAAAAAAGTTATATTCCTTGGAACTTTTCAAAAGTTAAAATCATTTTTTAAAATTTAAAATAATTTTCGGATCAAAGGCTGATTTGAATTTACTCTAAAATAAACTTGTAAAAATGATGTTTCTACACACATTTCAAATAATTATCTTCAAGTATGAAGGAAATATTACTGCAGAAAAATAAAGGTTTCAAAATAAAAACATTGATTATTCTTTTTAGATGGTATTTTATTTTAAATTAAAAAAAAAAGTTCACATTTATGTTTCAAGAAATAGAAAAAGTAAAAACTGTTCACAGCATTTTTTTCTGTCATTTGCACAAAATAGAAATATATATGCCTTTTGTGCAACTCCAAAATAGTATGTTCTATTATTTCTTAAAACGAAAAAGCGTTGCCGATAATACATCTTAATGACAGATAGTATTTCAAATTTTGCTGTCGGGTTCAAATATTTCAAAGGAGATTGGTTGGGTTTTGTGGCGCAAGGTCCAAAAAGGGCAAGCTGCGCCAATATTTCAAAGGAGAAATCTTGGAATTAGAATCGCTCCGACAAATATTCCAGAATCAAGATGAAGTTAAAATTTGGAGAATTTTCTGGAGATTCCTGGTATTCAGGCATACAAATTTATTCCCTCCAGAAATTGAATGAGTAAAATTGGTGTATAAAAAGTGTAACAGAAACCGAGAACTAAAATTAATGTCGATGAAAATAATCTTAATGGTGACTTTTTAAAGGTTAAATTGTGAACTAATGATAATTAATTTGCGCGATTCACATTTACTATTAATTCGTTTGACTCCCAATTTATAGTTTTTCAAATATTGATTGAATATGTCCTCATTTTCTCCCATCACATTAAATTGATTTTTTTTCATGGCATTCATTTCATTTTATACTCTGAATTAAATTGTGATTAATTGATAGATGTTTTAAAATATTACACTTCCTTTTAATTAAAACAAGCATAGAAATATGATTTTAATTCCTTTGTGTAGCTAATGATTCTATATTTAAAATCTTAAAGCTGATAAAAAAAACAAGAATTTAAAAAAAAGAAAAATAGACCACGCGAATCTTTAAAAAAAAAAAAAAAAAAAAAAAATTCTAGAATCGAATACTTTGAATCGTTTTTTGAAAATATCCGCCTTCGATTTAAACTTTTTAAATGTTTTAAATATATTTAACAGTATATTTGAATCTTTTTCACTTGTTCACCTTCATTAAATGTAAACGTTCTGAATGGGTTCCTAAATTTATTATGACCAAAACATTCATTATTCTTCGCAGTCAGTCCAAAGATGTTATATATTTTCCACTCATGAATTATATATGGATCCATATTTTCTTAAAAATTTTCAAAATCAGCTCAAAGTCATTCCAACTTTTGCATTGTTGGTAAAGGAAAATAATGTTGATTTCAGACAAAAATAAATTCAGATTTTTTTTACTTCTCATGTATTTATATATTCAATAATATTAATTAGTTTATAATTATATTTAGTGTTATTGCTAAATTGTATGACTATATGAATTTATGACTTTTATTAGCTAATTTTTAACGTTACATATTAAGATTTGCTTTTTATGCGATAAATTTTCAAGTTTTACACTCAATTGCTTTAATTTTTATTTAGATTACTTTTAAGTAAAAAATTCCATAGCAAGAAAATCCGCAAAATTGGGTTTTTAGAAAAAATTCGGATTAATTCTTTTTTTTTTTTTTTTTTTTTTGTTGTTGTTGTTGATTAAGGTTAGTTTAGCAATGGCTCTTTGAAAAATTAGATATAACTGCATAATTCTGTTTCAAAATTTGGTTTTGAGAAAACATTACTTTTCGTCGATATCATTATCCAGAAAATTATGATTAAGACCAGAAACTATTATAATTCCGAGATTCTTTATAATGTATATTAAATAAATGACTCATAAATATTGACGAGAAAGTGATGAAATAGATATTAATTGATTTTTTTTTCTTTTCATTTAAAAAATATGACACATTTAGTTCTTAAAAAGTCCATAAATTCATAACAAATAATTTATTTTTTGCGAGAAAAATTAACCATAAAAGTGTTTATAAATCGCAAAAATTACAGCATACGCACATTGTGTGAAGTGTTTAATTAAAGAATTTCTTAATACTGTCTTCACTAAATTCTAAATATTTTCATGAGATTTTAAATTCGCAGAGGAAACTGGTGGTAAATGCTAGCAAAATTTAGCACGTGAAGATAATCTAGCTATCGAAAAATCTTTACTGTTTTATTAATAATATGAGATTTAAACGGCACAAAAATCAAAGATGAAATTCTCTTCTAAGTATTCCTTACTCTTTAAAAATGGCAATTTAAATCTCAATTCATAATTGTGTTTATTTTAAATTTATAAATCTCTTATTTGTACCCCAAAAAACTATGATCAATCGTGAGTTAATATTTTGATATAATTTTTTTAATTCCTAGATTCCGAAAAACTACAATAATCAATTGTGAATTAATTAATATTTTTTTTTTTTTTTTTACGTAACTACTTGGTTTTCTCAATTCTACGGAAGCCAAGTTGTTAAGTGAACGGTTGAACCTCAGGTTTTCAGCTCTGTTCATGGGTTCGAATCTTATCTTGTTCACAAGTTTGTAGTGATGCAAGAGATTTTTTTTTAAATTTGTTACTTATTTTTTGCTTTGAATTTCTTTTCTTGCTCACTTTTTTAATTCGCCATCAATTTTAATAATTTTCTATATTTTTGATTAATTTGTTACTAATTTGGCACTTCAAGGAATCTTCCGATTATGAGAAAAAAAATGTTGCCGTCTTGTAGCTAAAAATATGAAGAAACAAAAAGCATATAAAATAACATTCAAAACATGCTGTTTTCTAAGGATTTATTGCTGCTTCATTAAATTTATTTTTGCGAAGTTCAGTTTTTGTTTGTTACACTGAACAACCCTTAATACAAATTTACAAATTTTTACGATACTTTACTTTAAATCACCTAAATGCAAAGAACAGGTTAGAAAGTTTTAGATATGTGGTAGTTTACTTGCCACACAAACTGAACATGGAATGTGTTCCTCTTTACAACAATAACTTTTTGTACATAATTATAAATATAATGAGAACTATATATAAACTTTCTCCCTCACATAAACTATTTTCATTAATAAAAAATATTTTTATATTTTCTAAAGCAATATTTTAATTATTTTCAAGCAATAATTTGGATTTCAACATCATTTAATTTGAATTTTCACAAGAAACAAAAATACAAATTTTAAATTTTACTAGCAAATTAGTATTTTCAGTTGGCTGTAAAATTAAGAGTCGAATATATTTATTTATTTTAATAAAATTATTTATTATTGCTTCAATGAACTAACAAGAAGAATCTTTACAAAATAAATATTTTTTTTTATAATATCAGAAAAAGTGATTAAAAAAATTATTCAACTTGGTTAAAAATGATTTTTTAACTCTGAATGTTTTAAAATTGCTCAATTTCATTATTTTACATAAAGTGATTGAATAATTTGCATTGTATTTAAAGTGTTCTATTTATCTGGTTTCAATATTGTATTAATGGACTTTAATGAATTACATCAATGCCTAACTAAATTCCTCTAAAAGATTAAGATTATTTCATTGAACACATTAACTACGAAAGCAAAAAATAATTTTTATGCTAAATATTCAAAACTCACAGTACGAGTATGATTAAAACGACCTTAAATGTATTTTGCAGAAAGGTTTTGGGTAAAATTTCAAATATATTACATACTATCGATTTGTAAACAGAATTATTTTATATTAAATTTTAATGAAGTCAGGCATTAGAAAAATATTCAATAACGATGTAAAACAAGGAAGAATAGGAAAGGTTAGCACATAGGACTTTAGTTCGGTAGATTAAAGGTTCGATTCCCATCTCCAATCTGTGTGTTTGGGTGGATGGGTCTAGATGTTCAGAATCTACTTCAAACTGTAGCTGATTAAAGAAAGATAAGCAATGGTTAATCTAATGAAGTAGCTTTTGCTGTAGATAAAGAATAAGTCACACTATTATCAATGATAAACGGAATTCGGCTTTCTTAAAGCACTTCTTACCAATGGTAAACAGTAATGTTTAGGGAATTCATTGATTTAACTATTATTAAATTGAGGAAATATAATTAGCAATTGAATATGAAAAATGTTGAGCGCAATTTGAAAGAAATCCCCATATAAATGTTAAAATAAAGTAATAATAAAAAGTAAACAAATAATTATTTTAATTACGTTCATTAAAATACTAAACCATTATGTAACTATTAGATCAATAAATGTTTTTTTTTCCCTCAAAAATTTAAAATAATTATATTTCACAATAAAACAACTATTGAATAGTGAAGCTACTAATATAATTTAAGACATTTTATAAAAAAAAGTATTGAGTGACAAAGTTAAAAAATTACCATTTAAATAATTTTGAACATTTATATATTTTTCTAAGCATAAGTAACATAGTATCTTAATGAAATAAAACACTTTTAAACTACTTGCAGCTCATAACTCTTTTAAATTATAAAAGCTCATATTTTCAATAAAACAAAGATATTGTACAAAATTATACGCAATTTCATACTAATTTATTTCTAACTTTCTTGTCAGCTCCTCACAGTTATATAAATTTTACATAATTATTATGTATTAACAATAACTTTTTCTGGGTTTACATTTTATCAATCCAAACCATTTCTTATAATATTTGTAAGGATTATATATGTTTTAAGAATTGATATTGCTTATAGTATTGACTTCAAATATTGCTATAGTAGTTACAGTATAATAATAAAATTATAATTAGTAATAATATACTAGTACAGTAATGGTGTCTTTTATTACTCATAATTATAAACTATTACTTATAATTTAATAGGAATAAAAATAATGTTAAATATGAATTTTAAATTAAAAAATAGCGTCATATTGTTAAAAATAATAAATATTTAATTAAAAGATTTATCTCAATTGTAAGGTGGAAGCGTTTCGCGATCACACGTTGAGGTTCGATCCTCGAACTGAACATGGTGGACTTAGTACTTTCATACATTCAGTGGGTCGATCAAACTACCAAGTATGATTGCGAACTAAACACTGGAGGTTTTGACTGACGACCTAACAAGGCCATAACCTTCGCACCCTCGGTCATAAAAACGGGCACTGTATGTCTTGGTCCTCATATGATCTGTCATGCCACTAAGTTTAGTTTTGAGCAAGGTAATGCGAGTGGCAAAATATACATAGGATCTATTAAAACTTATAAGGATTTTTTTTCTACGAAAAACAATTTTTAAAGTTATTAAAATTTATAATCAAATATAGATTTTAAGTTAATTTTTCTAGAGCGCGTTTGGAAAAGTTCAATCAAGATTTTTCCAATTTGTACAGGCTTAAAATATATTTTATTGTCAAGATTGAAAATTTATAAAAGAAAAAAAAAATCTTTCATACTGGAATTTTGTCAGCAAAAGTTATTTCCAAGTAAACTGAGAATTTTACGAAAGTTAATTGGCGAACTTTTCTTGTGTATCAATAAATTTCTTGAATTCGTTTTTATTGCATTGCATAGAAATTCTTTTAAAAAATGAGAGGTGTTTTGGTTTATTTTAATTTCAAAGCCGAGCGGGTTGTTGGGACACTGAGCAACAGTTCATGGGTTCAATTCTGCCTTGAATATGAATGTTCATGGCGGTTAGCAATTTACTTTAAACTGTGGGTCTCAGCTCAAATGTACAAAGAGTGATTGCAGAACGGCAATCATCAATTTAAGCAATTATTTCTTTATGGGTAATATCAAAATTTTTATTAAAATCATATATATATTTTTCAACAGAAATTTATATAAATTAAAGCTAAGAATTTACTTCGAAATAATAAATAACTGATTTTTCAGACTGTATGCAATAAAAAAGAAAACGGCTTTGTTAACTCAGGTATACTAAACTGACAGATTAATTCAAGCTATTTTTTGGCAGGCTACTCTATAATATGATCTTAACATAAATAATGAATAAAACTGACCTGTATTTCAATTTATTAAAGGAGTTCAGCAATAACTTTCAAAAACAATATTAGTATAAAAGGTTTCACACTTTTCGAACCTCGAAATTCTTAAATAGGGAAATTTCTTAACTTATGAAAACTATTTCTATAATTATTTTTTTTTTTTAAATAATATTAAACTTTAATAATTTTCTCTTTCATCTCCGTATGTAATAACTAGCCTTATGACAACTTAACAAGGAAAAATAAACGATTTTCTAAATGTGTTTATACGACTTCAAGAGAAACCGAACATCAAATCTCAGGAAGAATAAAATCAATGAAAGTGTATTGAGAGAGATATTCTTTTTGAAGCATATAAATATGTATGTACACATTTCTATTTTTTTTTCTTGTTTTATAATGACATTTTTATAACATGTTCAATTTAACTGTAAGCTTAAAGATCTTACATTTTTGAGCGTTTATTTCCCGTTCTAGATTTAAGCCTTACAATAAATAAAGAACCTGAAAAGTCAGAAAAATCTCATATCGATTTTGCGTGTGCAAACACTTCTTGAAGAGTTTATACCCGACAGAAGAAATTCTTTAAGCATTTTGATGAGATATATATTTTCAAATAAATACGTATCACGTATTTGAACGAAATAAAAACATATATTAAAAAAGGTCCACATATTAGATAAAAAAAAAAGATAATTCCGGATTTCTAAGTTAAAATGTATCATTTGTCAATATGAAAAGTAATTTGCTAAATAGGAATAATTTGCTTCAAGTCATAAATTTAGCCGTGGAAATTTATTTTTCGAATGATTTGGTAATGAAAACTTTTGAAGTGTTCTCTTCTCTAATTTTTTTTTCATCACACACACACATTTAAGGAATTTCCCTGTACTAAATTATCAATTTAAATGGAATCAAAGTTAGCAAATGCAATTCCATATGTAAATCAGAAGCACACCTGAAGGGTCATGCAAAAAAATGGCGAAAGAAAAGGTGGTGAAATATCTGTATAAATACCTGAATGCTGAGCAACAATCTTTATTAATTGTGCTCGAGCAAATATGTTACAGGGAAATGTGTGTTTGCTGTGCGGGACAGAGATTAAAGATAAACAACGATTCTAATAAATTGTATTGTCTTTTGCCTCATTGCAAGAAAGAACTTCTTTCTGACGCTGCGAAAGAATCAGATTGGGTCTGTGTGTGCAAAAGAGAGAGAGGCTCAAGAAGCTACCCAACTATTGTAGAGATCTTTTCAAGGGGTAGTCCACATATTATAAAACATACTTCAGTGGGATTTTACAAATGAGCTGAAACTTGCAAAAACTACCAATACTTTTTTTTTTTGAAAAAAAAATTCGAATTGTCGGACTAGATGCTTCTTTTTTAAAAACATTTATGTGAATGAAATAAAGTCGGTTTATTTTAAGCCGAGAATGTTAATCTCGTGTAAGTGATACGTTAGGATTGCCAAATTATATCACGTAACAGCTGTCTGTAATTAGAAGAGGTAAAAGCATCTCATTTCATATTCAAAATATAAACTTATTTCACTAGAAGAGATATGCTTAGTGTGATTCCTCGTGATAAATTTTTTTTTTCTGGAAATCCTAGTGTAACAAATTAAGATACCTTTTGTCTAAATTAAATTGAAAAAAAAATTTCTTAATTCTCACCAATCTTTTTCTTAAATAAATAAAAAAAAAAAAAAAAAAAAAAAAAAACTCGTTTTCAAAAATAATTTTAAAACTACGTAAAAAGAAATTGATAAATCGTTTCACATTTTATTGAAAGATTGAAAACTGTACACAGTTACTCACCCCATCTAAAACATTTAAGGCAATTTTATTTTTGTAAAGGAATAAGACACAACACATAAGAAGGAAGTATATTCAGACAGGCAAAGCCAATCCTTTTACTCTTATACAGGGAAAAGTTTTTAAGCGTGAATATACTACGTGGAAAAAAATTAAGGTGTTGTATCAAGTTCTTTCCCAAAATTTGATTTTAAGAGTTTCCGCAATCACTTCCTTTCCGAAAGATAGCAAGTTCCTTCAAGATTCAACTCCAGCATTTTTCGCAAGATATTCCTCTCCAACTGAATGCTTTAAGGAACTGGCCTACAAATTTCGTGAGGCACTCTGCACAGATCCCCCTTTCGGCGTGTGTGCTCGGCGTATTGATTCCGAGGGGTCTGATGGACTGCGGCCACAGGATGCTTTCTCGGTTCACACCTGAGCCAAGCTCAAGTAAAAAACGGAATAAAAAGCAAATCTGTTTTCTCTACGGGTGCTTTATCTGTCGTCTTACGACATTTGATTTCTCTTTCGGAGCGCCAATGGATGGGCCGTGCCTGATGAGAGCGCTTTCAAAACTAACAATATTTGATTTCTTTTCCAAAGGAAAGAACTTATAAATTCTTTTAAATATTAATTTCTTTCAATTTTTTTTTGGCTAATCTGGATACTATGCTGAAATCTTTATCTTTTATCGCGGGTGATTCTTTACTAAAATCATATTATTTTACTTCTTTAGTTAGAAGTTAGATCTTAGTTTATTTGAGTATAAGACTTCTTGATAGATAAATTTGATCTAATTAACAATTATATGCTTCTGAGACTTGGACCTTAACAAAAAATGAAAAGAAGATATTAGCGACCTTCGAAAGAAAGGTCCTGCGAACCATCTTTGGCACTGTTCTCGATAATAACAACTAGAGAAAAAGATACAATTTTGAAATAAATAAGAATTTTAATGACAATGATATTATCAAGTCTATAAAACTAAGCAGAATGAGATGGGCAAGGCATGTTGTAAAAATGATCTCAGAACGAACAGCATTAAAAGTTTTTAATGCAACCCCCTCTAAAAAAAGACCAAGAGGAAGGCCCAAAAAGAGATGGAAAGATTGTGTGGATGCCATCCTAAGGGTAAAGAACTGGAGATCAATTGCTGGGAGAAAGGCAGATTGGGAAAAGCTTCTGAGGAAGGCCCACAAAGGGCTGTCGTGCCAATGCTGATGATGAATTAACAATTATCCTTTAACGTTATAAACCATTTCAGTAACGAAAACATGAATAACACTGCTTTTTTTAATTCACAGTATGCACAATAGATTGGATAATCCTAATGATATTCATTCAGAGCGTCAAATATTCAAACTAAAAAGAGTAAAAACAAAACAACAAAATGATGATAGTAAATCTAATTCCCTAACAATGTCGAGAAGATAAGACTAGCTCTTTTCTACCTTTCATTCGTCTCTATTTTTATTTGGGTTCAACCAAATGACGAGATTGTCTACGATAGGTGTATGTATAAACGTCAATAATGAAGAATGTTTCCATGCATCTATAATTGAAACGTTCCCTGTTTTATAAAGTATCTCGTAAAACAGAGAGTGCCTGATTTTATAAGTGAGTATTTGACTAAGAACTAAAAAGTTGTTTTTCAAGATGTGGCGCAAAAAACATATTAAGAAATAAAAAAAATGCATGGAAAAATTGAATATATATATATATATATATATATATATATATATATATGCTAAATTTTTAAAAATATTATATTAAAGATACAGTTCGTAAGATATTAAAATTTTCCCTTGTAACCCATTACGATAAAATAATTTTAAAATAATAAAATCACAAATTTAGTTTTTTTTATTGAGCGCGCGCGCGATTTATCCGAAATTACATTACAAAATATTTCTATTGGAAAATTACCTCATGCTATATGTTATATTGCTCATTCAGTTATTATATGGTCCAAAGTAAAATATATTTTATTATATGGTCCAATAGTTATTATATGGTCCAAAGTAAAATATATTATTGGTCCAAAGTAAAATATAAAGGCATTTTTATTCCTTTTATAGATTTCGTTTATTCAAAAATAATAAACAGATTACTACACTCAAATGTTTTTAAATAATATGAAAAAGCCTCTATGTAAAAAGATAAATAAAAAAACACTAACCCGCGATGCGAGGAAAAACGAAGGAGGCTGCTACTTTTAGTTAATCTCAATTAAATCTAGTATTTTCTGTTCGTTGATATCTTATTCTGCTCTAAATATACATTAAGAAATTGTAGTGAAGAATTACATCGAATTCGACGAAGTAGAGAATTTCGGAAAAGGAAATATTTATTTGTAATAGTTTTAAAAAATAATAACACTGTCATGGAACAAAGCAATTCACAATAAATTAATCTAAATTAAAATAAGAAATATACGAACAATATGAGTGACCCCTATGTAAATTGGAAATAAGATCTTCTCTTCACTCATTGGCTAAAAACTTCTACTGGGCAGTCAATCCTAATTCTGCCTACGTTTTATGAAGGAAAAACCGAAAAGGAAAAGAGAAGAGAGAGAGAAGAAAAAAGAAAGAAAAAGACAGAAGTTTTAAACAGTAGAATACACAATCATTGAGCTTACAATTATCGATCAATACAAACAAACTAGCTTAAGAAATGTTGAAACAACGGGAACAACCCCTATGGAGATTAGAAACAGAATTTTAATTTCGCTAGTTGGCTAGGAATTTTTACTGCCCAGTTAATACTAAATTGCTGACCTTATTAAATAAAATTTAAAAAAAAAAAAAAAAAAAAAAGGAAACATTTTACGTTCGAATTACAATCTATACAGTCCAAAGAGAATGAGGAATCTCTCTGTACAGATTAAAAATAGCATCTTTCCTCATTCAATGACTAAAAGATTCTAGCCTATTAATCCAAATTTTCTGTGTTTATGTTACTTAATAAAAATAAAAAAATAAATAAATAAATAAAATACTTAGATTAGTTATAAATGTTAACATACGGTTACTGAACGCAGAATTTGTGCCCAATTCAGTCAAGCTAAAATAAATCTCCAAAAGGTGTAATGAATTGCTACAAAAATTACGAATGGAATTTTTCAATTATTCCAGGATAGGAACTATTCTTAGCGCCTCACATTCAATGTAAGCTCAATGTATGCTTTATTTTATCTCTATGCAAAAGTATTTTATAAAATCTTATAATGGTTTTTTTTATATAAAATTTTCACAAGGAATTATTGTATATTGTTACTCTCTCTTATATAAATTATTTAATTAAAGAAGTCTTTTTATAATTATAATTAAAAATTCAAATTGAGAAATATAATTCCTATGAAATCTATCACAAATTTAGGTTTGTGTTAGATGTGTATTAATTTTGGTGATTTTATTCAATCTAAATAATAATATTTGACACTAATATTAGCTGGATTATATTAGACTTAAGTACTCATTTTTCTTTTGTCCATACCAAACTGTATTATACTTTATTTGATGTAAAATGTAAATGTAACACATTAAAAAAATGTCTAGACATAACATACTCTTTTAAGTCAAAATAGATTATTTATATTATTCCCATTAGAGATATCTTTTAGAGAATTTTCCTGTGATAATCATCTCCATGCTCCTACTATGCTTTAATGAGTTATGCATGTCAATAAAATATTACGTATCTAATATATGCAAGTTAACTTTGTATATGTTAACAAACTAATACAACAATAAAGATTACAGCATAAATAGAACATTTAAAAAATCTTTGAAAATTGTTTTAATTTTTAAAATATTTAGTAATTATCTCAAAATAATGCGATTTTATGAAATGAATGTGTCGCACATAAAGAATAAAAACAATCGTTTTTCTTGCAAACTAAGAAAATAAAGTTTCATGCTAGAAATTAAGTCTCCATGTATGGTAAAATGTTCCTCAGAATATAGCCAAGTGTAAATGATGCTCATTTTTTCAAGTCATGATTATCTTGTTCTTAATATTATGCAAAAGAATGGGTTAAAAAATATATTTCATACACCTATAATCTATTTGCTCGTCTTTTAACTAGAAGCAAAAGAATTTGGTAAAGGTAGAGTCTCAAAAAATTCTTATAAATATGCCGCCAGAATTAGATATTTTGTTTAACTTATTTACTTGTTTTACTCAAATTACTTTGCATAAGAAAAAAACTTAGTCCACTTAGATTGGAAAGAAAAAACTTGGATGAAAAAACCTCGGAGAAGATAATACCGACGTTTCAACAGAAGAAGAGAAGAAAAGTCAGTTTAACAAGCATGTTCGCGTTGAAAAAATGGGTTATTCAATGTTGTTAGGCATTCGTAAGTAGGTAATTGTATGAGTAGGCAGCAAACTTTCGAACAAGAATATTTGAGAAAGACCATCAAAGTAAAACATTCCCCTTAAGATAACAGGGAAAGCAAGACTCTGTCAACTGATTGATGATTTAACCTTGCATCCCGCACCTCTTGAAAAATGATTAAGTCGGAAAAAGGGGGGAGAAGTATTCAAAGTACAATAATTCCAAGCGACGAACCTAAAAAAATGTGTTTCAAATCAGTGCAAAAATTTTTCTTCCCGTTCTAAAATTTTCGGGCAACATTTATTTTTTCCTAAAAAAAAATTGAAGCTCTTTTGAGAATAAAATGATGCTTGTGTACTCGTGCTGTGATGCAATTTAAAAGTACGATCATTGCAGGTATATTAAAAAAATTATGGGCCTTCTTTTCTAGGAAAGTATGCAAATAAATGATAAGAAATCTACTGCACACAGTAATTCTTTGAATACTCTACGACAATTTGATTTGATTACTAAATTTTCCTCCTAAATTTAAATTTTGCAATAAAGTTACAACTAGGAAATATGTTTGAGATGAGTATATAATTTTAAACATAAATAGTTGGGTAAAAATGACAATTTCCTTATTAAAACAGTACTTTTAAAAACACGATAGATATTGATGCATCTGTGTTTGTAAAGATTACATAACTGACCCCATGCACTTTTGTTACTCATATCATTCAATTTGATTTGACATACAATATAAATAAACTATAAAGCAAATCTATTAATTGCTCTTGAAAGCAACAAAAGAAAATTTATAAATTTTAAAATATTAATTTGGACGCAAATTTATTTCACTTAACGCAATATTTATTCGAAAAGAGTTTTTTGGCGCTCTTTCTAAAAGAGTTAGATAAAGGGATTTCGCAATACCGCAAGTGTTGTTACTTCAATAAGGAGTTCTTGGAGCTAAATAAATATTTACCAGCTTAAAGACTTGGGCAAATTATTCATACTCTTCTGATGCGTTGCTCGGTTAACACAATGGAAAAATATATTTCTCGAAATTAAATCAGGCGATCAATAGGAATATTTCATTAAAGATACCTTTGAAATGTCAGCACATCATTAAATGCAGAACGCTATTGTTCCCCGAATGAAAAGTTCCTTGCTTGATTGTTAAATGATTAACAACGTTTTGCGGTGCAACTAAGCACTTTATTTAAGCAAAATTTGAACTTTCTGGCGTTGATCTCACTTATATTTGTTCAAGAAAATTTAAATAGTAAACAGGTTTAACAAATTATTAATTTATTCGCACATTTCATTAGAGCCTTAGAAAATATTTTTTATGACTTCAACTGTTTTGCATTTGAAAGCCTGGTTGCTTTCTTTTTTACTTCGAAAACAGTCGCAAATATTTTCAAATATTTATTATCAAGTAATGTAAACTGCAAAAAATATAAACTAATAATTCAATCGAAATCTTTCATAGCAATTTTGCTTTTCGATTCTAATAAAACAAATACACTTTTTATGTTGTGTCATTATTTACGTATAAAAGTTAATATAAGGAGAGAATATTTTTAATATTTACAATAGAAGTTCCATTCTTTGCTTTCTAGATTTCTTTTGAAAAATTAAGCTTTTTCAAAGAATTAATTCTTGAAAAATAATTCTTAAAGTAAATTCACAATGTTATTCTGAATTTGGCAATAAATGCATAGCAATTGACACAGTAAAAAGAAGCATAATATTTTGAAAATCAAAAACATAAAAAAATAAAATTGTTTAAATAATATTTTTATATAAATATTATTGAATTGAAATATATAACAGCAGAAACATATAAATGGATATTATATAATTACAATATTTTAAAACTAATTTGTTTATATTATCATAAGCTGAATAGCACATTAATTTCTAGGGCTTAATAAATGATTTTTCAGACTTAATCAGGGTTAATATCGCTTTTTATTTCAAAAAAATAATAGCTTTTATATTAAGACTGATTTTAAACCATTCTCTTTATTTCTCTAAAGCAAGTTTCATCATTTTACGAAATGAATTACAGAAGCATGTTGTGTGTACTGAAGAAAATATAATTTTTGATCAGACTTATCTTCCAAGATGGTAGACATTCTATCATTTGTTGATGTCTGAAGCACTATAAGTTGGCTCAAATTCCTAAATGTAAAACAATTTATCCTCATTCTTCTTCCTGTTTGAAAGTTCTTTTCAGATATCATATTTATAAGTGTTAAAATGAGCATTATATATGATCAATAGCATTATGTGTATGGATAACACAAAAAATGCTTCCTTAACAGTCAAATGATACATATTAGTTTCTCATCCGGTAAACATAATTGAATTTTTATATAAGTTCAACATGCTATTTTTCAATGTGATTTGTGTATTACTTCCATACAAAAATTTTCTAGAAGAAAGAAATATGCTATCTAAAAAATGTTATCATAAGAAAAATTACTCAGACAGATATTTAATCAAAACATACGTATATTACTGTAGGTTAGTAAAAAACAAATTCGAATATTTAAGAGCAATTTTATTTTTCATACGATTATTACATTTAGATTCTTTAATAATAATCATATAAGGGTTATATTAAAATCAACAGAGTAAACTTGTGCGAGGGACATTTTTATGGGGTGTAATAAAAATTTAATGACTATAAAATGAAATTGTTGCAATGCCTCATTGGCCAGCGCGTTTTAAGATTTTTGTTTGAAAGTCATCAAAAAGTAGGAAGTTTCTTCCTATACAACAGTAACACTTTAACCAATCAACCGATCGGACTCTTGGGAAAGAACCGTTACTTTTAGATTGGACCTATTACTCACAACAATAGGCTCCGCGATTTCTATTAGAAAAACAGAAGAAGGGCAAAAGAGAAAAAAAAATGTCCAGCTAACAAACAATCTGAATACTTTCATTCTTGTAAACTGGAATCAATCCAAAGTCTAGTTTAAAATAAATCAATATGAAAATGTTGCTCATCGCAAGGATGAATCTGCTTCATTCAGTGGGCAATTAGTACATAATATCGTTTTTTCCCCCCTCTTTTTTGTTAAAAGAAAACAAAATGCCAGATTAAAGACAAATAATTTAGAATTTTTTGTCATACATATCGAATTTTTGTTTAGAATGCTGAATTCTTGAAAATTTTAATTGGCGTGAATTTTAGGTAAAATTTCCTAAGCCGCCATAACTTTCCATCAACTGTACATACTAAAGAATGGGCTAGTAAAATTTTTAAAAACTCAAATAAAAGAGAAAAGAAATTATTTTCCAAGGTAAGAGGAAAATTATTGAATTTTTTTATGCAGGAAAATTATATACTTAAATTTCTAAAACGAATATGCATGATTTTAAGAATTAAGTAAAATTTCTTAAATCGTCTTAACTTTCCATTAACTGTACATATCAAAGAATGGTATAGTAAAATAAAATAAAGAAATTATTTTTCAATGTAAGAGAAAAATTTTTTTTTTATGCAGGAAAATCATACACTTAAATTTCTAAAATGAATATTTTATTTATATTTAAATTTCTAAAAGGAATATATATGATTTCAAGGATTAGATAAAGTTTACGAAGTCACCTTAATTTTCCATCAGCTGTACATATTAAAGAATGGGATAGTAAAATAAAATAAATGGAAATAAAAGATTAAAAGAAATTATTTTCCAATGTAAGAGAAAATTATTGAATTTTTTTTCATGCAGGAAAATCGTGTATTTAAATTTCTAAAACGAATATACATAATTTCAAGGATTAGAAGGATAAAAGAAAATGTTTTTAAAATTCATTTGTATTTACCAGTTTCAATAAATATGTTCACATTCTAAACCTGTTATGTATGTAAATTTAGAACATAAATAACATTTACGATATAAAAATATTAGCTGAAAAAATGACGAAAACATGCATAATGAATGAATCGAAAAAAAATTCATATTTTAAAAAGATAAAAACAAATTTAAAAAGGATAATTAGATGCCATGTCCCTTGGTATGGAGTTTAAAACCTTTTAAATATAACATTTATATATCCCGTCAAATTAAAGTAACGTCGAATAAAAAGAAATAAACACTTTAATTTAAAAAATAATGGATATAATGAAGGACATTTAGAATAATCATTTCTTCAATGACGAATCTTTGAGTTTATTAAATTAAATTTGTAGAAATATTTCTCGGAATGAAGTAGTGGTAAAAATTTAAATATTACTTTTTATTTATTTCCAATAACTAAATAAAATAATTGTCATGAGAAAATTACCCTAACTCGTTTTATTATATCACATCGAAAGTTTTAAATCCCAAGAGTTTGCAGAGAAAACCGATTTCTACACAGTAATTTAAATAGGTAACGAAATGTTATTCAAAAAATAATTTTTCACCGCAAAGCTCCATAGAGAGAAGAAAAATATGACAAATAAATTCTAAAAAAATAATAAATGAATAAAATAAAATAGAATAAAGGAATTCAAATAGTCTTTATATTTTACAAAGTAGACTATCACATTACCTGTTTCCTTTCTTTAACATTTAGGCATTAAACGTGACAAGTTTTCTTAAGCAGCTCAATTGTTTATTAACAAAATCAAATAAATATTAAAGAAAATTGTGGAAAATAATTTTAATGAATAGATCTATTTTGATCCAGAGAAAAACTGATTTATTCATAAATGAATGCACTCTCTTATTTCCGTTCCCGTGCATTAACAGTTTTTGCAGTAGTTACAATGGAATGTCTTACAAGGAATCTTATAGCATGGAGTAAATCAAAATTGAAACAGAAAAGCTGCGATTCCTTCGCCAAAAGACTTGAGGGGGAGGGGAGGAATTTTTTTATCCCCCTCAGTAATCTTTAATTATTACTGGCGTTTGGTTTTTCCGTTAGAAGTATAGAATATTTATAAACATTATTGTCATCTCCATATGTTAGTAATTAATTTTTTACTGTCCTGTTTTGTTAAGAGAAAGGCGGCATTATTGGGTATGCAATTCTAGCAGAAATTGAGTCTGCAATTAATTCAAAAGGGGTTTGCAATTATCTCAAAGTTAGCTTGGACTAATCCTTTAAGCGAAATAGTAAACCCTTTGTGCTTTTACCCAACAGCACCTGAGATATCTCTAGTATATTTTTTCATCAACTTATTCCCCTTTTCTATTTAGTTCAGTCCGAGAAGGCTTATAAAATCTTCTTCTGTTCCGCTTTTCCAAAGACGCTTCTAATCCTTCAAACGAAAGCTTTTTGAATGGGGTTTTATCTAAAAGTCTGTGATCCTTGGCGCTGCAATCCTTTTCTTGGACTAGACGCTATTGAAATTTTCCAGACGCTGATATATCGCGCTTTCGAAATAGCCCCACTAGGATATTTCTTTTTATCACTAGTTAAATTGAGAGAGGACTTTGATTTACCTGAACTAAGACAATTAAAATTATTTGTTTTGTACGCCAATGGCTAAGACAATTTTACAAAAAATCTTTAGCGCAAAATCAAAATTCTTGGAGACAAAGCATACAAGAGTTAGTTTCATTTTACACTTCTGGTGCAGCAAATGACGCAGACTTTCAAAATACAAAATAAGCAGACATTTCCGGTATACATCAGAGACATTAATCGTTTTGCTCCTATCAAAATCAGACAACCACATATTAATTTTATAGTAGATAGACTTCATTGTCTTGTCTCTCATTTTGATAACATGACACAGAAACAGTTTATTTAATTTTATTGTCTATTATAAAGTTACCTGTCTAGATTTTAATAGTTGTATACAACTACTGCTCATAAGAATAAACTTTCTAAAAAAAAAAAAATAAATAAATGAAATAAAATAAATAAAAAAAAATCATAAAATTGAAAATAAATTTTTTTTTTTTTAAATTTAAGTAAATTTATTTTTATGGATTTTCGTCAGTTTTCTTAGATGATTGATATTAATTCAATTAACAATATTAGTTTTAGATCACGACTAGTAAAACAAAAAGTGCAGTAGAATTTTTTTTTTCACAATTAAATATAGCATGTTCTTTTTAAATATTTCTTTATTTAAAAAAATAAGTAATTAGTTCTTTTGAAAAAAATGCTCTCTCTCGTTCAAATTAAAACTTAACTGCAGAAATTATTATAAAGCGACAAACAAAATCAAACATTGCGAATATTTCAAGACAAAGAACCTAGTTACATGAATTTTGAGCGATTAAATATTAACATTAAGTTCAGAAACTTTATTAAGCTCAAAGATAATAGGAATCGTACGAATTTTTTCCATTATAAAATTACATTCCAACCTAATATTTCTTTGGAAAATTCAAATCAAAATAAAAACATATTGGAGAAAAATGTAAGAAGCAATCTTTGTTCTAGGCTTTCATTGAATTCGATCCTCTCGATCCCACTCACCTTCCGTGAGGGGAGAATTTGAAAAACGTGACGTGCCTGATACAGCTCAATCTACTAAAATAGGAATACTGGGTGGGCCGCATGCCTGACTGAGAACAAATGACGTATTAAAGGGCAGGGCTATCACTTTTTCAGATCCAGTTTAATCACCCACGCATCACTGTTTCAGCACTGACCACCATTTGTCATGCATTTAATGCGATCTTGGCCAGAGTGCAGCTGCTCGTTTCAGTATCCGCGGGTAAAGGACAATTACGATTGGGTCGTGAATAAAAGCTACCAGGCCAATAAGCGTGCAAGATATTCAATGAACAGAGGTTAAAAATATGGAATGCATTGGGTATTATAATACTCGGCTTTTATTCAAAAAATTTGATTCGGAAAATCTGATGATATTAGGATTTTTTTTTATGACGTGATATTAAAGATTGCCTGTTAATAAAATGAAGTGTAATAATATCACTAATATATTAATATTAATAGATTTATATATTTCAGAATAATAATACCTATGGAAAAATGAAAAGCCAGTAGGAGATTTAAAATTTCACGCACTCAAAATGTTAATTGCTGATCATTAGAATCAGAATTTTTATGAGAATCTTTAATAAGAATTAAATTAATTCACATTTTTGCAGTCATTGTAAACATAGTTAATATATTACATAAAGGTTGGCAGAGAAATGGTGGGTTTTTGCTAGCAACACTGTTATTGCAGGGGTTGCTAATTAGAAAACTTAGGGTCAGGCAACACCTGGATGAAAATAAAAAATTTACCCAATTAATTAAAGAACTGATAATTCCAAAGTCAAAATAAAATTAAATGTCTTGGGAAGAAGCGTATTGGGACACGAGCAAATACAAAGCTGAAAAAGTTTAAATATCAAAGATCTTCTGGACATATTTTTTAAGTAATCCATACCAGCTTCTAATAGTATGTCATTTTGTTTTCTGAATTGGTATAACTTAGTTTAATAAAAATGTTTTATCAATATGTTGTCCCAAAAAAATCACACTGAAGTCATAAATAACTAAAAAATGAGACACATTTTACTTGAAGTTTAAAATATTATTTAAGGCAAATTTGTGTTGCAGCAAATGCTAATGTTAAATATGAATGAAAGAATGAACACCACTTTTAATTCCATGATACAATCCAAGCAAATATGTATATTAATGACATTGCAATTTTTAATATAAGATTTGTAATATCATTGGTAAATGAATGATTTGTCAAGTTTGCTGATTTTTTTACAAGATTTCTGCTAATTAAGGAATTAGTTGAAAATTGAATATATATAGAGCTATTTTTTTCTATCTATGTTATATGTGATATTCAATTTGTCGGATTTCAATTAATTTAAATTGCAATTTCGCTATAGATTATGTACCATGCAAATATGTTTTGAAACATGAGAAGGAACACCATTTGAATTCATATTCCATGCAATTGGCTTCAAGTCAATGTAAGATTAGAAAATGAAATATTTGTAAAATACAAAAACATGTCATAACTAACAATCTCAGATTTATGATGTGTAATCACTAATTCTGAAATATTTATCTACGAAAACATTTTTGCAACCATTGTCAAAGTGTAATTCTGCTCATTGGTGGCATTTAAGCAAGCTACATAATTTTTGAACATAAAGTGTTGGTTGTTCAAAGTGCTCAGTGAATAAAGAATTCATAGAAAAAAGTAACCAAAATTTATATGAAAGATAATCTGTATTATAATTTATATAACAATAATTCTCAATTGAAGACTAGTGGTATTTTTTAAAATGTAAATTAGTTTCCATTTGACAAATATACGAGAGCATTATCGCATGTCGATCTGGCCAACTGTTTTATGCCGGAATAAAACCAAAAGTGAAAAGAAAGAAGCAAAGCTAAATATGTATATAAAGATCCTTATGAGAAGATTATCTACTTCTTGGTTCCGATGAGGTATCGCAAGAGATGAGACTCTTTAAAAGGAAGCAGAGAGAATGTCCTGTTATGAGCAAAAATGTACCAGTAGTTTTATCTGAACATTTATAGCTCATGTCAAATACGTTCAGCCAATATTTACTTATTCCAATGTCTCTTCCGACTACCAAGGGACTTCCTCAGGAGGCAATTCCGGGAGAAGCTTAAGGATTTGAGAGGCGTTCATTTCCCGAAAGGTATCTTGATAAACATTGATTAAAGCAGATCCCCATGTTGGAAATAATGTGCTGAGAAAACTGTAAAAAAATCCCCTCTAATTTTCCAATTTATTAATTAAGATCTTCATGTATGGTTTGATTATCAATTTTAAAAAATATAAATATTCTTATCCAAAACATATGATTTTTTTTTAAAAAACGATATCTTTTTTCTAAACAAAGAATATTGATGAAATTAGAATTCAATTTATTAACAAAATATATTTTTGAATGTATTAATAAATAACAATGAGAAAAAAGCTTTTCGTTTTAATTCAAGATATCTTATGTAAAAATCTACAATATAATATGAGAATTAATTTCTTAAACAGCGTATTAATTTAAAAATAACATATAACACAATATTTATGTGCATCTGTTGATATACATAATGAACTCACAAAAGAGAAGAACAAGTAATAATCTGTATTTCTCTTAACAGACATGCTAATCAGTATATCACTCTGAATATTGTAATTTTAAGATGCAATTTTAAAATTTTAAGATTTTTCTATTGAGAAGGCATAATTCAGACAAAGATTAAAAACCAATAGTAAACTTATTTATTTATATAGTTGTATGACATGTGGTTTTGAATATGTTTAAACTGGTTTTCTAAATTCGAAGAATATTTGTTTAATATAAGTGTTGTATACTAACATATTAAATTCAATGCGCCGTATTAAGTTGCAAAAATTTAATTCAATGATGGCATTATTTAATATCTTGATTGTTTATTGTGTGATGTTTATTATATAAATTAAAATGAAATCAATCAAACTCTTCAACATGTTTAAAATTTTCTACAAATAATTGTAAGAATGAAAGAGGCATTTTAATTACTAGCAACTTCGTTTATTTACCTATAACTGCAGAAATGAAACGAAATCATTTAATGGCTTAGCTAAATAAATAATGTAGAGTAAGTCAAAAGATTCAGTTTAAATAAAACGAATTCAAAATGCTCTACGAAGCAACCCATTCTCCAGGGAAATGATTTCATATTCAGCGATAACCCAACCAGCATTCGCAATCGGAATTCACATGATATTGTTTTAAACGTTATTAAGAATACTTAGTACCCCTTAATGTACAGTAATTAAAATTTTCATAAGCGTAATTGACAGGTAAATAAATGCTAGAAATAAAAGAGCGTTATCGAGATATGACTAATATTTATGACTTGGGAATTAAAAACAAACGAATGGAGGAAGACACTCTTGAGCGGTACTCGTCATTGTTCCAAAACGATTGGATTTTTTCGCAGGAGGGAACAGAATCTTCAACCGCGTGATTTGAGTCCCTGCGAGCCATATTGTTTTCTTTGTAAGTGTCAATATTTGCACGTTGCAAACAGCCCCTCATTTTGTCGCCGTCTACTGGATGCCACTCCAAAAGGAATCCGAGCAAGGGATGCGCCCCATCAAAAAGAGATTTATCCAAAAACTTGAGCGCTTTTGCATTATGAAGATCCATTTCACGAATTACCAGAACTCATTGTTGTCTCCATGGATTGCTGCTACACTCTTGTTTAAATAAATTAATGGCCTCTCCGCTTTCTGTACCCCGAGGATTTTCCGTTCGCCATACATTATTCAAAACTATCAATTTTTGGGAGCAAAAAATAGCCTTTAGTAATAGAAAAGTAATATCATATTACTCTAAAATGTTTAAGTTGCCTCGTGTATATTTGAACTGTGGGTGGATCTTTAATCTTGGAAAATGTTTTGGTACTTCTTAAAACCGATCTTCATCTCTATAGTTATAATTTGAAATTTATACATTCATTATAATCACATTATAAAGAAAACAGAACCATAAAACGAAATTAAATTCTCTTTAAACATTACAGAGGGAATAATAGCAAACAGAAAGAATAACAAGAACAGAATATGACGAAAGATACACTTAAAATATTCAATAAACTGAAACCATATCACTATATATTCTATTGAACTAAAAGTATCTGTTTTACAAAATAAAGAAATTTCGTAAATGCTTATGAATCAAGTAAACGATAAAGATGTTTAAAATTCTAAAACAAGAAAACATTGCGCCGACGAAATAAATGATGCAAGCAAAATTAAGATCTCTTTCAAGACGCATGAATGGCTTTCAACAAAAATCCGACAAAGTAATACTTAATTTTTAGAGGCATATTTAAATTAGATGAAAGGGTTGGAAAATTGGTTCAAAAGTAAAATGGCACATTACGCTTCAATAGATGCTTGTCTTTAGCGCTTTAATATCAAACACAAGGAAAGGCAAAAAAGAGAAAGTTTGACGATCCAAGGAGTTCATTCTTTTAGAAAAAAAAATATATATTTGATGAGGAAAATGAATGCCAAAAATAATAGTCTTTGAAAAGTTTTTCTATTGCATCATTCTAAATTTTACATTGAGTTGAAGTGGACCCTGGATGAAGTGGATTGCCAAGTTAGGTAAGATATTGCTTTCAAAGCAAAAAGTTAATCAAAGCAAATTAAGCCAATTTCAACTGCTTATTTCCATTTTATTTATTCATTCAATTAATTTATTTTGTTATTCTATTAATTTCAGGATTAAACATTAAGTAATTACAGAGGTTATATTTACTTAAAGCTATTCATTTTGATTAAAAAATAGCTATTTTAATAGGAATTATACGAAAAATATAATTTATATATACATAAAAGGAGAATGCTTTTACATCAAAGCTCAATTTAAAAAAAAAAAAATCAAACAAGCAAATCTTACCAGAAATCAAAAATCAGTGTTCCGAGAAAATTATTATTTTATAGTTTCTCAACTGTTACAGAGGCTCTTTATTTTTAATAATATTAAAATAATTTGTTATTAAATGATTCTAGTGTAATGAAAACGCATATCGAGTCGTTAAGTAACTGTCGAGGCAACACATCCTTTAAGATGCTCTTCTGAATTCATTTCGTTTCGTGAGCAGCGGTGAAGGATCGAGAATTGCGCTTTGTTTGAAGCAATAAAATCCCTTTGTTGCGCTGCGAGGGATTAAGTAATGGAGTTAAGTGAATTGCCTCCACCTGCAAGAAGGAAATTCCGCGCATCTCGCCGATCCCTCGACAGCATCATATTTTAATCAAACGGCAAACCGCTTCCGTTTAAGGGGTGATAAAAGTGGCCACTAATTACGTTCAACCCCTTCTCCGCTAGTCCGATGTTTCGAGGTCAGACCTGTTGGCAGCGAGTGACCCGTAGAGAGCTATAAACAGAGATTAGCATGAATAATAAATGGCGGAGCGCTTCTTCGCAGTTGACAAGACGCGATCCACAACACTCGACTATTTCCTTTTTTCGAGGCTTGAAAGAATGGCAATAAATAAAAATGGAAACTGAAATACTCGCTGAGAATCTTATTTCTTAAGTAGCTCTAATAGTTTATTAAATATATTCCTTTATATAATCGTGATTTCATGAAATCTAGATTTTATGAAGAATTCCTCTTAAAATTTATTTCAAAGAATACATGTAAAATAAAAAATTACGAAAAATCGTGGCATAATAATATGGTATAAAAATCGCTATAAGTTAGACCATTGCGATATGTTTCTAGCTATATATTTTTGCTGACCAATACAGCTAAAAGACTGTCTCGGTAATTTTAAATCGTAGTCAAGTGACAAGATGAGGAGGCATTTACTCTCTAAGCCAGGGGTAGGCAACGCGGCGCCCGCGGGCGTCATGGCACCCCCGATCGATTTTTAATGCGCCCTACATAACATCATACATAACTAATGTAAATGTATGATAGCCAGAGCGATTTACTTACTCTTGTCAAACGGCGATATACAGCAAGTAGTCAGTTGAGTTTAGGATTGTGCATAGATTAGCAGTTTGCTAACTTTGACCGTATCTAATAACAGGCACGGATTTTTTGTTAGTGTGTGATCGTATTTCGAATAGACCACGCGTAGACCGTGTATTTAAAACTACCAAGTAATCCGAAATAATTCTTTTCTTTCAAAATCCTTCATGGATAAAGGTAAAAGAACATATTACTTTAACGATGAATGGGAACATCTATATTGTTTAGTTGATTACAAAGGGAAGTATATTTGTTTGTTGCGTAATAATAGTGTTGCGATCCCCAAGAAAAGTAATATTGAACGACTTTTTAAGATCATTCATAGCAATTTTGATAGTGACTATCCAATGAACTCTGAAATTAGAAGACAAGAAATTATTTCTTTAAAATCTTCTATAACTAACCAGCAAAGTTTTTTTACAAAACCACTGCAACAACATAAAGAAGCAACGATCGCGTCATATAAAATATCGCATTCGCTAGCTAAGAATAAAACAGATGGAGAATTAGAGAAAGAAGTCATGTTAGAAGCTGCTGATTCACATTTTGAAGAATTTAAAAATAAAAAGGAAATAGTTTCAGCTATAAACACGTTGCAATTATCAGCACGAACTGTTGCTAGAAGAATTGAAGTAATAGTAGAGAATTTGGAGGCAGAATTAGTAAATTATATGGAAAATTGTATTTTCTTTTCGCTGCAGATGGATGAATAGACAGACGTGACAAATATATCACAATTAGCAATTTGCGTGAAGATGGTATTTTCTGATTTTATAACAGAAGAAGAATTCCTTAAAGTTCTGCCATTAAAGGGAAGCACCAGAGGAGAAGATATCTTTTCTATTTTTAAAAAGTATTTAACAGATGTAAAATTACCTATACACACACACAAAAGTTATCGTCAGTTACAACAGACGGGGCACCAGTGATGACTGGTAAAAAAAAAAGGATTTATTGCCTTATGTAGAAAGGATTCCTTATTCCCGAAATTTATTTTTTATCATTGCCTCATACATCAGGAAATGTTATGCGTAAAAACAATCAGTTTTCAACACGTATTTACGATAGTAACAAAAATTATTAATTCCATAAGATCGGGAGCCATGCAACACAGATTGTTTAAATTACTTTTAGAAGATGAGGACGTTCAGTTCACAGATCTTCTTTTACATACTGAAGTGAGGTGGCTGAGCAGAGGTAAAATACTTGAGTGGTTTATGATTCTTTTGCCACAAATAAAGGAATTTATTGCATCAAGAGGTGAATTTTACGAGCAATTAGAAAATATGGATTGGCTAATCGACCTCGGATTTCTGACAGATATAACGGTAAAGTTGAATGAATTAAATTTAAAAATACAAGGGAAAAATCAGCATATCGCTGACATGATTAGTGCAGTAAATGCATTCAAATGCAAGTTAGTGTTGTTGAAATCCAATCTATTGAAAAAATCATTATCACATTTCCCAAATATAAAATATACTGTTGAGAGTTTAAATTTGAATAATGAAAATTTTACTGCTACATCATATTTAGAAATTATAGATAAGCTAATAGAAGAGTTTACTTCTAGATTTGAAGATTTTGCAGCATTAGAACCCGTTCTGAGATTTTTCATAAATCCATTCAATGTTACTGAAGATGATGTCTTTGAAATAGTCTCAGTGTATTTCGAGCTTCGTAATATCGAAGACTTAGAATTAGAAATAATAAACTTGCAAAGTGATATTATTTTAAAAGCACATAGTAATGATAAAATGTTTTGGAATTTAGTCGATGAAAATAAGTATCCTATTTTAAGGAAATGTGCGCTAAAAATTTATTCATATTGTGCAACAACATACAATTACGAGTCTTTGTTCTCAAATATGAAATATTTGAAATCAAAATACCGAACAAAGCTTAATAACTCACATTTAGATAATTGTTTAAGGACCAAGAACTCTAAACATATCCCCAATTATAAGAAATCAGTTGAAAATATGGACACCCAAGTTTCACACTGAATTCTATGTATCATTATGTACGACACCAATAAAAAAAAGTTATAAAAAATCTGTTTTTTAATGCCTATTTATACCTGTTGATTATCTGTAAAATATGCGCCCTCGGTGATTTTCAAATTTAGTATTGCGCCCTTAAGGACAAACAGGTTGCCTGCTCCAAGCCATAAGACTCTATTAGATGTATATTTAACTTTATGGATCCATAGCATGCACAGATAGAAAGAATATCTTCGGCTGGGTCGTCTATCGATCCCGAAACGAGAAGAGTAATTACATTTTTAAAATTTTGTTTAGCATAATTCCTATTACAATAAATTATTAACATAGTGTGTTTTATACGTATAGTATTGAAACAAGTAACTAAATAAAAAAACAATAAAGTATTAAATTAATCAACGAAACACGTCCTAAAAATTGCAATATTGAGAACACTCTAAAAAAATTTCATTTCATCCAAAACTGTATTTTTTAAATCTAAAAAAATCTTTCATTTTCACAAGTGTTCATTTTTAAACTAAATGGAAAACAAACAAAATGAAAGCAGGAGGAAGAGCTTCCATTTATGAGGAGGGGGTGAAATAAATGAAAATTCTCAAGTAGCGCAAATGCCTATATGAGGCATGTTATTCTCATTAAGCATTTCCTCAATTTATCCGATTTACCCCTGCGACCCAACCTTGCATGACTGTTAAATAATAGGTTATCGTCGAAAGTGAAGCGACGTTCAGAAAGTGAAGACAGAGAAAGATATCTTCGCATTCTACGGGTGGTTAACGCGCGATCTGCGACTTGTTTGGTTGATTTTCTTACTGAGTACTTTTTTTTTATCATTTCTACAACTTTCATCGCCCCTCCCCCCTGTTGTTCTAAAAGGCGCACCCCATTTTTCTGTAATGTAAGCCTGGTGTAGCATAGCATCCAGTAGCGTGACGTTTCGCTATGCTGGACACACATTGACGTTGAAGCGATGGTTGTCTGCACGGCACGCTTGGCTGGTCAGCGGTAGAATCGGAACTACACACAACAAACTGAGTTGCAGCCGAGAACTGACGGCATTTTATCAAGAATCCATGTCTGCTGACACCTGGTCTTGTTGCGAGTAATGGATCACTACGCTAACACACTTGCTTTTGTCTTTCAATCGCTTTACATAACCGAGGGCCACGAATTTGTATACCATTCTTCATATGCACAGGAATCCTGAGCACTGCATTGCTGTCATAAGAACAACGACAGAGAATCTGCATCCTGTTTCTCAACCCTTTCTGCCAAAAAAAATTTTATATACAGTCAGATGACAGTCATAAACTATGCAGCAATTACAGCATTCAAATGCATTATTAGGAAGACTTGAATTAAAATTCGACAAATTTACATGTTTTGGGAAAAGCTTAACTAATTTAATACAGAACAGTAATATGCGAAAAACTCAATTATTTCAGAATAGGTGATATATACTCAATATCAACTATTCTCAAATATTTCAAACAATTATATATTAATTAAGAGATAAGAAATAATATATTTTCTATAAGTATGTTATGAGAGGATCACACATCTGCATTATTGCTAGAAAATAATTTGGAAAAAAGAATTCTTCATTTACTTGGAAATAATTTTATATCATTTCATAATTGAAATTTTCATATATGTATCTAACGTTCTTTAGACAATATGTTAGAGTTACAATAACTGTGATTTTAAGTAATTTATTTCTGATTTTTAGAATTTATGGTTCCAAAATAGCGTATTTCCAAGGAATAAAAATTTTAATTTATGTAAAATTTTGTTTCATTCCTAATATTATTGTAACATTATGTTATATGTAAATCGAGCTGGTACAGTTGATGTGATTTTTTTTTTTTTT
>JAPDSC010141761.1:1301650-1317791 GCA_026290005.1 Latrodectus geometricus
TATATATATATATATATATATATATAAAAGATGGATTTAATATATATATAAATTCCTACTTTAAATATTCAATATAAACTCCAGCTTAAACAAAGATTCTTAACATTTATGTTGCTAAGTAATCTGAAATCGTAATCTTTATGGTAAAAACAATATATAAAAAAATAAAAAAATAAAAATTCCTCCTAATATAAATTGAAATCCCAACAGAGTATATAACACTCGTATATACGTAATTCCTAATATTAATATATGTGTGTGCGTCTGTTGCATAGAGAGGACCACAAAACTCAGTGAGAAAAAAAGATAACAAAGACAAATGATATCACTTACTGAATATTCTTCCCTATTCTCAATCTATTTCCTTAGTTAAAAAAATGAAATATTTTCTCTAATCAAACTTCAGTTAATATAAATATTACGGAAATACAAAAAAATATTTGCAATATTTTCCTTTATAATTTATATTTCTTCATCGGAAAAAAAACAGCCGCTTATTCATTTATATTCTAAACTTGATACAAGTATTTATATAATCAGGTGTAACTATAATTTAAAAGGCATAAAATACGCTAACTCACATTATTGAGATAAAATGGAATGCCAATGTCGAAAGATTCATGAATTTTAATTGAAAAAAAATTTAATCCATTTCAGAGTACACAAAAACACACAACATCCTAAAAATCTCATACATAAATAATTTTAACATATGCATTTATGGAAACAATTTGTACACACTACTTTATACAATATTGAAACAATAAAAAAAAATACTTCTATTCAAGAAAGCTTGTTTTGAACGCACTAAATATTAGAATTGAAATCGCGGCAGTATGCGAGAGCGGCTTGGTACAGCGAGAAAGAAAGTTTTATTTATTTATTTTTTATTATGAACATTGAAAAAAAGGGGGCTGCATTCACAGACTTAGGGGAACTGCAGACTCACGTGTTTATGTTCCATCAAACTAAGTTCTAAAAGTAAAGTCTAAGCGATTTGAAATCAGGCCCGGGAAATGAACAGCGAAGGGGGAGGATCCAAACAATATCGTTCCCCGCACACGCTTATTTTCGAAGCGATGCCGCAGAAACAAATAAAAAGCTGCTCGGCGTGACTCGTGGAGTTGTGTTGAGAGGCACCCATACAAATCCTCATTCGCCAACTGAGAAGGCGGATAAATGTCCAGAACTGAGTGGTTAATGTCTTCTATCTGCAGAAAGTATAATGTACGACTGTCACGCAAACAGGATTTTTAACGCTTCAAGAAAAAGTCCGATCCTAATCTCCGATTCTTTTTCCACTTTCGATCATTTATATAAGCGATAACATCTTCGGTAAGTGCCTTATGGACTTCGCGACTAAACAAATAAGTGAATATTAGTTGCTTCACCACATTTTTACTTCATTCATTTCGTCACGGATGAGAGAGGAATGTTTCGCCATTCTTTTCCGGGACAGCGCTTCTTCCATTAAAATAGAAGCCTTTCTCCGGGGACCTTTTTTTCCCTTAATTAATTCGAATTGCGTAAAGAATATGTTCGAATGAGGGATAAGAATATATTGAATGCAAAGGAATGTGACACGTTCAATGACGGAATAGCGAGAAATCAATAATGAAAAATCAAATCTAAACACTCTAAAAAGGGAATCGCGCTTTAAGCCAGGCACGAAACAGATTAATACATTGCAAATATAAATTTAATGTTTTAACACTCTAAAGTAAGCCAAAGAAATCATTCTGATAATACCATTTCATAGGTATTGATAAAATTTAAGAAGAATATTATTATGAGTTATTCTTATTTTATATTAAAGATAATTTAAGAATAACTGATGTAAGTATTATATCTTAGAAGGGGAATAATGTTCGTTAAAACAGTTAACTTTCAAAAATAAGCTTTTTAAAATAATATTCGATTTTTCGTTGTCTTTTAAAATTATTTTATATAAAATAATAACTTGAAAATTATCATCTTTAATTAAAATATGAATCCATTGTTTTGAAAACTTTAGTGGTATGTAATTTCGTAAATTTTTATCTACAGTCAGTAGTCAATTATTTAAAATTATGGTTGTAATTTATTTTGACACTACTTTATCACTGGCTATATAATGTAATTTATCGACAATCCCGGAGAAAAACTAAAAATAAGACATACGATTCTACTAATTCTCAAACTATTGAACAGACTAAAGAAAAATTATAGGATTAATTTATCCTATAATTTTTCTTTTCCATATTTTTTCTACCAAACTGCAAGTACATTTGGATCTTAAAATATCATTACAAAATTTAAACTAATACAAAATTTAAACTAAAAGTATGAGACGAATATTATATAGTTTTGTTCATTGTGAAAAGAATTAATTGTCATTAAGAATGACTATATTTTAGATAAATAACATTTTATGTTGAATACCCAAAGCTGATTTTATTGTTTTTTAATGAAAAATAAACACCTTTTAAATGCAACAATCACATTTTAATTATATTTAATTCTAAAAAATAATAACATATAGTATTATTTAGATAGAATTATCATTTTGTTATGATATAATAGTTATTTTCATTTTTGAAAGAAAGCTGCAAAAATATGACACTAAGCAACTTATAGCAATTCATATGATAGGTAGAGTTGTAATCACATACACATTTTTTAATTAAAACATAAAGCACTAAGGATAACATCAAGAAAACCTTGAAAACATATGATTTATTAAATCAAAAATTCACTGTGTGAAAAATATATAATCTAAAATGGAAACAAAAAAGCGTGACTTAAATAAATTCCTTTCAAAAAGCGTAATTCTTTTGCAAACGGTTCCAATAAATTCGGGTTGTTTTAAGTCAAAAATAAAGAACTAAGAATGTGCTGATTTGTGCAAGAGGATTCAAGAGCTGCTTAAATTACTATCACTGATTCAGTGCGCACAGAATCTCGAGTCACTAATTGCATCACCAGCCTTTCAATCGTAACGCATTTATTTCGCGAACAAATCCATACTGAATGCTAGGCAACCGGTCCTCGCACACAATCAGGCCAGTTTTTTCCAGTTTAGAATAACGCGACGAAATCCAACGTAGTGAGAGCATTTTTTTCTTCACCAATGGAAAGATGAAACGAGACGAGTTAATGATTATCCAAAGAAAAAAAGGGAAATTAAGTTATACTACGCTTACGGGTGCTTTGTTGTCACCCGGAAAAGCTAATAACATTTCAAATTCGTCGCACGTCCCGCTCAAGATAAACGTCCTTTTTTCTATCACTACTTATTCGAACATTTTTTGTTACTGTATCCAACCTTATGCAAAAGGGCTTCGATACGGAAGTATGTGTTTTAAGTGTATCATAATCCTCTGAATGTCATTATCCTTATACAGCAAAAGTACGACGCATCTATACGCGAATATTTATATATATATATATATATATATATATATATATATATATTGAATTTACTTATTATCTATTTGTTTATTAATGTCATTATTTTCCCCTCTAATAAAGTAAGTCGCAGATCTCACAGTTTTCAATAAGAATTTGATTTCTGTATCGAAACTCTCTTACATTCATCTAGGAACAAAATGAGAAATTATGTTCTTAATTTCTAGTCTTTTTCTTTGTTATTACTATTAATTTGCTTTTCTTATTAAATTTTAAGATAAATAAATATCTTTTTTCCAATGGCAGGCACTTGGGTGATTAACCCTTTAGATAAATAAATAATTATATATATGATTAAAATTTCTTGTGAATTATTTAAGAACCTTTGAAACTATTCATAAAAACAAAAGTAGTATGTTTTAAATAAAAAAAAAACTATTGCATCTTTTTAAACTAACTTATTCAAAAATTAGATAGTCTTACATCAGGCACAGTTTTGTAATGAAATAGTATAGCGATTCGATTTTAATTACCCTAAATTTGAAATAAAAAATTTTATTTATTATATTAAGTAATCAAACACTATTGTTTCTTTCTATAAGCATTCAATCTCATGAAGTAAATTTTATGGTATTATTCCGTGGAATAATATATATTTTGCTCTTAGAAAAATTAATACCATAGTATCTGGAAGGAAGGCGCGTTTATGTGTTTAAAACTTATATTTTTCGCAATGTGGCGTTTCTACGGATGCGAAAATTCTGTCTTAAATAATTTGCAAAATAGGAAGGAAGGCATTTTCGTGTAAATATCGTCAATAATACCGGAATTCAAAACTGATGAAATATTAATCATAGTTAAGTATATTATACAGCAATAAAATGCATGGGGATGCCTGTCAGACTTGGACTACTCACCTAACGAAATAATTTAAAAAATAACGAATCAAATTTTCAAAGCGCCAGATCTAACTTTGGATGTAGTTATTTTTATTTGCAAAAGTAAAATATTAATTTTCTTTTTTCATTCTATTTAATACATAACGCTCTTCCGAAATTCCAACATAACCATAACAATGTTATGAACGAAGACTTCTTTCAATGTAAATACATTCGTGAATGTTAAGTTTATTTTAAACTTTTCACAACACTGATATATTTTTGAGTTGTGTTTTCATTTCCTGTGACTTTCATAGCTGAAATGCTTTTCAAGTTAACATTTCATGACTATAACGTTTATAGGAACGCCCCTTGCAGTTGAACTTTGTCAGGCGTTGACGTTGCGTTTCTACTTAACTAAAAAGTTAAATAATGCTTTTTGTCTCAAGTGCAATGTTTATACTAATGCCACATTTTTTGCAGAAATCATGGTAATGTTTCTTGAAACAAGCATGTCCTGACATACACAATTATTCTTCGAATGTAAAAAAATAAAATAACCCACTTTTCATTGAGAATATGGGATTCTGCAGAAAGTTAATAAATAAAACTATTTATCTCAAGTGCGATATTTATACCAATACCATCTTTTTTGCAGAAATCGTGGTATTGAAACGAATAGCTATGAGATGGTAGGCAAGATTGAAATCAAAATAGGAAAACTTCCACAATTCTGAAAGTAAATAAAATATTTGACATATTCATTGCAGCAAGAGTATCGTTATGTGAAGCTAATTAACCGCTTCCCTTACAAATTTTTTTGAAAAAAATTGCAAAAAATCATCACATTTTTTTTATTTTATTGCTAAATATAAGGAAACGAAACAAAACAAAATATGTAGGTTTTAAGTGGAATTTTTAATTTTTCACGGGTGTAAAAGCATGTAGTTTTAATGTTAGTTTACAATCCTGAGTTATCTCGGGCAAAAAAGTTAAATATTAATCTTTGTATGATAGTTTTTGAAACAAGGGAAACACAAAGTGATACCTGACATTCCGTACGCTGGTATCTGGTCTCATTTCTTACGGCATCATCACCATTATTTTACTTTTTTTCAACACAACTATCCTCCTTTGTACATTACTAATCCACTAGCCGTCGTATCCTATACCATAGAGAAACATCTGAACAATTCCGCAAAAGAACCGCGAAATTAAAGAAACGGCAAATTGCATGTTAAAACAGAATATTTCCTTTCATTTCCTCCAGGCCGAGTAAAAACGTGATAAAACAAATCGTACTGACAAATTCTGCTTCACCCGAGTTTTCTCGGGATAATAATTAACTGCAATATATACGAACCCGAGATAACTCGGGATAATAAAGCAAGCGGTTAAAGCGGAATAAATCTCTTAAAATATTTAACATCATGAGCAAAATGCACAATTAAAATTGTGTGTTGTCCACAAACGGATAAAAATTAAATTTTCTTGTGGTTGGCAATTAGAGCTATTTGTGTGGGGGCGCTGGATAATTCTTCGTGAGGAGAACTGATGAAGTGAAACATGGGACCAGTTTTTGGACTGCAGCTTTTGGAAGCCTGTTGGAGAGAAGTCCGAGACGCCTGATGGTTGCCTGTAGAGAATCCTAGACCAGGGACTGGACGAGAGGAGACCACTGGTTAAGCTGTGAGAACATAGTGTAACATGAACGAAGATAGTTTCCACTGGAGCTGTAACTGTATTGATGATTTCTGGAAACTGAACACGAGGTGGTATAAGTCGTCTGAATGATTTTTTTGATTAAACATTCCTGCCTGATAAGATAATGTTCCTGGTTATCCGGCCCAGCAGTAAGTATCCCACGTTGATAGATAAGTAATTCCGTCGTAAGTAACTCGGAGCTTTCTTGTAATATAGTTAGTATTGTAAAAGGCCTTTAATCTCATTTTTTAATACAATTGTGTTTTAGTAATTAGTGAATCAAATATTATTAATAATTATGAGATCGACCCGGAATTGAACTTGGCCATGTTGTTTATGTTATGTATGTTATTCTGAATTAACCTTGATGATAAACTTTATTAATTAATATGAAAATTTTGATGCTATAATTTTCATATTTAAGACATCATAAGAAGCTTAAGTATTATTTTAAAATAAGTGTTTCTTATTTTAACATAATTTACTATTCTAGACCTCATAAACAGTTTAAACATTCCCTATGGTGAAAACAATTTCGGAAAATCTCTTCAAATAAAGATTCTTCATATTCAGAGAATTAAGGGAATATTTTCCCCACATTCTACATCTTTGGAAAAGCACTTTAAATGATTAAAAAAAAATAGAATTTATACAAAGTAACCATAAAATATAGCACTTAAATCATTTTTCTTTCAACAGTCATTCCTTGCCCTACGACTTACAGAAATAATCTGGAAGACATCAGTGAGCAACCACTTTATCATAAATATGAGAAGACCCTCGCTAGTATCCTGGAAATGGTCCGACACCAGCAGACTATTCTATTTTTTTTCCCCCTCGAGAAAGAAGTCCGTCCAATCGTCTTTCTTGTTAATTATATTTCTCAAGCGGGAGGAAACTGAAGCCACGAAGTTTTAATGCGAAACGGCCGTATTCAGATCGTAAAGCCTTGAATGAAACTTCTGTTGGGAAAAAGATGACGAGACAAACGTTTCTCATGAGGTCGCGCAGATTCAATTTATGGCGAAGACGAGGAGGGAAATAAATGGGGAATATGCAAAGAAAAACATGGGCCATATTTCTGACATCGCATATGTTCGCGATCCACTCTCACAGTTCTCAGTTTCTCTGGTGATGAAAGAGTTATTGCCGCAGGAGAACCAAGGAGGATGACTCAAAATGTTTAAAAATTAATTATTATGTTGAATTATTAAGGTAGAATACTAAATCAAAAACGAACAGATAAGACATAACTATTGGCATAAGTTATATATATATATTATTATCATTATTATAATCGATCTACTCAAATATCTTACGACCAAAAAAGCATCTAACAAAAATCAAAGCATTTATAAATCTATCAAATTTTCATATCTAAATATATATCTACTTAAATATCTATTATACTTAGGTAGATACATTCCTACTAAAAATTATCCTAATTAGATATTCCTACTTAGACTTAACAATAAATAATTCTTGTCATGATAAGTCAACAATTTTTATCTAAATTAATCTTTTGGAGACCGAAATGCTATTCAAAATTATAAATACACACATTTTTTTCTTGGAAATATTATTGGTGAACATAATTCACAAAATATGAATGCGTTTCATTTTTCTGGGTATACTGTCTTAGTTTAATTTTGAATTGGCCATTTAGTAAACATTTCAGATGACACAAATTTCTTTAAATTTATAAACAAGAACTACCAGATGAAAAGTCTATTAAAAACATTCATGTTAATAAGGTTTTTAATTAAAAAAATACTTAAAAGCTAAAATTTCTCAAGTTTTAACTTTCTTAAGGTAAATTCTATTTTTATATGAAAGTAATTAAACAACTTCACTTTGTAAAACTTTCTGTAGTTAGAAAAAGAATTTCCAGAGAGATAAAAATGTGCAATAGTATAAATAAAAATTTATGTCAACGGTACATATAGTCAGAAAAATATTTTATGAAACTAAATTTTTCTATGCAAAAGAATGTGCTTATTTCATTCTGAAATGGGGCCATTCACTAAACATTTCTAACTCATTATGCATACACGAACCATACATACGTCTCAAATTAGAAAAAAAATAAAAACTTACAAATAGAGGGGAGTTTTTAGTATAAGTAAAAACTCAATCCTTTATTTGGAAGAATTTTTAGTTATTCTAAAACAGTAAAAATTGCAACAATTTTTGAAAGATGCGTAATACAGATATTTTGCTTAGTTTGACAATGCTATGAAAATGACTTTATTTTGTTTTAATTAGCGTTTTTATCATTTTTTACACAACATTTTGTCTTTCTTAAATTTGCAGGTAGTTTGTTATTCTTAAATTAATAATGCAATTAGAGTACCTGAGTTGTTTCTTTTAAATGGCAAATATCTTGGCCACTGGGTTCACCAGATTTCCCAGTAAGGTTTTGGCTTCCTGATTTCGACATTTCACAGTTAGAATCCCCACAGTCTGAAGGAGTACTGACGCGGCCGTCGTCTTCTCCAGGTCTGAATAGAATAACGCGGCCATCGTCTTCTTCAGGCCTCCTCCAATCTGAGAAGAGAAGTTTCACAAGTTAAAATGGATGACGCAATTATAATGTGTGCAAAATAAGTAAAAATTCTTGTAAATATATTTCTCAATCAGAGTAAACACACGTTTACTTCGATCTTAAACTTCTTAAATATGGCAAGCAAATTACAAGATTAATTCACTTTGGATTCTTATTCTTACAGAAGGGAATTGCGTAAGAATATGTTTTAATCATAAGTAACTCTTTTAGCCCGTGAACTATCTCCTAAAAATAACAATCCCACTTTTAAGCCACATGTCGGATTATTCTTCAAGTAGAAGAAGTAGAATCGTTGAGTGAAATATTAAACCAACGAATCCATATTTAATTTAAGGCAAAGCACTTATAAATTCATAAATAAATAATAATCGTAATGAGACGAATAAAAATAAAGCTATTGAATTTATCTTCTTTGTAGAAAATAAAAACTGCTAAGGACAAAACTATCAATTAGTATTTATAGATGTCACTTTATAACATGTATTTAATACATGGACTCATGCTAAAAGCTTCATTATCATTAATATTAATTGTCCATTTGTGGAGAAATAATTTCATTTATCCTTTTTAACCGTTTGCGTGCTGAAGAGGTTTTTTATATATATGCTAAAAGTGCGGAATGAAATGCTAGTAATTTAATTAAAAGAAAATTTTTACTAGTAATAAATAAATAAATAAAACACGCTCATTTTGCCTACCGTACCTCAATCCACGGCCCTACTGCATTATTACTGACCACTGTATTTTATTTTAATTCTTATATAAATAAAAATCACAATTGAGTAAAATGAATAAAAAATTGAGATTGATATGAATTCAACTGCTCTCAATAGAAGTGAAAATTATACTAACCAACAGCAGCGTCTTCGCATCTTCGGTACAAAACAAGAGAAGCACTATCGCGCTTCTCCGCATTTTTGGGGCATAACAAACACTCAAACGGTTAAATTCGATTCATTAAAGTTTAACAAGATACCAAGAGAAAAATGCTTTATATGCAAGTTTATAATTCTCACTCTGATAATAGTCGTAAAAACTTTTTATAAATAAAAACTGAAAACGTGAAAGTATTTATCCAGGAATGTAATCTATATATTAGTGTTTCTACATATCAATATATATTTGTAAAGAAACTTAATTTTTTAAAACTATTTTTAATTTCTTATATTATGTATAAAATAACAATGATTTATATTGTAATTTATAATAAATGCTAAAATTATTTTTGTCAATATATAATAAAATATATGTAAAAATAAAAGTGAGGAAATGCATTGAATGTTTTAGTTGTTCAATGGATATGTTTCAGAATTCAACTCAACTGGTCTGTGCCTATTTATCTTAGACTCCAGCCTGTTTGACAATAATCAAACTGTTAATGTAACGATTTAGTTATGCTATGAAATACTACACAGCTGTTAAAAATAATAGGGATTGACTATTATTACACGTCCTTATATATAATTATTTACCATTACAAGAATTAGATAATCACAGTAATAGTTGTTTTGATAATAATATAAACTTTCTATAAATTTTGAATGAATTACTCGAATAAACTTTAAAAAAACTTTAATGTTAAGGAATTAGAATCGAATCTCAGAGCATAAATTAAAGGAAAAAAAATTCTTTCATATTTTTCCAACACTAAAACAGGCACATGGGGAATATTATTAATAATTTGTTTCTTAAAACAAAGCAATAACCCATTAAGTTTTTAAAAACATTTTCCGTTTTAAACTTATATTAATATGTATAATTATAATATGTATATATATGTGTGTGCGTATTTATTCAAACTTACAACGATAGAAAATACAGAGAGAATACTATCCCTTAAACATTTCTTATGATTCGCATACTTTTTTAAAGTTTTTTACGGACAAATTCTTCTGAAAGTTAGTAGGATTTATTTTTTACATGCTTGAAATGGTATTTTTAGGTATACTTGTTATAGAGTGTATAAGAAAAAGACCGTTTTGGGCCACCATTGCCAGCCGAGTTAAGCAGGAGAATCCCGGAACAAATAGGGATATTACTGGAAGTCATATCCTACTGTGTGTGTTTACTTCTCATGAATATTTTTGCAGTAAGGGCCTTGTTCCTCTGAAAATCCGCTAGTTGCTAGGGTGAAATTTTTTTTTACCAACTCTACCTCCCGACTAATTAGCCTGTCTTGTGCATAATGAAGAACCTCTCACGATTTTCGTGCTCAGTTCAATTCTTCTTTTTAGAAGAGGGGAATCTTCAAAACCCCTCTTCTTCGTTTGGGGGCTGTCCATAAAAGTGACTTTCTTTGCTAAGCGGGATAATTTTCTCATCAAGAATAATTTTTTTTTTTTTTTTTTTTTTTTTGTCATTGTACAATTTTATCTAAAATGAAATTAATGAATTAGATATGAAATAATATATAAATACTAATTTTGCTCTAACTTAAGCATTTATAAGTGACCTCTTTATACATGTAAAGCTATTTTGGTTTTAAATTTTTAATGAGTTTCCTTTTTTTCATCATTAAAAAGTAAATGAATAAGAATACAACTGATATTAAAAGTATGTTTTCTTCCAGAATGCAATAACTTTTCTTAAAATTAAGGGAATAAATAATTACATCCCTCTTTCGGATAAAATACAGCTCAAACTACTAAAGAGAAGAAAAAAATAGATTCATTTAGCAGAAATATTTTGTCTATTTTTTTAATTTATTAGTTTATTTTTAATAGTTTTTCACTATGGACAAATTCTAGTGGCATGCTTACAAAATTCAACGTGCCGAAGTCGAAAAATATTGAAATATTTATAAAATATATTAGGTAAATATAAAATATGTAAGTTCATACAGCTTTTTATTCTAGAAATTAATTCTAGAAAAAAATGTAAAATGTTTCAAAGTTAACTATTTTTAATCCAAAATTATTAAGTGATTCTAATCAAATATAATATAGGCTCATTTTCCTCTCATCATTGGTTTAAATTATCTCTTCTTTAAATGAATGTACAATGGAGTGAAGCAATCCACCATGTCTAAGTGCGACCTAAGATCTTACTACTTAGAATTGAGCATAAAAATATAAAAGGAAACTGAGAGAATGTTCCTCTTGAGCTGAACTAAACTAATTAATAACGTAAAGCGAAAAAAAGTTTTCTAATTAATCTTTTTTTTATTAATGTTTATGTACGAAAAAGACTAGAAGTAATCTGCAAAATGTGAAGCACACAGTGGAGAAGTATTCCAGAATCTGGGTCTCTCCTTTCGCTGCACTCATGCATTTTTTTCGTCAAGTACTATTTATTCAAGTTGAACATTGTACTATTTTAGCGAATCTTTGTTATCAACTTGAACAAGGTTGTTTTCTTCAATTATAGTACGTTCAAGTATTTTTTTTTTATCTTTTTGGAGGGAAAAAAACATACAAAACAAGAATGGAAGAAAAAGAAACATGCTTAAGTATAGAGATCAATGCATTTAATCACCTTTAACATATTCTCATATTTTTGTGAATTTTAGTTCAATAATTTTCAAGTTTAATTTTTATTTCGATTGATCAAATGTTGAATTTGATAATCATTTCAAATGTAATAATTACTTAAAAACTTATTCTTGTATTTATAATAAAAAAATTTTACTTGCTAAATTTTATACATGCATGCATATATATTATAATAAATACAAATATCTGCATGTTTAAAATGTATATTAAAAGCAAGCTAAAGCTGTACTAAACTTAAGGTATATATTAAAAAGTCATTATTATGATAAATTGACTAACAATTTTTTATACTAATTCTACTGATCATATAATATTAGCGTCAAAAAATTCAAAAATTAAATGCAAATTTTAACTGAAAAACTATTAATAAATCTTTATTTTTAGCTTTAAAAGTTATAAGTTGCTGATAAAGTTTTAATATTGCGCAATTTTTCAATACATTTCTGTATCATAGTGAAACAATGAACATGGTATTGTTTAGCGTCAGATACACTTATAGTAATTGAACTCCCGATATCTTGAAATGGTTCAAACTAAATGGATTTCATTACATTTCCATAAAGGGAAATATTGCTTTCAAGTCTAGAAAAGAGAGGGATACACAAAATAGGAAAAACTGTTAAATATTTTGCAACCATGTACTTCAGTGATGAACCATCCTAAATTGTGATTCAACACTAAAGTACATGAATAATTTCGGGGCTTAAGGGTGGCATGAAGGCAAAATTTATTATCAATAATATATAAACTAATGTGCTTAAAAAACAGGATGTATAATCACATTTATTAATTGGAAGTGAACAGCTTTTCTCAGCGACCGGAATGATTAGTAAACTACCAACAAAAAATGGAATAAAAATCTAACTATGAAAATTTTGTAATCATGAGCTTTCGAAGTTAAATTATTAGAATTATTAAAAAAATGATTAAGATAAAAGTTTATTAGGAAATCAAGTGATTAAAAAATTTTCGAATCATGAATGAGATTTTAAAATAGACAAACACTCCGAGAAATTGGTCTTAAAATAGTTTGATTAATATTATAATAATAGTTAGATAAACGAACGCACTAGAAGAACCTTTTTTGCGGAAATAGATTTCCACAACAAAAATTCGCTTTTGCCATAAATTATTGATGACTCTAATAAAATATTAGCTTATAAGAGAACTAACTTAATTATACATAATATACTTTGTACACTGAAAAAAAATATTTGTTGATACGTGTATATAATAGTCATTACATTATTATATGATAAATTACTTTACTATAGTTTTGACTATATATTTTTCAAAATTATGTACCTTATTCCTTGTTACAATTTTAGTTTTAAAAATTAATCCTAATTTATAAATGCTGAGACAAAAGTATGTAAAAATATTAAATTTTCTTTGGCTAAATATAATAATTATGTTTATACTTCTCAAATTAAATTCATTTTACGCAGAATAAATTGTTACTTTGAAGGAATTAAAAAATATGTATCTTGATTTTTCAAGTAAAACTTTTTTTCAAATTATTCATCATCCAGAGACTTTTTATTAAATAAAAAATGTGAATAAATATGAGACAGGAAATTATACTACGGTAAACATGCTTCATTTCACTCATCTTAAAATTATTAAATGTCTGCAAATTAGATGAACTCGTTTCGAGGGTAACTCATTTACATAAATCTGTATTGATGTAAGAGCTATGTTATATTAATAAAATGTGTGACTTTAAAAAATTAGATTATGGGAATACTGAAGACTTTATTTTTTCAAATGTTTGCATCATCTTTTTATGAGAGCTGTGAGCAAAAAAAAAGAGCTTGTTCATCGTAGGAAGCTTTTTTGGCCATTTTTCAGCATCTCGCTTTCAAGAACGCCCTGTAAAACACTTGAGGCATCTGGGCAGCATTTCTCGAGAACTTGAGAGATAAAAATGTCATTATCCTAGAAAGCAAAGCTTGAGCAACAAGCAGTGAGATTTAGGAGGCACAAAAGAGGTTTGAATTTTTAAGTCGCGCAGGGAAGATTGTTAAAGGAGGAGGGGGTAATCCGTGTAACCTAAGAGCCAAGGGAAGAAACATGTTTAGTTTCAAAGGCTACAAGTTGGAGCAAAAGAATATATTGAGATTATTGAAATGCGTGTCGTGTGCGGATTGACGTATACAACTCTCGAATAGAACTTAAAGAAGCAAGGATAGTCCTTTTTTTCCCCCAGTTTAGTTTCATTCTTTTTTTTAAAGGCAGCACGTGCTACTCCGATGGAATTCTCCAATGGATCTACCAGTTGTGTGCGTGACATACAGTTTTTCCCACTTGTACGCAGTGCTACGTCTTATCAGAGGGAAAGTTCACAAATGGCAGAAGTTAACCAAAAATTTCCTACCTTCATTTAAGTACAACCATGGAAATTTTACTAAATGGAAATCGTGTCATTTTCAAATTTCCTACGGTTCGACTAATAGTCTCTACCAAAAGCTAAAAGAAATAAAGACTAGCAAACATTACATATTTTAATAAATCATAAAAAAATGCTTCGTTTAAAAATTTAGCTTTTAGTTCATGTCGTGATTAATGCGTAAAAAAATAATCAAAATTAACATTTTCAGATATGTTTTTGAAAAAAAAAATGAATTATTTTCTACTGCATTAAATATAAGTCTGCGAAATTGAATTATTTATAGGAATCAAATATGCTACAGATCAAAGTTTCTTATGAAAGACCACAATAATTTCAAGATTTTAAATTAAAATAACTACATAATTTTACAAAAGTTTCATTCTTTAGCATAAATAGAACAAAAAAATAAATAAGTGGGACAATGCGCAGTTCATTAAAAATTAATAGAACCGAAATGGAGTTATTAAACCCAATAAAAATAAATCCCAAAAATATTATAACGCAAATAAATTTAATACAAAAAGTAAATGAATACCTTATTTCAAATCAAGTTATTTCAATTTGTCTCGATAATATTTACACACGCGAAAAAACTCTTAAAAGATAAATGAGTAAATAAAAATAAAATTTTTCAGTAATATAAAACATGAAAATATATAATGGGGGCTATATTATATCATCAAGAATATCACCAGAAAGATGATTTTACAAAAATGGAATATTTTAAATAATAAAAAAATTGCAAGTAAATATGTTTATGAAAAAAGCGCGATTACTGTAGCAGGGAGGATAGAATTGCAAGGGATCTGCAAAAAAGCGGGCCTTTTCGTGGTGGGGTCCCCGCGAGACGTGCCACCATCAGAAGATACGAAAACGTCGGGCTTTTAAGCGGCCAACCGTTGGGCATGTTTAATCCAGCATCGGCCGAAATAACAAGTCTCCCTAGTATCAAACTGTGATAGATGATGTGGGAAAGCAATCAGTAGGAAGGCAAAGCACAGTAGCCATGGTTACAAAAACCTCCCTAGTAAATAGACGTGATGCTGCCACTGCTTGTTAAATTGAAATCTCGGAACTCTGTTGCTAAAGAACCTTTTTGAGCTTGTTGTCACTTTATTTTATTTTATTTATTTGGTCTCCCAAACCTTCTGTTTTTCCTCTTGCCTTTAAGGAGGTGTCAAGATTACAAAGATTCTTTTTTTTATTTGCTTCCTCTTTTTTAATGCGATGTTTTGGCGGAATTATTTGGGGAATTTATTGTCTCTAGAGGGGAGGAGAAGGGGAGGCAATGTCACACTCTTCTTTTTTTTTTATAGCTTTAGCAATGCGGGGGAAAAGAATCGGAATTTAACAATCGAATTATTTTAAACTCGCCTCGAATAAGTGGGTTTATTTTGTGAATTTCTTTTTTTTTTTTTTTTTCTTTTTTGTTCACTATTTTAACTTCGTTTTTTGAACGATTGTGTTTTCTAGCTTGAAATTTTTGTGCTCTGGTGGCTTTGAAAAAGCGTTATGTTACCACAGAGGTATTTTTGTGACGGGTAACAAGCTACAAATCCTTTACGAATCACCCAGTGAGAGTTAGAATTTTCTTCTTTTTTTAAAGACAGTTCGTATGTGACGACGCAAAACAACGTTCGTAAAAAGCGTAATAACGTCTTTGCAAGCAGAAGAAAAATGACAGTCTGTGGAAAGATGACAATATTTAGAAATTAGAACATAC
>JAPDSC010141761.1:1322791-1416781 GCA_026290005.1 Latrodectus geometricus
TCGGAAATATATATATATATATATATATATATATATATATATATATATATAATTTAGATAAGAAATTAATTTTGAGTATTTTAGAAATTAAATTACCAGTTATTTTAGGTATACAAGCAGAGATTTTATTTCAATGGCTTAAAATAAAAGAAAAAAATGCTCTCTATTTAAAAACTGTCTCAGATGGTAGTGAAATAGAACTAGAAATGCAGCTGGAAAGGATGATAACAAAAATCTATCGAATAAACTAAGAATTTAATTCGTGCGAAATGGGAAGACCAAGACATTCCTTAAGCAACACTTGATATGTAAATAATATAATTTAAAGAAGCATTAAACATGCGATTAGCCTTTATCTTCCTACATGGGGATTTGCAATCAAACATTTACTAATAAAACACTGAATTCTTTGTTACACAAAGACAGTTATATAGTACATTGATAATTATAACAAACAAGCAAACACTGGAAAACAAACAAGAGACTGTTACACAATATTTGAGTAAGATTACCTTAGTATACAAAAGGAACTCGCTGAAATATAGTTAAAACTTAAAATACTATGAAAATATTTGATTAAATGTCATTGTTTGCGCGTAAATATGCTAAGCAACAATATGTACATTTGCAGATGGAAATAGAACAATTTGTGCGTATTAAAAGTGAATGTACTCTATAACAAGTTAACATTTTTAATAATTCATGTCTCAAGTGACAGTAAAAAGTATATATTTTCTCACAATCGATCTTTACTCTGAAAACAATTATTTGAATTCTTTTGTCATCTTTTTTTATGGATAATGTGCAATCATCTAAAACAATTAAGAGCTAAGCGTATAACTTCAGACTTTGGTTAAATTAAATTTGACATTTTACAAGAAAATTAAGGATAGAAATGAAAAAAATTCTCTTAAGCACATAAAACTTTCTTAACTTTACGCTGTTCCATAAAATTTGTTCTTGTAGATAACCCTGTCTTTCGGTTGAATTTAATAAATGCAAAAAAAAAAAATTACAATGTAAAAATAAATTTGTATTCACTTAAAATTTTGCTGAAAAAGCTATTTCATTCACAGTTTTTAAAAAAATGAAAGAAAAATATGTTCCATATGCTTGAAACTTTCAAACATTGTGTAACCAATGATCATTTCGAGATGATATAGTTTACAGATCAAGAAATTATGCTCCAAAATTACTTAAGATTTGGGACACGCTGTTTTCCCTAATTTTTTTTTTTAAATATTCCCTTTAACACAAATACATTAAAAGGGTTGTGCAATGATTGAAATTCTTCTTTGTGTCATTTTACAAAATCTTTTTCCCTGCTCGACACTTCAACTAATCACTAAGATAAAAAGTGGTAATTTCAATTGTTTAGATAATTGGCCTACGGTGAATTTCAAGCAAGTTCACTCCATGAAGACAAACAAGAATCTCTTTCAAATTCTAAAATCTTAGGTGTTACAAGTAAAACTTGATTTCCTGATATCAATAAAAATAACATTTCAGATATATTTAAAAAAAATAATCAGAAAAAAAAACATTCACAAAAGCTTGGTTCTTTTAGCAATCCATTTAAGAGTGAATAAAAGTATTAACAATGAATTGATTTTAATTTAATTTTTACATATATCTCAGAGTTAATATAATGTTATAAGCAAGTTTTTGCATAGATTGCTTTATTTTATCTATAGGCATTACGAAAGTAATGGTTGAAAATTATCAAAATTTAAAACACAGAATGCTATTAATTTTACGAACCATTTTAATTAATTATATCAAACGACTATTTTTACTATTGAGAGCTGTGATATCCAATTACCGAATAATTCGAAAGACAGATTTTACCGAATTATGTACAATACATTCTTCATATAATATATTAACATTTGTGGACAATAACATATCAACCAATTAATTTGGTTTTAAAATATTATTTTGCAATTAAAAATATCTTTTATCAAAAAATTAAAGTATGTATGAAGAAAAGGAAAAAGTATTATTAAGACAGAAAAAACTTTTGCATCTACTTGAATAAACTATTTGGAATAGGTAGCTTTTATTAATCACAATTAGATGATTTTTGATTTTTATCTCATTTAAAACTGTTGATATTTATTGAAAAGGAGACCAGTATAAAAAAAATTAATTTTATTGTTTCACAATTGATCCAAACTTAATAAATATTGCAATATTTCAAATGTGAGTTTTATTAATTAAGTTTATTTCTAATAATATATTGCTAGAATATAAACAAAAAAAAAAAAAAAAAAAAAAAAACCAAGTGCGATATTTAATACTAAAAACTACATATGTGTATTCATACGTATTTTTAATATTCCTACCATTCATATCAATGGTAGGAATATTTAAAATTGCAGTAATTTATTTACTTGAATTATCGGTCTAATTAAATTCCCAACACTTGGAATTAATTCCAAAACGGAAACAATTTACTTTTTTCCAATAAGGTGAATATTGTGATGAATAAAAGTCCTTCTGAGGCATGCATTTTTGATTGTTTGTTTTAGTATTAATATGAATTGATGCTTTAATTTGAAATCTCTTTCTGTTTGCTGATATTCAACTTAATACCTTTCACTCGTGTCAAATTCCAATAAGCAGGCCTCAAAATGAAGCCTACTTAATGATTTTTGAGATTTCTTTGGATATGTCTCCAGGGCTCTGAATCATCACAACTGCGAAAGAGACAGAATTTAATAAAATTTATGCAGATATATTTAAATATACACCCACTTTCATATGTAAAAAATCTTACACACTTGTAAATACGGCGTTCATTTTCGAACTCATGAATGTATACATTTCAGAGTATTTTAAATAAAATCTCTTTGCTGTCAACTTTTGCACAGGATAGATTTTTAAATAAATAATTGAGTAGAAATCGCTTTCCAAATCAAAATAACTTGCTTTTAACGTGGAAACACAAATATAAAAAGGAACAAAAACTATAATAATCATGATGAGTTTTAGTTGAAGAATTTGATACGCTAAAAAATCTTAAACAAAGAATCGAGCGTGTTATGTAACAAAAGTAGTTACTTTAATATAATTTAACGTTTTTATATAAAATTGAATTAAAATTATATTTCCTTCAGAAAGTAATTTTTTAAGAGTTAAAAAATGTTAATTATTCACATTAAATGCTGATATTGTTAATATATATGCTCACACACATAGTTTTATTTAATATAAAAATACTAATGTTAAATATTTCCAAAACTACACCTTATACCAAATAACTACAGATACAATAGACATATTACAATATTGCACCGATAAACTCTACTGCATGTTATATATAAATCCTTTCTTTCAGTTTTTTTTTTTTAAATATTTTTTACATCAGAAATAGAGAATGTGACAGATGATTTTTAAAGAAAAAAATCATTATTAAGTAAAAGCACCGGGGAAACTACATCTTATAGCAAATAACTTCAGATACAATTTCCACATTATAATATTGGACAAATAAACGCTGCTACACGTTATATATAAATCCTTTCTTTTAATTTTTTTAAATGTTTTTAATCAGTGTTATATCAAAAATAGATGACGTGACAGATGATTTTTAAAGAAGAAAATCATTATTAAGTAAGAGCACGGAGGGAAAAAAAAAGTCTTTAAAACATGTAACATATTGTTTTCGACCATAATTTAGCAACGAAGATAAGCGCGCGAGCTTCGGAAATATTATTATGACCCATAATTTGGTAGAAGGAGGTGACTGATTCCGGGATTTTCGGGCATGAGTCGGGAGCATTGCAAACTGTTTTCCTCAAAAAGGGGGAAAAAAGATGGCAGGAAAAACAGCGAGAACTGAGAGCAGCACAAAACAAATTGTCGCGATTTTTAATGAGTGAGTAATTTAGAGGCATTGGGCGAATGTCGTTGAAGCGCTGGTGCATATCGGTCGAGAATACTTATTAAGCGCATTACTTCACTGGTTGGTCAGCCGTGTTTTGAGAAACCACTCAACCAAAGATCACTTCAATTGGCTATACTTGAATGCACTACGGGCACATGAGATTTCTCAGTTCCATATTTTCCAAATAATTGAAAAAGCTTCGCTGAAGAAGGGGGGGGGAGTTTGGATTTAGTTAGCATTGAATCTTTGACTTGGGGATTAAAACATATATTTCACGCAGATATAAACTACCTTGATTCGGTTTTTATTTCTGTCCCTCTGCGGTTATCTTTTGCATGCAAGGAATGTTCTGCAGTTTAAATTACACTCTGAGTCATTGAAAACATTCATGTCTTAGCTAAGAATCGAACTCAAAAGCTGTTAAAATGAAATCCAAAAAGTAAGTATTCAACTACTCCCTCAGCTAGACTTTTCGAATAGAAAAATGTCCTGCGTAAGTTTTGCTATGTATGTAGTGTATATTGAGTAACTTACCTTTTTGCAAAATTGAACTACTGTGAAATTTAAAAACAAATTATATTGATATGAGAAAAGCGAAATTTAAAAATAAAATTACAAACTCTAATAAATTCATACGTGAAGCGAAATATATGTAATTAAATCAATTTAACAGAGAAGAGAACATAACGTTGTTTGTGCTTTGCTTGAGTTGATAGTTCAGTTTTTATATATGAAATAAAGTGAATTCTATTGAGATTTTGAAACTGCGTAGAGAGAGATCGCACGTTATATCTGAAAAGCTTATGCAAACATGTCACACTGCTGCAGTCAACAGGCAATTACACTGCTACAAATTGAAAACCTGAGATACTTCATTTTGTTACAAAGCCAACATGTAGTTTATGGTAAAATCTTTTACACATACAGTAAACTATCGAAAATTAAAATCAATTTTCCAACTTGTAATTTGACAAACACCCTGACTAAGCACTCATTCTCATGATTTCGATCTTCTAAAACCAATACAGAGAAAGAGAGGGAGAAAGAGTAATATTAGAGAGATAGAAATTTTATGAATGGTGTTTGTTTTTACCATACACTATACATAAATATTATTGCAAATATATGTAAACGCTTATTTAAATTTTTAAGAAAGAAATTTTTTAATAGTACAAAAAATAAATAATTGAATATTGCTATTTATTTCACCGCAATGATGAGCATATAGTGAATTAATATTTTAATGATTTCTCTTTTAAATGTTGATATATTTAAACTGCTAATACACATTGTAATGTTATCCATTTGGATAATTATTCAAAATATGCAAATTAAAGAGAAAAGAAATCTAACAAGTGACTTTCAAATTTATATTTATGAAATATAACTGAATGTGTATAAACAGCTACATTGAATAAAAAAAAATACGTGTAACGCAAATTTATAAAATGTACGGTTCAGCAAAGGATTTACTCAGTTCTTCAGACAGCATAAATAATGAACAAATAATGCAGTTACAAACAAAACATTATTTAAGAGCAAATACATCATTGCTCTTTCTTAAAGTCTGTGTGTAAAGAAAAATTAGGGAACCATGAGTTCTTACCAGTGCATTTTGATATTTATTAATTAATTAACTAAAACAAAACATTTAGGTAAATGCATAAAATGGCAAACAAATACTAACTCAACACACACATTGTTAAAAACATAAAACAATCTTTATTTAGTTTTTTTTTCTTTCTTTTAAAAAAAATAATATCCAAATATAAGAAAAACTTGGCAATAAACCGAGAAGAAAAACTTGGGGGAGTCGAAAAAAAATCTTAGAAAGTTTGTTTAAGTCTTCCTTTTTAAGTTACACAGTTTAAGAAAATTAAAAACTACGGTTATCATTGGATTTGTGCGAGTCATACTGGATGCAAACAAGCCCAGCCTAAAGCAAATACAACGCTGTCCAAGAGCCGAGAAAAAACCAATCAAAAATTAATTAAATCAAGCACAGTACCCGGGCTTCATTAGGCCCGAGGAGGTTAAATAAGTTGATTAAAATCTCCCGAAACACACGCAAGAAATTCAGAATGGCTCTTAATTATAGGGTTCTATTTCAGAGAAAACTTACCAGGTGCGTACGGAACTTTTAAAAAAATTCTTTTTTCGATTGTCAAAATAAAGGGCGAGAATTTCAAAAGCGGGAACAAAAACATATCAGCTGTGACCCCACTTAAATTTTAAAACTTTTTCATTCGCTGTTATTTTTCGCCAAGGCTGTGTTCACTGGAACATACAAACAGTAGTTGGTGTGTGATTATGAATGATCCAAGTTAAAAAAAAATTCAATCAGTGAAATTCACCAACATATATATTAATCACATATAAAACGACAGAAAAATATCCTTTTTTCCCTCCCCCACAGTTCGTTCTTCCTTGCGAATTTTGAAGGCTATTTACAAGCAACTTTGTGTCGTTTTAATGCCTAATTAGTTTCTGAAATTTACTCAGCTATTTCAAGAAAAAGAAATGACACAGTCATTTCGTATGGAAGAAATGAATTTCGAAATAAATAATCCAATAAGGAAATTTATAATCGTCAAAAGATGCATCATCAATACCTGGCAAGAATATTACATGTTTTTTTACTTTGGCTGAATGCGATCGCGCGCATGCATGAGTGTGTGCGTGTTTGCGTGCGCGTGTAAATATATTCCTTTACAAGTAGTTTTCAACCGCAAAAATTAAGCTAAGAAAATACTGTGTCAGAAAATCTTCCCATTGAATGAAAAAAAATTACTTAAATTAACCGATCCTTTTAGAATCATTAGCATAGACAACAGCTGTTAAACTTATCATTTTTAAAATGCGTGTTATAAAAGAATTTGAATAAAAAACTTAACAACAAAAGCAATAAATAATATAATTCTTGTTTATGAATCGGACGATAAATAAAAGTAAATATTACTAGAATTGAAAAAAGAATTTAAAATCTTTTCAACAGCATTTTTGTTGAACTTGGTCATGAATGTGAACATTATAGAATATCGAATTTAAAAGAGAAAAACGTTTTATTAAATTAGTGAGAAAAGGAATTTTTAAATTGCCAATCATAATTTAAAATTTTATAGAATAATTCATGACTGGAGTTATTTTGTTTAATAGTGATTTATTAAATTTGTTGAATATCGAGAAAAAAAAAAAGCAAATATCTTAAATAACAGCCGTTAATAACTTTTATGACGAATTCCTTGACGAATTTCTAAAAAGCCTAAAATGCCCGATGAAAAACATAGCTATAATTAATTCAGCTTGTAACAAAACGAATTAAACTAAATGATGGTACGGAAATGAAATACTGAATTTTCATTCACTGATGAATTTCTGACAAGTACAATGCATGATGGGAAACATTGCTAGTTTGTAATACGGTATAAATGAAATAAAGGCTCAAATATTCAATTTTGTTTTGCATGAATTTTTGAGATAAGCCCAATGCAGGATGAAATATATTTCTGATACAATAAATTAATGAAATAATGATAAAAACAATAAATATTTACTTTTTTATTCGTTGAACCGATGTCTACTGAAAGAAGAGAAGTGCTTAGTGAAAAATACAAAAGTGATATTCAGTATAGTTTGCAAGACAATGGATTAAATTAAATCATGATAACTTCACTTAATTCAGATTTTATTCATTAACGACTTCATGGCTATCCCGATTCGTTAATTTCAAATTTATACCATCTGTTATATAATGTGGATTAAGCTAAATGATGATAAGGAATAAATATTTATTCATCGACAGATTTTTGGTAAGATTGATGAAAAATATTGAAATAATACTCTACCGATAATGTACATAAGTTAAATAAGGAATTCAAAAGCAACTTTTCCGAAAACTCCTTTGATGTGACGATTCTGTTTCTAATATTGGCTGTCAGAGCAAATGCAAGCTTTTTATTTACTGCCTTTCTCAACGCATAACCAAATATTCAATTCCAAATTCGGATGCCAGGTGTAGCCTCCCTAATAACCGTGCAAGAGCAAACGGAGGCGTTTTTGAAAAGCTGACTTTGTTGACATACACCGATATCTCACCCATATGCATTGATGTACTTTCCCAAACAGGATGACTTTGAAGAGGATTTCTCATTTTTCCTTTCAAAAACCGTCTTCAAACAGTCGCGAAGTTTTTGTGAACTAAGTCAAATTAGAATATTCCACAGGTCTTCACACAAGTGATGTATAAGAAAAAATATTTGATTCTATACATTTCTTTTGCTAAGAACAAAAGCATTTTTTCTCATTAGTAAGTTCGTAATTCTGAGGAAAACAACAAGGGAAAGCGGTGCACTCCACATTTCAAATCAAAAATTTTTCATGAACTAAATATAATAAATGAGAGTCTTTGAAATACATGGCAAAATTTTAATACGAATAATTATAGGAATTAAAAAAATACTTTCTTCTTATCCACAAAAACATTGAAAAAGTAATTTCTTTATGAATCAACAGAATCTAATTCCAAGATAAATTTCTAAAATAATGTATTCGCTCTCATGTAAATATTCGAAATGAAAAATAAATTTAATAGTATATTTACCTAGCATACTTATGATTTAATAAACGTATTGAATCAAAATTTCAGTCTTAATTTCTAAGAATATTTTGGGATGATATTTTATTACTATTCTTGTAACTCTCTTAGGTGTTATGTTTCACATAATATGTTTTCATTCAAGTTTTTAAAATATAATAAAGAAACGATGGTGATTTTTTTTTCCTTTCATATGCTAAAATTTAACTTCCAGTCTAACCATTCGTTGTATAAAGTAAACAGTAAAAAAATTTTACTCATTCATCCTGTGTAAATTCATAGACCAGGAACTTTATTCCAATATTTGTGTCAAATAGTTCGCTGTGGCTTAGACAATGCTTTTCAGGGCGAATTGTCTCAGCCACTGTTAAAACAACGGAAGATAGATATTGCGCTTCTGTTTTCTAAATGCACGGCTATCTATATAGATGCTTCGTGGGTGTTTTCGGGTTTCTTCCCTTGTGATACATACGCGAATATGACTCATTGTCAATGAAAATTCATGCGGAGTCAAATGTTTATGACATAATATTCAAGTTACTGGGGTGTCTAATTCGTGTAAAAATAATGATGTATCTATTTTTTATGGTTTTAGTTGGTATCATTAGGCCCATATCATTATTTTCAAAGAGCAGTAGGTGTCTTTTCTTGTGGGTATCATTACAAAGTTTTTCGATAGAGAATTGCGTACTTTAATCTATCATATATATATATATATATATATATATCACAGATGCAACAAAATCATTGAGTAAGCTCATAAATCTAATAGGATAATGCAGATTCTTAAAATTTTAATACATTATAAGATCTATTTTAACCCATACAACAAAATTTTCACTTGAATGAAATCTGCAATCTTCATTTAAACAAAAAACTTTTTCATAATCTATTTATTTCATTGCCAGTAGATCTCTTGTATCCATTTAAGTTCAATTGTAACCAACAAACTTGATTTAGTCTGAAAAAATCAGTTTTTTTCCCCTACCCTTAAGTTTCCAACAGCACTGAAATTTAGAGATATTTAAATTACATAAACTTCTATAAGATAGTTTTTTTGAGATATTTTTATGGGACTATACTAAGGAGATAAGCAAATGCTCCTGGTTTGTACACCAAATATTCATTAATAAACAATAATTTTTTAATTAAGATTTTCAAATGCAAAATAATATTTTTTCTACATTTTTTTAATTAAATATTATTTTATTAGTTTCCTTCATTTTTGTTCACGACTACTGGTTGATTTATTTTCTGATATAAAAATTCTAAAATGTCTCATTATAATTATTTTAGAATTTGTATATTTTATTATAATACAATTGATCGTTTCGAAATAGTCATTCAATATTTTTGAAAAATTCAAACTCTGCTTCTGTTAACCAATAAGCGTTATTCTCTATTTCTATTCCATTGTCTTCTTTCCAACAAATTTCTCGCAGAAAGAAATTAGACAAAATTTCCATTTGAATTTTCATTAGAATAGTCAATCGCTCTTCTTAAATAATAATTTTCCTTTGGTGTCAATAACTATCCCGGTCGACTTATTTTATACAAATTTGACGAAAAAAAACTGAGTTTTAACTGTCAAATTTCAAATCCAAATTTTTTATCACTTATGTAATTTAGAACTTTTATTTAGAATAATGGGTACATTTTAAATTAGGCATATTTCAACACTCCATGACTACTGTTTTTTATTGTATGCGATCATAAATATCTCTCTTAGAACATGTATTGAATACCCAATGCAAGACTTACTTGATACAAAATGTCTTAGGAGTAACAATTATCATTGAATTAAGTCAGTCGATTTTAGAAATATTGATAGTAAAAAAAGTGTTGTGTTAGGAATCAAATGACATGATTTTTCAGTGATACAATCATTCGAATTAAATCTTTTAAATTAAATAAATCTCTTCAAGTTGAACCAAAAAAATGTATTGAAGTGCATAAAATATATGCACCATCGAAAAATACTCAAAAAGATAAAGAAGTAAATGATACTTTGAGTAAATACATTTCTTGCGAAGCCAGTTGCACAAAATAAACACTGCCATTTGCTGGACTTATTTGATACCGCAGATCTAGTGGAAATGGGATTATTATCCTGATCTCTATAATTATGCCGAAGATAGAGTGGCCAAGGGAAGTCAGTGTAATGAGATAAGGTTCGAGACAAGCCGACGGCTGTTCACGGCGCGGAACAGCGAATTCACGCGTCTTCATAACAGCGACATCATTTCATGCTTCAGAGCCATAAAACCCGTCATCGACTCTCTTTTTCTCAATGCAGGCTGATTCACTGGGCCTTATTTGTTGAGGGAGTACATTTCAATAGCATGGATCCAAGAAATGCAGCACTCAAAATTTCCTCCACTTCCAAGCAGTTTATTAGTCAGAAAATGGATCGGACAATAATTGGAAAAAAAATGGAAGACGGAAAAAAAAAATGAATTAAATTTAAATATTTTTAACGCTTTCATTTGCATTATATTATTGTTTGCTATTCAATTATATAAGTAAAAGAAGTAAACAAATTTATAATCTAGAAAATTTTTGAGTGCTGTAGATCTCCATTAAGTAAATTTCTATTTTTTATTTTTATTTTTCAGTTTTGTTTGCAATTGCTGTTATAGATTGTTTTGTCCTTCAATAATTTAAAAAAAATTCATTTTTATGTGATAACCTCATGCATTCCTTATGAACCAGAGATCAATAATCAAGCACAAAACTCATTAAGAGAGCTTTCAAATTTATTGAAAAGGATTCAATTGTAAGTGTGAACATTTAAAAATTGTTGTTCAGTAAAGGACACATTCAATGTGAAAACTAGTCTCCATATGATTTTTTTCAAAGCAAATTCCTTTGAAAAATAAGTGGATTCCATAGCGTCCATAGCATGAATAAAAATTCAGAGAAAAATATGAAGGGACCACTTGTGAGGAAGGTTAAAAATGTCGATTAAAAACGAGTTACGTAGCTCATAAATCCAGTAAACGTTTTATCAATGTATCAAGTTAAATGATCATAACATGTTAACAAAAAACATACTTCACTCTTCTGAATAGAGAAAACAAATTTTGTAAAATGAAGAAAGGAATCTATAAAAAGCAAGAGCTGTTAGATCAGGATTTTATTGTTTATAGAACAGCAGGGGTCTGAAAAGAACGAAAAACATATTTCATTAGTTGAGAAAAAAGGGTCATTTGTCATAATATTTTATTTCAAAACTGCTTCTTTCTTTGTTCGTTTTACATATGTTAGAAAGGCAAAATATAAACAGCGACCAGCCACTTAATGTCTTAGTTTAGTCTGCAGGAGAACTAGCCAAGCACGGACGGCGCCAGAAACAAAACAACCAAACAGGGGGGGGGGAGGAAATCTAAAACACAATTCCGAAATAACATGCATGCAGCAGTCCCCTCTTGTTGAATGCGCGCACTTTATTCCGAATGACTTTTTTAGTGCATGATGACGAATGTCAATTATTTATTTTTAACTAGGTGAGCAAATGAATGTAAACGAATTATTCATCCCACGTTTCTTTTAGTAAATACGCGGTAAAATAAATATTTTTAAAATTATGTCCATTCACTTAAACTGGAGAATATAACACATTAACAACCTGTTCTGCATAAATATCAATGGCAAAGACAAAAAGAAAATTGGAAAGATGAAATTTGGAGGATTAAACGAAATTCTACGAATTCTCAAAAAATATAAAAACTCAAAAATAAAATCATGGTTTTATTTTTCTTTCATCAATTTAAATATCTTGAATTCTCAATTCGTTCAAACAAGTTCAAAATGGATAAGCATGAATAGTTTTAGCGGCATCTAATTCAATTATTCGAACGTATACGTTAATGGTTTTAAAGTACACCCACTAAGCATGGATTTCAATCAGACATTGATTTCACTTTCCAATAAAGAGTAAAAAATATTATCTTAATTTAATAGGTCTTGTGTACTACATTGGATTGTGTTTCTACGGTCACTTTTTGCATACAAGGGCCAGTTCGATTGGGATCTTTTGTTTAACGTGAATTCCGAACCATTACTAATATCCATTCTCAAGTTAGGAATCAAATAATGTTAACCACTCAGTTTCCAACTTGTCAGAATACTCGAAAGTGATAATTTTTTACAATAGAGTTAGCGTACGCACATTTTCGGAAAAGTCGAATCTTGATTGAACATTTCGATTGTTCCATAATAATAGTTAGAAGTAATTAAATCAAGAAATTAAATTATCCTAGGCAATATTTTTTGTCTCGGTGAAATATATTTCACCAGCGAAATACATAACTTGATATAAATTTCATTTGTTTTCTTCGTATCTGTATAATATCAAGATTTGTAAATATAACAATTATCTGGTAAACAAGAAAAAAAAATTAATGTAACGCAATGCATCATGAAAATTTTTATGGAATTAAAACGTTTGTTTTACTACATTTTTTATTTTAGATTTAAAAAAAAAATTAAAAGCCTATATATTTTAGGAAAATGGCGTACCCTAAATTTTCTTTTCTATGATTTCCAACTCAATAGAAATTATACTATTATGAAATGAAAGCAAACAACATATTGAATGATGAACATTCAATTTAAATCAAGCATTTGTATTACAAATTTCATGACAATGAAATTCATCTTAGGCAAAATTTTAATCTTGCAACGAAAAAAAATGTCTTATTATATATACTACACAACGTTAAATTGTATTTCTTTAAATAACAATATTCACCTTAGGTAGCTTAGACAGCAGATTATTTTCCTAGCCCAACGTATTTCTTATAAAATATATATTGTGCAATTTTGTATGAAAAGAAAAATTAGGCAAGTAGTTTATTTCTTTGAGGTTATTAATTCGTAGCAAAATAGTTTGATAGAAATTTAAGTTAATCATCCAACACACACATACTGCTCCTTTATTTATTTATTTATTATTATTATTATTTTTTTTTTTTGGTGTCCTATACACATATTTTTTCATTGAAATGAAAATCGTATTATATATTTAAATTTCTAAAAACGAGACAGGATTCCATTGAAACAAAAAGTTCTCTTTTAATCGAAAATACCCCCAGTTGAAGTTTCTACAATGAGTTTCACAGAAACACATACAGTTTTGTTACTTACTTAACAATTTCAGAGGAAAAAAAAAATTGCCGAAATATTCCGGTTACATGAATAATTTTCGGCTCTAAATATTTCGGAGTTACGGTAAAAAGGGGAGCAAAAAGTTAGCATCGTGAGATGAAAGGGGAATAAAAAAGTAATAGAAAAGTATTTTCATTGTCCCTGATGGGGCCCCATAGCATGATAAACATCAGAACGACAATGAGCCAATATTCCATTCGACGACCCGATAGGTGGCAGCACCAGTAGCAACGTTTGAAAAATTGAGAGGGATATTCGGATTTTCTTTGCATTTCTGTAAAATGCGCTTTTACTTCATGCGTTTAAGATATGCAATGTGTTTTAACATCAATTTTATATCAATTTCCTGCTTAAAGGAATTGTAATGTACGCAATAAGCATCGATGGCATGTGTGTTTATTTGTTTAAAAAAATCCCCCCGTTATCCTCTTCAATGTGAGCTACAAGCTAATATTGACATAGAGCTTCAAAAATATCCGTCATAACCTAACCTAATCTAAAACCATTTGTAATGTAAAATACACCTTTTTAAAAAAAGTAAGGAATATTATTAGAAAAATCAATTTTTACCCTAAATTAGATAACACTCCTTTGTGATGTCCAATTCAATCAAAATAATAGTCGTATAATTTTTAAGTTAATAAAAAAAATTTCAGTGAAAGAGCTAAAAATTAAGAAATACACTTGTGGTGAGCAGATGTCGATTTAAAAAGGAATGAAATAAAAGATAAAAACATCACATGAGGAATATTTTCTCATCGCATTTAAAATAAACTCAACAAGAATGTGTTATCACAACAAATTCAATTAGTTTGATAAGATATATATACTGCAGTTTGGAAAACGTGCAAATTTTATTTGAATGAGCATTATACTTTGAAAATACATTTAATATTAGGGAAAAATTTGACGGCAGAATTCTTTGAATCTTGGACACAATTCAAGATTTGTTGAATCGTTGTGACTCTTTTCCGAATTCAAATCGTTATAATGTTCAACTAAATATCCATAACTTTCATTTTTTATACATCAGTAAATTGAAATATAGAACATAAAAATTTATATTACTTTTCCGTATTTGCTCTCATATATGCGTTGAATAAATTTGTGTTGCTTAAAACTTAAATTTCAAAACATTAAATTTTTTTAAAATTCTTTCTTATAATAAATATAATTAAAGAAAAATATAACATTTTGTAAATTATTTTTCAATTTCTATATTTGCCAAATTTATTTGAGAACATAAATAGGACTGTTTTCTTCAAAGGAATCTACTTCTCAATTCGTAACCGCTTATAATGCTCCATTTTAAGCAACAGATCCCGGTTGATTTCATGAGTAAAAAGTGATCACAGAGCGACATTTCTCTGTACTGATGGTCCGAAAATCTTTGAAAACTTAAAATCCATTTAACTTTTAGTCGAAATATATCGCTTTTAGTTATTTATTTATTAATCTCAGATACATTAAATTTTTCTTTCAGTATAAAAACTAAAAAATACGACACAAAATATGGAAATAAGTTTTTAATCCTAATTTTGACCCTTCGCAAATGCTTGATTTCTGTGGGAAAAATGAGTTTCCAAATAGAATGCAGTATAAAATAGTTTCGATCGTAAAGAAATCCCCCTAAGCCTATGCAGTTTTCATTTTTAATCACTTTTCTCAAAGTTGTCCTTGCTCGTAACTATTTTATGTTCCTTATTATTTTTTAATGGAAACATGTATCAAGTGACAGTTATAATAAGAAAAAAACTCTTGAGTGCGCTTCGAGGAAGAGATGCAAATTTTACTCAGAAGCTCTTAAGATTCCTTATTAAATGAGAGTTCATTACGAGCGCGTGACATCATATGCAAAGATTTACTCTCTCGAACGTTAATATACACGCTTAATTGGAAGGCTATCTAACTTTTATTGTTTTTCAATGGACAGATAATTCAAGTTAGATTAAATTTTGTAAATGAAAAAAAATATCATCAATCTACTACATATTTGACACCTACGCACAATTCAATCTATTGCAGCTAACTTAACATTGGTACGAATCGTTTTTGAAAGGAATTTTTTAATCTATTAAACACAGAACTGAAAATTAATTTTTACGTTACTTGAGCGAAAAACTTGAGAATTACCATATTGTATCTGCAAACTACCATATTGTACCTGAAAACTCTCATATTGTACTTAAAAATTACTATATTGTACCAGAGAACTACCATATTTTACCTGAGAATTACCATATTGTACCTGAAAATCATCATATGATACCTGAGAATTATCATATTGTGTACCAGAGAACTACCATACTGTATAGCTTTGATTGGACTACGGTGGATTGAAAAGGAAAGAAGTTTTTCTCGTGATCGAGAACAGGTTCTATATATGATCCAGTGGATTGTTGTTGTTGTTGGGTTGGGTTTTATGGCGCAAGGTCCAAAATTGGACAAGCTGCGCCTATGATCCAGTGGAAGACAGTCATACGAGAGAACCTATGTATGCTAAAAGTAGCCGTTGCCCCAACAGTTAGTTAGAGTGTGGATAAAAGATGCCACGTCAGAGGTCGACTACGTCTTTAGACTTTGGTTCGAAATTATGAAATTAATGTTCTTCTCTACACATACGAAGGAACTTCAAGTATTAAAAATAGCTCCCGAGGAAGATTTAACACATTATTCTTCATGTTTAACAGAGACTAAATTAGGCGAATATTTTGCCCATTTATGTCTTCTAAAATTCCTTTTCTTTCATAACAGCTTTTATATTTTTTTCTTACATTTGATTATATTGATTACATATGCATGTAATCAGCATTTTAATTTTGAAATAGTTGGCATATTGTCTCATGAACTATAACACGCTGATTCTCCTTAACTCTTTTAAGCAAAAACAGCAATGCATGCGTTTGATTATCAAAGTAATTTTTCAATTCATAGCTGTTTTATTTTATTTATTTTGTATGCTATGGACTAGAATCTATGGTTTAGACAGAAATCTGAAGTTTACAGACCACGTGTGCTCCAACAAGTTGTTCTATTTGTTGGATTGTCTTCAGCTCTGCTGATACTTTTTGTGCACCAGGTTTAATGAGAATAGGATCTACAGTTTAAAATCGATCTAAATTCACTATAAGCAAACACATCCAAAGTGGGAATCGAACCCACTAACTTCTGAACTAAATGCCACGGTGTTAATCATTATTTTGCCATCTCTCAGCTCAGAAAATATTGGAATACAATAAAAAGAAAAAATATACAAAATGTAAATATGCCTACTTTTATCTATAGGCAATTTATTTTACATAATTTTAAGCCTAAGTAGAATAAACACTGTGGTTCTGGCCCAGCCACAGCTTTATAAAGTCCAAAGAAACTTATTCATGATTATCCTAAAAAGGTCTTTCACAAACAAAGTAAATAAGTTGGTAGTCACATAGACCAATTTTTACTATAATTATTTCAATGCATATAGAAAGCTGCTTCTAGAGTTTGACAGCAAGCAAACACTAGCATTCGTTGGCAAATTGTTGCATCAAAAATAAACTTAATTATTAATAACGTTAATATCTTTTCCTAAATCTTTTATAAAAATTATTTGCATTGAAAATATTCCGTTTCCAAATAAATTATTTGATGCAAAATATTTAGAAATTGATGGACGTAAAGCCACTCGAAAAATCTTGCGGTGCTCTTCGACAATGTCAACCCTTTTCTAAGCCGAAAAACAAACGAAAGAAGAAAGTCTCTAAGTAGGCTTCAAAACAAAAAGCTTTCGATGTCTGTAAAATAGACAACCATACAAATGAGCTATTTTAAAAATTATCCATGAAGGCAAAAAAAGTCGTTAAGGGGCAATGGGTGGGTCAGATGCGACTTTCCTTAATGATACTTCTAGTCGAAGACGAATTTCGTGACGATTTAGAGTATGATAGAAAACAGAGATCGCGTGATAAGGGTTGCAAGCTCTGTTTAAGAAGCGCCAATCTGATCGCCAATAATTCTAAAAAGTGGATTTGAAAACGTCACGAGAGCAGATGGGTGCACAACTGACCCTATTCTTACACTTCACTTTCACCACCAATTCACTTTCTTCAATTTTTCCCTCCTTATATATATATCCTGTTCCTATTTATAAGTAAACATATATTTGAAAATTTAACTATATTTTTTAATTTATTTATTAATATAGTGCTTTGTTTTCTTTTTTTAACTATAAATAACAAGCTTTTACTTTTAAAGCCTAAAAATTATTTATGCTAGTATTAAATTTTCAAAAGCAACAGTGATAAAAACTTTTCTACATAGAGAAAAGATAGAAATAATAGATAGTAAATGAGAGGCTTAAAAAACGTTGAGGGAGAAAATTGATTTCCCAATATTTTTATTTTAGATTAAATTTACCAATCCCCATGTTCCAAGTACGATACTAAACCATTGAAGGATAGAAGTAGTAAACGGGTTTAAATGAACAGATGTTCATATATGATAATCAGGCGTTTTACAGATTTGAGAGATTTACCTCATAAAGTAGCTAAATGGAAAAAAAAAAAAAAAAAAAAAAAAAAACATTTGAAGGCAATAAGAAAAGCAGGGAGCGATAAGGAAGGGACAATCGTAGACAGTATATCTATCTTGACTGACTTATTGCAAGGGCCACATTTCTAGACAAGACGCTAATTAGTGGTAAACCTTTTAATTTTTCATTAAGAAGACAAATTAACGACTTGGTAATGAACGTTCCCAGAAAGAAGGCCGAGAGGATAGCCGGAAAAAAAGTATGTATGTTCTTTAAGCAAGTAAGTGCCATTAAGTAATTAGCAGGACCGTTTAGCGAACATGCTAAAGATGAGGTAATTTAGAAGCCCCCTTTGAAAAGCTCCACCTTTCTTAGGTCAGACCCAGATTTTTTCCCTCTTCGTAAAGACGATTTTTATACTCGATTTTGGGGAGGGTGGAAAAACTTGGTTTGTCACTGTCAGGCGCGCCTGCTTTTCTCCAGAGACACTGCTGACAACAGCTCTGACCTCATTAAAAGGATCCGCCAAAATTTCAGGTGCCGTCGAAAGATTAGGGCCATTTGGCGGCAAAAGAAGTCCCCAATTTGTTACAACGGTGGGTGGTACTCTGAACTTTATTAATATGCGCGATTATCAGCTGTCTGTTTCAGAAAGTGGGACATTCCTTCTTATCACATTCGTTTGCCTTGCAAATCACAATTCCCACCATCATTACCAAAATATAGCCATTTATTTATGATACACGCTGCGGTACAAAAAAATGCTGTGAATCCTTTCGGCCCAGATGGCGTATTTAAATTTCTATTTTTCACGTGGAATATCACTAATGAACTCCATTTTACATTACTTTGACAAATGGAAGGAAATTGTTTCCAAAAAATAACGTAAAAGGAACACGTTTCGTGACAATTAATATTTATCATACAATAATAACAATGAAATGATCACTGCGATCACACAAAAAATAAAATGTATAATATTCGCAACCAGTCTTTTCATTCTATGTAAAATAATGCAAATCCATTATACTTATTATTGGAAGTAACTAAAATTTTAAAAATGAACACGTTTTAAGGACTGAACTGAACGAAAATAAAATTCAGATGACTCCACACGCTCCATAAGTAAGACACTGTTTTGGATTGTTTGAAGGAAGATCAAGAAGTTACAGACCACCTAGTATCCAAAGCAAAGTTCGCACTTCTTAATAAGAGGTTAGTCGAGAAGAAGCCCTGACCTGCTGCTTGAGTGACAGCTAAGGAGGGCGCAAATACACGGGAGTGATGACAAGGAGAAGCGATACAGGTGGTCGTTGATTACAGAAGAGAAAGACCGCAGGCGTCCTATAAAATTTAATTTCATCCATCGTCTTTCTTAACAACTTTTCAATTCTAGGTGAGATGATTATTTACAAGGTCATTCTTTTTGCTCTCTACAACGAAAGGGGGAAGAAAATAAGTTCGGAAAATATGTCTTGGCGTACACGTCTTTTATTCAAAATAAATAAATGTTTATTGGTTTAAAGTTAGTTAATTATAAGTCTAAGCTAATATGCGTAATTGTTTCCTTTTATATTCCTAGTAAAATTTGAATTAGACCACGCGTGCATTGTATTACACACTAGCATTAAGGTAAATAAAATATAATGTTAACTGACCAACAGAATACGATTGAAAATTAAAAGTTTTCCCTGTTGTTACTAGTTATAAGAGCTTATTTGATCAAATAGGCAACTCAATATTCAAAACAAAAAAGGGACTGCAAAATTATGAATTTTTTTTTTGTCTGTTTTCTTATTATTTTTCACAAGAAGTGTCAAAGATCAAGTATTGCAAATCAAAGTTTTTTTTTTTATTTGATCGATGGTTTTGAAAGAAAATGAAAAGGAATGCACGAAATATCGTGTAGATATTTCGTGCATTCCTTTCATTTTCTTTCAAAACCATGCTTTTCCTTTAACCCGTTGATATATAAATTAGAGAAATTTCTTTCTTTCTCTTGCAGTAAATTCATAATAAAATTTGTATAAGTTTGCTTTTAAATATAAGTAAACATTATTCCGAAATATAAAATTCCGCTCCTTAAAAAAAAAACAAAATTTCAGTTTATTTGTCCTGAAGAAAAGATCGAGTCGGAGAATAAATCCAACTGACATTAATGATTTCTTTTGAATATTTCATTCTTTCTATCACCAAATGTTTAGCTCAAAATCACTTGAAATTACTGACAACATATTTTATAGAATTTTAACGTTAAAAAATTTGACAAAAATATAATGCTAATGAAGCGTTCTTTCAATTCATTCTTTCTAAAATCAATTATTTTTGAAACTAATTATTTAATCTAATAATTATAAATTTTATGAATAACTGAACAGTGAAAACAATGGCAAATTTCAGTTCATATTAGCGAAAGGGTTATTTTCTTCTCTTAGCGAGGCTTATTTAATGAAACTGTTTCTCCAGTAGAGAGAAAGTTCGGCAACCATTTCTTCCATTACAGCGAACCACTCATTAACACAAAGGAGCCATTCTTCCTCTTTTTACTACTTTTAAAATAAATTCCTTCCAACGCCGCAAGATACTGAGCTGGCTGTAGACCAGCCGCTCAACACACGAATCTAGAGTTATTAAGTGAGTGTGAGTCCGTTATTCATAACTTTTTAATAATAAAAGGCCTGTAAGTCATTCCGATGCTTGCGAATGAGTATTTTAGCGTAAGAAATACAAAAAGAGCGTCAATTTATGCTTGAAATTCAAGGTAATAGAAACGCGCGTCTTTTTTCCTTCTCCCTAGGGCAAAATTATCGATAACTAAAAAGGAAAAAAGCTTCTATTTCCCAATAATATTTGTCTTTGATAGGAATAACTTAGTGCGGTGTTTTAGCCGAAATCTCGCGTGCTGAAGAAAAACGTGTACCATCGGGAGCAATATGCTGTCTACAAGACCTTTCGCAATTGATGTCTCAATAACTTGTTCTACCGTATTTAAAAAAAAGTATACGACGAAAAAAAGGGTGAGGAATGCGTTCTTTTTATTTCGCTGGTAGAAAAAGTTTTCACCATCTTGTATTAATCGATGTTTAGAAAAAAAAAGTGTCACAGCGAAGGCTCTTCAAACCGGACATGTTCGATACAAGTCGAAAACGGGGGGGGGGGGGAGAAGAAAGTTGGCGAAAGGTTCTTGGCGAGAAAAGAGATTTTAGTCAGCCAATTAGAGCATGCAGCTGGATCAGCGACTAGAGGCGCTTCATCACGAAGGAAGCTAAAGGGGAAAAACTCGGCAGAGGTGAAGTGGGAGCGAGGGGTGCGGCGCGTGCCATCAGTGATGTGTGTGTATGTATGTGCGTGCGTGTATGTGTGTCCCATGAAGAATCCGCCCCTTTTTAAGAGCTCCCCGCCAGTCAGGGCTAGCTGGCCGCTCGATACTAGGAATACGTAATGAAGCTGTTCATAATTAATGCGTAATGGTGAAGGAAGACTGAGAGCATTGTCAGTTAATTCGACGTCACAGCGTGCTTAGTGGAGAAGGTGTAAACCAAGCCGAAATTAGCAACCCTCTTCGTGGAGGGGGAGGGGTCTTTTTTTCACCCATCTCTTCTCATTTTCTTCTCCCCCTTCCCTGAACTTGTCGTTAGTGAGGGCATAAAAAATACCCTTTTTTTCCGAGTTATAAGAGGAAAAAATTCGAAACAATTTATACTAGTGTACATAACGGCAGAATAACTTCAAGAGCATTTATATACTGTGATTAGAAAAAAAAAAATAGTTTTTTCCGTTTCGTTAAAGTGAAATTAATTTGTCGGCTATTTGAAAAATATAGGTTACGATTTTCAGAAAAGAGTCATCGAGTGTTGGAAAAAAATAGCAGCTATTTAAAAGAAAAGGGCTTAATAAATCTTTTCAATCGTGTTGTTCTACTTTGCTCATTTTTAATGCCCGATTAGGAAAGCATATATTTATTCGCAGGTACTCTCACTTATTTACACAAAAAGAAAGCTATTTCGCGGTCATTATTTTCTTTTTATTCGATGCGACCTGTCATATTTTGAAGAATTCATTACTTTTTTTTCTATCTGGCAGCAAAAATAAATGACATCATCAAAATAAAATAAAAATTGTATCATATTTTTAACACTTTAAAATATTTTAAATTTAAAAAAAAAGCTAAACTACAATTAATATAAAAAATACACAACTAATAACTTTAAAATTTCTCAATCAAATTTGAGCTGATATAAATAATAGAACATTTCAAATATGATTTATTTTAAACTTTAAAAAAAGAATTACTTTCCAACATTTACATATTTCAGGAAAGAATTAACTTGAAGTATGAGTGTTGAAGTGGAATTGTTGCAAAGTAATTGCAAAATATGAGATTAAATAATGAAATAAAGGTTTAAAAACAAACTTCAGTATAAATTTGTTAAATAATTTTATTGACAAAACTAACTTCAGTATAAGCTTAGTTTTGTCAATAAAATTATTTTTTTCTGGTTTAAATTTTATAAAAGTGAAAAATTAATGATCAAATTAAACAAAGTTACTTAATTCATTTTTACGGCTTATTTGTGTTATGCAATCTGGAATAAGACACTAGAGATAACTTCATTTAGAACTGGATGCTACGATTAGTGCTGCAAAATGATTTTACTATAAACGCCAATATTTCGAGTAGCACATCTTAATGTAATGTAGCTATGATATAGGATAATTTATAAGGAATTAATACATATGGATTTCAACGAATACAACACTTTCTATAATTCATTATATGAAAAAGTAATTGGAATTAACCAATTTAACTACATGTATAGAGAAAATTATTTTCAAAAAATTCTAACTGCACTATTGTTTAAACTAAAAAAAAAATCGTCTAAGAACATTTCATGACACTTTAAAACTACATAACTTCAGGACATTTTCATTTAATTTTATGACACACGTGAATATGAGAGGAGTAAAATATTATTTCACTTTATATAAAATTATGGCAGAAAATATTACTATTTTAAATAATGATTGATTAAGTTTACTAAAACATATTTAAAGCGTACTGCAGAAATAAATTATTACCGATAAAAATCAATAAATACGATTTTATTTATAAAATTAAGTTATCTTCAATCAATGAAAAAAAAATAATAATAATCAAAAGCTCCCATGGATTCCAATGCAAACTGCTTACATATTTAGTAATCAATATATTTTATTGTCAGATTTACAAAGGGGGCAAATAAAATGTTTAATCTTTATCTTGATTATGAATTAAGTGAAAAAAATTGCCACGTGAAAAACGTTGATAAGTTGTATCTAAGTTTAAAAAATAATTATAGTCATTCATAAGTTTTATATCTGTTGATGTGAGTACGAGAACATTCATTACTTTCCTAGAAAAAAAATTAACTTCTCCCATTCAGAATAAAAAATATAAAGCCTTTTAAAAAAATATGAAATTAAAAAATGGTAATAAAATAAAAGAGAAGCAAAATACAGTAACCTACTTTAAAAAAAAAAAAAGGATTCCCTCCCTTAGCCACTTCTAATTTTATCCTTATTATTTGTGGTGTAGTCCCTTATTTTTAATAGCGTATCAAAAAGAAATTAATTTACTTATCAGTAACTTTAAAAAGGCCGAAAAAGTAAAGGTGGAAAAGTTAGGATTAGACTGAAGAATATTTAGAAATGCAAATCGAGCGGGAGCTTGGTTGGTAGAGGGATGGGAATTTTTATTATATGAAAGGAAGATGGAAAGGGGAAAAAAACAGTGTGCGACATGAAATGCAATTTCTATTCTTTCCACATTTCTTGAGGAGATGATGTTAATAAGGTGTAATTGTTTCATAATCTCGGATTTTTTAAAACCACATATTTTGGGTTTCGCATTTCTCTCAGATTTACTACTTATCTTAAACTAGACCTTTTGAAAATTTAGCTTTTGTAACAAAGGAAATGGTTGGAAATTTTTGAAAATTGCTAAAACTGACTTTGTAACAGTTTTGATTATAGATAAAATTAATAAGTAGGTTAAAATACAATAAAACATATTCTCAAATTTTTGCTTATATCCCGATATCTTTTGATCATTTTTGGTCTTGCATGATAAACTCTAACTATTAAATAGAGGTATTGGAGATGCTAAATTTAACCCTTGTGGTCGGGTGAAATTTAATTTGAGGAATATATTTGGAACTAAATTCAAATACTACAATGAAAAATGCATTTTTGAGTGAGATTTAAAGACGAAGAAATAGCTGTATTTAATCGTTTAATACGGCGATTTCTAATTAAATAATACCAATAAACATTAAAAAAATATTTTAATTATATTATTTTCTTTAATTACATCTATTTTAAGAATATCTCTTAGAGAACTACTGAACTCAGATTTCGTTTTTATATTTGTGCACACAAGAAAAAAATTGAAAAGTTTTAGGTAGGGGGGGGGGAGAAAAAATGTGAATTTTACTAATCAATTTATAATTTTGAATAAAGAATATATTAAAATTATATATAAATACATATAAACAAATACACTGATATTTATATAAACATATTTATATATATACACAAGAATTATGAGCAAAGAAAATATGATATATAAGAGGGGCATATTATGAACATCAAAGATGATTTCAGAGTTAAATATGTATCTTCAATATATAAGCCAAAACACGTATGATGGTAGAAAACTAAAAATAGAACAACAATAAATGAAAATAAAAAGTAGTTAAAAAATCCAATTTCAAAAGACCTCATAAAACAAATGAATTAATAATAATAAAAATTTTAACAACATAATTAATAGTTTCTTGAAAAATTTCATTTTTGTAATATCTTCGTTTTACTTACGCTGGTAAAATATTTTTAATAATATAGAAGGAAACACTATAAAAGTAATACAAACAATTATTTTACTTTAAGAATGACAAATAAGACTTTCGCTCACATCAGGGACATAAATTATCAAATTTTTTGTTGGATATAATTACAGTTTTTTTAAATAATTAACATACATTAATTTGCATATTTTCATACAATAGTTCCATCTTTAAAATCAATGATTTGATTCAAACAATTTACATATTTTCCTTCAAAGCTTCCATTTTAGTGTTATCATCAATAGTGTTATACAAATAATTAACAGACATTCTTTTGAGTGATTCTCCTTTTTAATTCTCTATTGTGATTTAACATACAATAGTTTCCATAATTTCATGCAATACTTCCGTTTTTTTATTCAGTGGTGTGATTTAAAAAGTCAGCATGATTTTCTCATTTCTATTCAATGCTCCACTGCTTAACTGAATTGTGTTACAGCAAACATATATACATTTGCACTCAATACTTCTATTTGCTAACTCAATAGTTTGGTTCAAATAAATAACGTACTTTTTTCTTTAATTCAATGGTGTAATTTCAAGAATTAATTTAAAATGATTTACATTTCTCCATTCAATAATTTAATTTTACAAATTCAGTGGTAAGGTGAGGATGTCATGAAATTAACACAGATTATAACCGAATGCATCATATTGATTTAACTATATACTTTTTAAGGCTTTGATAAAAGAGAAATAAATAAATACATTCAAATATTGATGAAAGGGAAAAAAAAAACAATATGAAATGTCATTTTATAATTTACCAAATATAGTTTGGTAACTAAAAAAACATCACCTACTTTTTTAAAAAAAAATGTAAATTTAAAGAAAGAAAAAAGTAAACTGAATATGAAGGACGAGGCTTTAGAACATATATTATTTAGAACATTTAGCTTTGTTTAGTTTTCCCCCGTTTATCAGAACTTTTTTTAGATCCCTTTTCACGGAGTTCTTTTTATACGAATGTTTTTTGGATCCCAGAGAACGAAAGAGAAAGGAGCCAAAAAAATGCATAGAAAGAGGCAGCACCCGACCCTTTCTCAGAAAAGAAACTAAAGCTGAAAATAGCACCCAGGCCCTGTCGCTCCCACCAAGGCAATGACCTCTGTTGGGAGGGTCGACGCGCTCACTGGGTTTCCAAAGATCCCCCTTCTGTGTTTACAGTCATACATTTCCAGAATTAAAAATACTAGTCCCACATGCTAGAATTTTACATTGTAGAGCGACTACTGAATGTTAACTATGACCCTATTGACAGAATCCTTTAAAATTGTAAAATTTTTACAATTTGATAAAGGTTAATCCTTTATAATTTAATTACTAATGAAATAATAATTTTTAACAATTTTTTAAATTCTCTGCAAAGATACAGAATATATAAACATTTTTTATATTTACCATGCAGTATGTTTATAATATGTTTACAATGATGTTAAACAGAGAAAATGAAAACTAATATTTTAATAAGTAATAACAAGAATTATAGTGAGAAAATATCTAAAGAAAAATCATTATAATTAAATATACTTAAATTTTTCAGAATTCATAGTATAACCCAATTTCAAATTAGAAAATGCTAATTTAATAATATTTTTTTAATTGGAAATGAGTATTTTTAAATAATCCCTGCTGAAGGTACAATTTAGGGAATAGCCTAAATTTTTTTGCATCTCACCAGTTCTATAATTAAGAAAAATAAAATGAAGGAAAATGATAATATTCATTTAAGTTTCAAATGATAATATCCATTTACGTTTAAAAGTAAAAGCAAGAAAACGGTTTGTTGTTTCAGATACATCACACTAGTGCAAAATTTAAATAAAAGGAAAATCTCGTTAAGTTATCTATATTTAGTCAGTAATGTAAATTATACCAATGTATGCACAATTTTTATTTATTTACTACATGGTAAAAAATTATTTATGGAAATTAATTACAGAAGATTTAAGATATCGGTTTCATTATTCAATTATTTTAAATTAAATCCAAATTAATTAAAAAATTAGTACTATTTTCGAGCAAGAAAGATTGTATAAAAAGTTTTGATTAATTTAGTAAGAATAAGTAGTGAGACATTATGCAGCAATTGTAAAATGTGAGGTATCATTAATAGTTTATATAAAAATTCAATTTTTAATTGCTAGAAGTGAAATAATTAATATGTAATTCATAGGTAGAGTTTATATGTTATCATTATAAATTATATGTAACTATGGCTTATGTTACATAATTCTATACGATTATTTTAAATAATATATTTAATTAACAAATTAATTGTTAACATCGAAGTATTACAATAATATTGTTCTGTATGAGCCTTGAAATATTTATTTTTAATTTGTACCTTTTTGCACATGATTTCTGAAGTATTTTATGCATTTATTCCAGTACAGTTACAATTAAAACAGTAATTAAATGATACAGAATGAGTTAAATAATAAAAATACATACTTTTTTATTAAACTCTATTTTATCAATTTTATTTTGTGGTTAAAAACATAAGAGTAGCTGACTTTCATATTTGTACAAAATACTTTCTGCGAGTAGAAAAATAAATCTGAATAAAATTTATGTTAAGTTATGAAGCTAGATATAAAACAAAAACACCCTAATATTAAAGTTTAATGCACTGCTTACTAAAATTAAGCTTATTTAATTAATATTATTAAATTAAATTTAATTAAATAATAAATTAAGATTTATTTATGTTATTTTTTATCTATTTTGCATATTTATTTACCATTTGAGTAGTTAGTTATTTTTCTTAGGAACAATAAAGAAAATTATTTCGACGTGCTCAGTAGTAATAAAAGTTATTCCAAGTTACATTTTTAATATTTTAAATGCAAAAATTGATTACAGATTAAAATTTGTATTTAGTTTAATATTAAAATTATATATTAAATTTTTAGTATCAAAAATTATTTTGCGATAAAAGCATCATGGCATTTGCGAAGGTACTTGAAATTTAAAAATATAGCTGAAATTGAAAAGTATATAATAAAAAAAGCAGTTCACAGTTAATCTTAAATTCCGACATCGAAATGATGATCTTGCAGATCACTTGTCGAATCACCAGACAATTCAGATGAATGGGGAGAAATGAATTTTCGGCATTTATTATGTCATTCAGGTGATAAAAATGAACGCAGGAGGGTAAAGTGATTTATTTTCGCGAGGACGGTTTGTTGCCAAAGGACTTGAAAAGCTTTTATTATTTCACAGTTTTAAGGACAGAGACAACACTCACTGTCTGAAATTACAAATTCTCGGCTAAATTAGAGGGATTTTCTTGAGAGTTCTTCTCGCCCATCAACCACTTTGGAGGAGAATGTTTAAAAAAAAAAGAAAGAAAGGTAAAAAAAAGATTTTTTAATTTTTTCTTTCGAAGTATGATTTGAGAAAAGTGTAAAAGTGTATTTCTCGGAAAAACTAGAATTTCAAAAGTAGAAATGAACGCCAAATGACCTTAACATTTCAGCAGATACGAAACTATGTTTTATAATTTTGATAAAATTCACCAAATTAAATATCATTTGAAAATAGTAATTAAAAATACTTTGTTACCTACCATAATAATGACGCAACTTTTAGTTAACAGTATGTGTAAGAGTACTAAATAAAAAAAATCACCTCGTGTGAAAATTCATGGTCATTCATTTAAGTATAGGAAAACATGTTTTGGTTGGGTAAACTAGCTTATTATTCTAGTTATTTTCACACAATTGATAGTAAAAAATTACTAGCGTGAAGCTGATTAATTAACATGCAAAGATACACAATCCATAGTTAAACTATTTATTCATACAAAATATTTAGAAACATTGCAAATTTCCATGTATTTATGTATGACATGAAATTCTACTCTAATTGAATAATATCAACAATTTTAGTGTAATTTACTGTATTTTTAAATCCTAATTCATTTAATATATTTTTTTAAATTTTCTTTCAGCCAAACAGCAATTATCTGTTTTTAGGTTATTCATCACGCAATGTCAACAATTTCCCCCTGACTTTGTTTTCATTTTAGTCAACCAAATCAAGCTGACGCAATTCCAAACGTTAAAAAAAAAAATAATAAATAAAGTTTAAGCCCTTGAAATATGAGTAAATTAAAATATAAACTTGAAAACAACCTGATATTTGGACTGGAATGCAAGGACATTGGTGGCAAGGATCAAAAAGACATTAAAAAAAACAGCATCATGATGTCAATGATTTGATTCAATCAGTCCTTCCTTCTTTTTTTAGTTTGTCTTTAGCATTGAAATTTTAAAATAACTTCCTTCATGGAAAATTTTTCGAAAATTAACTAATTTCATAGTTTTTTTTTTTTTTTTTTTTTTTTTTTTTACTTTTGTGTATTCTGTATAAAAACACTTTCTCTTCGAAGATTGCTCCAGGCTTACAGCATCTAATTTACTGTGTTAAAAATGTTATTTTCTTACTTTACACTCTATAAATGGTGCTTCTCTACATTTCCTAATTTTTATTATTTATGTTTTTATCATTGATTCAAGTAGCAAGTTTGCGTCCGAATGGATCTGGCATCAAATGTTCGTGTGTTTGATTCTGACCTCGAGCATGAATATTTATCTTGATTGCGAATCCACGATAAACTACAAAACCTGGAAAAATTAGCTTTCGAGTGAAAATATGTAATTGTAGAGTGCAAGCCAATCAATCAACAAACTATCATAAGAAAAAAAATATTTTTTTAACACAGTAAGATTTTTTCAACTATTAAGAAGTGTTACAATTTTGTTTATCTTCTCATAATATAAATCATTAAGTAACAAGAATATTCTTCTTTATAAAAACAATATTAATTTTTCACCTTTTTTGACTTAAATTAAATGTTTCTTATTACAAAAAATATTTATTTTAGCTATAAATTTTAACAATTCATGTAAATACAGATGCCAATTTATAAACGATAATACTTTGTTATAATTAATCTCGTTCTCTAACTACCTGTTGAAATACTGATTTTAATTTGCTATACTTGATTTTTTTGTTTTTAGAAAAATACTTGTTTTAATTTACTGTATCTGTTTTTGTGTTGTTAGAAAAACACTTGTTATAATTTCCAGTACGTTTTCTGTGATATTACAAAAATACTTGTTCTGATTTATATTTGTTTTTGTGTTTTTAGATAAATACTTGTCATAATTTATTGTACCTGATTTTGTGTTTTTATAAAAATATTTGCCTTAATTTACTATGCGACAATAATTGATTGTGGTTGCTTACTTACACAAATTAATGTTATTTTAATTCTACATTTAATATCTATAGATAAGTAACAACTTACCTGGATTCCCTGCACGTTGTGGTCGAACCATAAGGGAAAATTACAGTTACTTTTTGGAGGAAATCGTTTTAGTCTAAGGCAACAGAGTCCTAGAAACAAAAAGTATTTATTAATCTTTTTACACGGGTGATATAAAATCACTAAAATTTATAGAAAAGAAAAATGTCAATAGAAAATATAAAAGTAAAAAAGATGACATTTTAAAATAATGTATTAATGTATAGCAAAAATTTGCAGCATGAATATCTATGATTTTTTGCAGCAAAATATAAAATTTTATTATTAATTCGAATCTATTTGCAGCGATCAATAAGTTTTACGGGTCTGTTAAAAAGAAGTTAAGGCAAGAGGAGGGAGAATTTATCGTACCTGAGGAAGAATTATGTACTAAAGAATATGTCCTATCTATCAAAAAGTAAAGAGCTATGAAAACTTCCATGCACTCATTTAAAAAAACTGGTAAGTATATATTTTTCTTTAAGACTAATTTTGCTGCTAGAATAAGATTTCTAGTATAGACCAATTTGTTTGGAGTTTAGGAGTCCGAGTTTTCGATCTGAGCTTTTTGCAATTTCTTTTCAGCTTAAAAGGGGAAAGAATCACAATTTATTTTTTGAAGTATTTATGAATTTTTCAATTTTCTTTTTTATGGTGATTTATTTAAATAATGAAAAATAGCAACGTTTAAGTATTTGATTGGACTATTTAGCAAATGACCACAATTTCGGACTGTTTATAGCGGATTATAAAATATCAATACAATCAAGAATTAGCAGCCCGAGCATGAAATCAATCGATTTTTTATCGGTAAAGCTGCAAGAACAATGTAGGCCACTACTTTATTGATAATCAATTCATTGGTTTGCAGATCAAATTATGAAACATCGATTAGCTCGGGGGCACAATTTAGTTAGGCGGAAAGATTAGAGAAAGCACATATTTAGATAAGAAGTTTTATCCCGCTTCTCCTTCAATTTTATTCAAGGAAACAGTCGTGTCAATATTCCAAATTCATGGGCGATTTTATTGCTGATTAATGGAGCATCAATAATGTAATAAAATTGATAGAAATCGATTCTCTGATATCAGAAATAACACCTGATCAGAAGAACAAACAATCAATGTACATACGTTGCCTTTTTAAGAAGGGGAAAAAACGCTTCAAAATTAATTGATAACAAATGAAAAATGACGGTGTTTTCCATAATACACACTTGTAAAGTAAAAGAGAATATTTTCTCAAAAGTTGCAACACACGTTAATGAAGTCTTAGTTACTCACAGTATTATGATACGTAGTAAGAGAATGTAATGAATAGAAATTTTTTTTAATTAATTTTTAATTTACTGCATTTTCAATATAAATAAATAATTCACTTGTATTCGTGTCATTTGAATAAGTTGAATTTCCGCTGTAAATAAAAGTATTATTGAATATTTTGTTGCACTCATACAATGAAAGAAAGGGGAAACTATGCAAAAATATTACCTTTTATTTTTTCTAAATTAAATATGTATACTTAATAAATATTTTTCCTGTTATCCCACACCAGGTTCCTTAAAAACTGTATCAACATAATTCCCAGAAAACGGTGCGTCACCTGTTATGCTTTCAGTCACACTTTAACAGTGAACCAATAATTAAAAGTAAAAGCAATTAATGAGATTTTTTACAATGCTTGTAAATGTCATCAGTAGAACGAGTAAAAAAGTTTTAATTTATTCATACAAGCAGGAGAAAAAACATGTAATTCTCAGAAAGAGTGGAAAAATCGCACGTCTTAAAAAATGAGTACTGCTCATTTGTTGGAAATAAATAATATCCATAATGTAAATTTAGAAAAACGTATATGAAAATTAATTATAATGAATAAAGAAGTTTCCATAATAGTTATGGTTAAACAATGCAGTTTTTGATCAAATTAAAGATAATTTGAATCAATTAAATATAACTGTATTTTAACGATGCACATATATTTTTAATTTAAAAATATTTTTTCATGCATTAAAGTAAAACTTTTGAAATTTATAAAACATGACAGATTTGCTTTAAATTGGTATATATATATAAGCTTAGGTACAATTTAAACATAATTATCCATATCAAATGTAAATTTATTTTACTTAATTATGTTTTAAAAAGGATTATTTAAATGACATGACAAATTCTATTTTATAATTTCAGTTAATGTATTTTCCAAACTAAAAGCTTAATTAAATTGGATCATAAAACTATTTTAGGGTGATTGAAATTATTCCTATTAATAAAATTGAATTTGTTCTTATAAATAAAATTTAAAGTTATTCATGTTACTCTTTTTACAAAACCTAAAATTTTTTTAATTAAATAAAATGAAGGAACAATCAAATAATAAAACGTCAAAATTTAATAAATCTCTTTAAATCTGAGCAACGATTTAAAATGGAAATTTTACAACCTTAACATTAGTATGTGATAGCCTCTTAGTAGAATTTATTGTAAACGTTTAAATCCAAAATAGATTCGTCAAACTCTCCGATCAAGTTCTCTTTATTATTAGGTACTTCATTGAAATGAACCTTTTCATTAAATCTAACTAAACAAGATATGCCTTTCGTCCAATCAAATGAATGGAAACTTTCTGCAAATATATTTACGCACTTTGCTTCATAAATCTTACTCCACGCGTGCAATTACTTGGCTAGTAAACAATAAATGTTATCTGTGAAGATTCTTTCATCTGCTTTTGTTAACTTTTCATAGAACAAGCAAATAGAATAAATCATTAGCATACAGTGGAATCAATTCTCAATATTCCTTCTTCAATAATTTTAATCTATATTATATTGTTATTGATACAATCTCTAATTATGTTATTAATGAGAAAATAACTATATATTATTTGATAATAATATTTTTTCACGTTACGATCTACTTGTATAATTTAGAAACATCCTTTTGATTCAAACAAGAGATTATTTTTTACAGAAGCTGTAAAATATTATAAGAAAAAAATTTATCATCTTAAATTATTATATAAAAATTTATACATTAATAGATTTTGTTTTGTTTTGATACTTTTACTATAAACATGTTTTTAACAAAAAAAAATAATAATAAATAAATAAAAATAATAATCTTCGAAAAGAAAGATTAAGTTGTACCGATCAACAGAAATACAATTTTTCTTTATTGTAAATATAAACAATTAAATGTATTTCACCCAGTTAATTAAATGTTTAAAATATTTTCAGTATAAACCGTTGTTTAGTGTGTATTGATACATTATGATGCTGGATATACCAATCAATACCGCCATTAATCTCAGAGAAGCAAATAAATTCCACTTCATTTTTTTTAAAGCAAACATTTAGATTTAGTTATTCAAACGAAATACGCCCAAGATCATCATAGAATACCACCATGATGTTTCTTAAACAATGATTTTGGTTCTTTCAGGAGATCTTAAAAGTTGAAAATTCATCCATCAAAATTATCTGTATTTAAGAGTCTCGTAAGTAGACAATATTTTTAGCTGTTTCTCATAAAACAAATAGCATTTTCCGAATAAAGTTAACTTTTGTGTTTCAACTTATCTTTTTATTTTGGACACACAGACTATTTCTTTCTCTCACTCTCTCTCCTCTCTTATTTTAACTAATGCATCTACCTATTTCATCATCTCCTACATTTGAAATTTTGGCAAGTTTGAATTGATCATCAAGACATGTTTTTTTAACGAGGTTATTCTCCAATTGCTTGTATCAGCTTGGTATGTGTCGTAATCCATTTTTCAATCAAAAACATTATTTTCTAGAATCATTTGCTCAAGACTTGAAAATTTGAAAATAATTGCAATTTCAGATTAGAAATTCCAAGGCCATTACATGGGCATAAATTACTGAAATTATTGAAAAAGGAAAATAGTACTACACTACTGGCCATTAAAATTGCTACATCAGGAAGAAATGCAGATAACAAAATGATATTTATTGGACAAATATATTATACTAGAAATAACAAGTGATTAAATTTTCAAAAAATTTGGCTGGATAGATCCTGAGAAATCAGTACCCAGAACAACCACCTCTACCAATAATAATAGCAGTTATACGCCTGGGCATTGAGTCAAACAGAGATTGGATTGCATGTACAGGTACAGATGCCCATGCAGCTTCAACACGATGTCACAGTTCATCAACCGTAGTGACTGGCGTTTGGTGACGAGCCAGTCGCTCGGCAACCATTGACCAGACGTTTTCTATTGGTGAAAGATCTGGAGAACGTGCTGGCCAGGGCAACAGCCGAACATGTTCCGTATCAAGGAAGGTCCGTACAATATCGGCAACATGCGGTCGGGCATTATCCTGCTGAAACGTAGGGTTTCGCAGGGCTGGAATAATGGGTAGAGTCACGGGTCGTAACACACCAGAAATGTAACGTGCACTGTCTAAAGGACATCTTTGCAATTGTAGGAAAAAGATATGTATTTGCGGTTGCAAAAGAATTTAAAATCATGAAGCACATTAGCCTAAAAACCATTGAAGTCAATTAATGCCTTCCACAAAAAAATTAGTAACTGTAAAATATTATCCGGTATCTGGGGTCTTGGGAATTAATTTACAATAAAAGTTTTTCTTCATATGTACGAAATAATTTACAATAAAGCAAAAAAAAAATATCTGATTATGAAGAATTAAAGTTTTTGAATTGGATATTTCTTCTCATATATGTCAGACAAATTCTAAGAAACCATATTGAAAATGAAAGGAATCATCAGTTTCTTCTATAAATTTAATTTTTAGTGTAGAATATGATTGGTTTAAAAGTCTGGGAAGAACTTTTTTTATATAGCACACAAATGTTATTACATATAATACTCATTTAGAAGAATATATGCTCTTAATTTAAAAAAGATTGAAAATTTGAGTCGTACTGCAATGGATTTTTTCTTTACATCATGTGGATGCGAATCACCTTACTAAATTACTATATATACAAATTACAGAACACGGAGACCATTTGAAATTTACACTTTTGTAATTTTTACAGGAATACAGTAATTGACTTCAAATGCTTAGATGCGTCACTTTATTTTAATAAAAAATTGTCAATGGAATTATATGGATGAGCTTACTGTTGAAGAAAAGGCCATCAGATAAAATGATAACACAGCATACATATATGCACACTTGCATACGGACACATGTACAGTTAGGTACTAAAATGGGAAAAAAAAATTAGTTCTCAAACTCCAACTGAGGCAGTTGGGGTGTGGATAGATGTTTCCGCAGTTCCCCTTAAAGTGGCGAAAAATTCAGATTTCAATTTTCTTTTTTGCTATTTGAAGCGTTTTACAATAAAAGGTGCAAAAAAGTGATTAGTGCTCGCAAAATTAAAACATTGAAATAGACATAGAAACTTTTTTCCTAAGATTTGTATTTGATGGAGAAGAGAAAGTGATTTTCATTAAACATATTTTAATTAGAAACTTTCGTTAGTGGGTCATTAAGTTCACATACGATGGGTCATTCAAATCCTTCCTGGGGGCAACTTGTTTGATTAAAAAGATGAGAATTTAAACAAGTTTTGTGTCGTATATTATTCTAATGAAAAAATACAAGGAACGTGGAGATGTAAAATAAGTGCGTGAAGGAAAAAAAATTTGAAACCGAAAATCATTATGTGTAGTGGAATTACAGAAAGAAGTTCCTCTTTCCACTAAACATTTTAATTTCAATAGAAAGATAGATTTCTTCTGCAACATGCTTTTTACACACTCTGCATTAATAATTGCAATTAATTTCCCCGTGCAGATTATGGAAGTTTAGTTTTATTTCTTGAATCAAATGATTTCCAATAAAGGGATGGATGGGGACTTTTTCAATAAAATACATTCACCTAAAATAAATTCATTTTCTAGATTTTCCATAGATATATATATATATATATATCATTACATCGGTAATGTGAATGAATTTCTATTGACTACCTCATCAGGTTAGTTCTTTAAAATACAAATAAACTTTGTATCATAAACCTTATCTCAAGACATTGAAAAAAAAACTGATACACTTAAACTTTTTTATTGTTTGACGTTTCTGAATGAACTCACAAAAATACCAAGGAGAATAAAATTATATTCTAAATCCGGGATCTTCGATTTTATTGTTAGAATGTATTCAATGAGCTAATGAAAAGGAACTGATTTCCTTCTCGAAAATGATTTTTCTATGACACTTTCCCGTCTACACACACAGACAGTTTTCCGGTATTAAGAGTAAGAATTAATTTCTACAAAAGGGTTACTCTTTTAAAATTACGTTCAGTTTCGATTGTATTCTATAAAATATGAGACTAATACAAAACCTAAAGAGTTGTGCCTCGACTTTTTATTGAATCGTGACAGAAATAAATCACCTTGGAAAAAAGCAATCCACAAGCATGTACAGCAATGCCCAGGAAGAGTTTGAAGTCTAAGGAAAAACATTGTGGTAGAGAAGAGGTTAGGGATGGTAGATATTTGTGTCGGGGGAAGGGGGCTGCAAATGAGACAAGAAAAAGAGGAGAAAAAGAACACGGAGAGGGGATCCAAGGTACTTCGAAATAGGAGTATCGATTAAGTAATCAAGAGGAGTATTTGGGAGAACCAGTTGAAAAGTGAGCAGAAATCAATGGAAGGAAATGACACCGAGTTTCATCTATATTACCCAAATTCCCCTGCCCCAAAATTGGAAGGGTGCAAAAACGAGTTTGATGATTGTTAAGATTCAAGGATTGGGTTAGAGAGACTACATTAATTCAAGGGCTACATGCAGATTGACACACACTACCACCAACAGCAGTGTGGTAGGCCTCTCGGCCAATGCCTTTCCTTTCAATCCCATCCGTTTATTTTCTTTTTGATTCGGGCTTCTTATTTTCTTTCTGAATTGAACTTCGACTCTGCGAAGCAAGTTAACATATGAATTTGGATAAAAGTAGCTCCACATTTGATACGCGTAGATATTTTTAAATTTAATATAGTTGCTGTGAATGGAAACTTTCAGCTAGTTGGCAAAAATTTCGCACTTTCAACGTCATCTTAAGTAAATTATAGAGACAAAATGACGCCAATAATATTTGAGATATCATAAAAAGCTGAATAAAAAAAAAAAAAAAAAGAAAAAAGAAACACTATTTAAATAAAAATTCTATTTTAATATTTATTTTATTTTTTTTTTTAGAAATACGAATTTTTAATACCATTTTATGATCATATTCAACTATAACGTATTCGCTTTCAATCCATTCGAATTCGTTTATTGGTATGCTTTCATCAAATGCTATGAATGCAAGAAAAATGGAATATTTTTTCAAGCATATGAAAGAATAATATTTTGAAACTTTAAAAAATACCTCCAATCAAAAAAATGTGTTGAGATTATACAGAACAACAAAATAATTTAAAAACATTTAACTATAAAATATAAAATTGATTCAAATTACATATAATTAGGATTTGTATATCAGTTTATATTTTCCTCCTAAAATAAAACATAATTTTGAAAGGAAAACTTAAACTGATAAACAAACCTTGATTACGAATCTCTAATTTACGCAGAGACTAACTTAGACACAGTTTGTAAATAAACGTTAAAATAGAATTTGTTTCAGAAATTATTGTAATATATATATATATATATATATATATATATAAATGAAATGTTTATCATTATGCCATCACATATATTTCTTTCGCAATTGCGTAATTTACTATTATTACCTTGCACCACTAAGCAATAAAGCCAAATTTTCTGTTATTAAACTATTAAATATAATGAAATTGTAGTGAATCGATTTATTACAAAACAGGCTTATCACTCAGTCTTACATTAATTCCTCTTTTCTTATGATCTAGGTTCGAACCGAAAGCTTGAACACTGATAAGTAAGTACTGAACTCAATATTTTATATTATTGGTAATGCCAGAAAAAATATATTTATTTTTGAAATTTTACCGTTTTTTAGTTTTGTATTTTTATTCACACTTTTTCCATTATTTACGGTGAGAAAAGAATAACATTTGAAGAAAAAACAGTTTATTCAAAGTATTCTTACAGCAAACTTTTGAATCATCATTTTATAAATTTTCCTTATCGCCAAAATAAGCATTATCACTCCAATACAACTCATATAAAATCTAATAAATGAAAAGACAAGCACAAAAAAGTACTGTAGTAAATGCCTGGTAAAAGTAAAAAAAATCAAAACAATGCTAATGATTTTTTTTTTGAAGGGAATGTCTCTTTGTAGAGTTCGATTGGAGTGATTCATTCCGCAGCGACACAGGTGAGAAAGAGGGTGTCATTAGATAATCTGCACTCTTCCATAAATCATGGACGAACTCTCCAAACTCTTTAATCGAGCTTGTCACCTATAACTTAATAAATAGCGGTTAAAAACGGAAATATTTTCGATGAAGGGTTGAAACAGGTCGCAAAAATGCCCACCCTCTCCGGAGGAAAGAAAAAGGTCGTGACTAGGCCGAGCATCAATGGAATCCTGACGCACTCTATCAAAAGCGCACCTTTTGTTTTCGGTATTAATCAAGAGCGCGCGTTTTTCCTGCGTCAGTTGAAGCAGCAGAAAAAGGCACTTTCCAGGTAAAAAGCGCCCCGAAGACTGTCACCGGAGAAATGCGCCTTTATTCATATATTTGAAGGTTGAGTTCTGGGATTCTTGTAAAGGAAAGGAAAACAACATGCAGGGGTTTCTGGTATTTGGGCGCAATTTCTCAAAATGTCAGGTTCGTGTCTCGGATTAGGCATGAGCGCGGCCAGAAAAGGAGTTTTTGTCCGCGCTCCAAGATGGATTTACCCATCATCAGAAAGCGCAGCAAGATTCCTTTCTCGCGGTGCATATCTGAAATTTTAATCTCGCTGGCGTTAATCATTTTTTGCAAGACGCGCCTCCTCTACGCAAAAGAATTTACCTTAACTATTCCGGTCCGCGTTTTCAAATGACATCGTAGAAAAAAAATTGTAAAGCAGGGTCTTTCTGAATAATTACATAAACAAGATAGTATTTAGCAGAAGAAGCTCGAAATATTTTAAAAATTTTTAAGAAAGTATGTGCATGCAACTTTATTAGATTACTGCAATGAAAGATGTAGATAAGCAACTCTACTCTTTCCAAAAGTTTTTCCCTCCTATCAGGGTACCCTTTCAATCAAATATACAGCACCATTACCAAACAAAACCTAGCTTGTTGAGCCAGTTTTTTAAATTAACAAAAATATTCCTTCTTCATCTCAATACGCTATCATTGAACATTATTACGCTTTACTGTTCTTTTTCATTTGATAAAATTTACATAATATTAATGTCTGAGAAGATTTAGATCAGAAGAAATTGAAACAGAACTTTCTTTAGATCAGGAGAATGAAGAAACACTATTTTCAGACGCTGTTCATCAATTAAATCTGCAGCAATATATTACAAAACAAGGAATGACAACTCAAAAAAAAAATAATAAAAAATATATCAAACTAGAATATGCAATGAATGCTGGATACAATTGCTGAATTCCTTTGATCAGTCAGCATGTTTTCAGTTTAACTTAAATACCTTTGGAACGATTTTAACTACGATATTTGAGCACAACAAATGATTTTAAGTAAAAATGATGTTTAATGGATTTATTGGGTTCTTAGAGAGTTATTGAAATAATTAAAGTAACTGATGTTTTTTTTTTAGAATTTTGTACATTAAATATACTGCTTAGTGCTTATTTACCACTTACTTACTTTTTATTTAATTACGGTTAACAAAAATATATTGGAAATTTAAAAGCTGTTTTAATAGTTTTAAAAAATGTTTTTCATTAAAACAAAACGATATACCAAATAAATTGGATACAAATTTTACAAACAATATGTGAACAAATAGATTTTGTTATATTGCATTATATTAATTACGATGAATAATTAATTCTTTTTGTTATGAATACAATTTGGCATATTTACAACTCAAAGGAATCAAATAATTTTCATCTGAGTAATAAATACTTAAAAATTCACAAATAATAAACACAAAACTTTTAATTTGATTTTTGGTTCTTATACTTCTTTATAAACACACAGTAAATAATTAAATTGTTTAACGTAATTTTACACAGTTTTAAAAATAATTTATATTTATGAAATAAATGTTTAGTATTTTTTTTATTGTAGTACAACTTTTAAGAAATTCTATTTAAAGTATTTAATACATAAAAATGTTAAGATGACTTCAAACAGTTTATTTCAAAAAGAGTATCTATAGTTAGACATTTCAATTAAATAAAATTGATTTCTAAACGTGAAATTCATTGGGCAATTCAAATAAATTATTAAAAAAAATTATTGTGAGTATTTATAAGATAAAATATAAACATGTATTTATAAATCAATCCTTAGATTGTTTTTTAAAAAGCATCACATTTCTGAAATTCAAACAGATTGAACAAAACCATTCCCTTTATTTCCCAGAATTAATTTTTTTCAGCCCTCGCTCATAAATCATGCGCATAAATAGAAAAAAACATCTTTGGAATTTTTTTTTCACAAATAAGAATTGAAGGAAAAGAACGAATTCAGAATGAAAGGGTCTGGCAAGCAGGTCAGAATAAGATGGTCAAGGGAGCAAGAGAGATCGTTGGTATTTAGGAGCGATATCTCATGTGTCAAGATGCCTTCAAGTATGGGGATTAAGGAAGTGTTTCTCGAAAGCAGGAATCGAATCAGATACCATCGCCATCTCTTGCGTCTTCTTACATTTCTGGCGGAAGGAATTAAGAGAAGCCTATCCCATTACTACCACTTTCTAACAGGAAAAAGATATTCATCAATAGCATTATTAATAAATACTTTAAATTACCTATTTTTATTTGATTACAAAATGAAAATGGGAAATCAATTGTGATATGAGGCAATATTTTGACACAAATAAGTCCAGGAACGATCTGAGAGAATGAACTAAGCAATCAACTTCTATGTAAAAAATCAATTCCATATCGTTCTGCTCTTGTCCATGAGACGTTCGAAAATCATTTAGCTTATAAAAGCGACTCCGCTTAGCCATGGATGTATGAAAAGAGTCATTGTGAGTGATGAATTCATTTGCATTGGAAGAAGTTAATGAAATGATAGGAAGGAAGGGCAAAAACTTTTTTTATCTAATGATTCTTTCAATTAACAAATGAACCACTTGAATTTTGCTCGAATCACACGGGATGGCGGTTTTAATTTAGTGCATCAGCACCTATTTATTGTGAATCATTTAAAAAGTAATAAGTAGAAAAAAAATGAGGGAGAAAGTCTTCGAAAGCAACAAGGGAAAGGAGGCTCGACAAGAAATGGATAATTGTGTTATTGAACGCACCCTCCTTAAGATGAGTTTTGAAGTAGAAAGAACTATGAATCCCAGAAATTCTAGTTGGACGTGGTTGGAATGTGTTATCCCCCAAGACTCATTAGAAGCTTTAAGCGTGATGGATCATTAATAATGATCCACCAGAAATCTGACACTTGGGGGTTTGGCAATTTTTCACTGCGGCAAAGAACGTTGCGTCCCAACCTATCAAAAAGAAATCGCAATTAATACGTATTAAAATCACGAGAGGCCCTGAAAGCAGCTTCAGAAATCGTTTCAAGGAGCGGTGACTAGACCATGTAGGCGGCAACATTCAGCTTCTTGCGCAAAAAGTTGGACCATCCAATTAAATTAATTCTAACTATTGAACTCTCCTTGAAGCAACAGAAACATTGAGAAAGATTGAAGTTTCCTCGAATTGTTTCTTTTATCTCAAGGAAGCAAAGTTTGTACAAGTATTTCCCTTTCATTGATAAGGAATTAAAATGAATTTCTTGTATTTATATTAAGGAAAAATCAGTATGAGCAAAATATGTTAATTTAATTTTAATAAGTAGCTTAAGAATTTCATGGTTTATTAAAACAATGAACCCTTAAATCCGATTTTTGATCATTCCTAATTCAAAATATTTCTCTATTTCTCATGGAAATATTACCAAGAATACAACTACAAAAAGTAGATTAAAACTATAAAAGTAAACATTTATCACAAGATGTGTTCATAATTTTTAATAGTCTGATTAAATAAAGAAATATTATTATGCAGTATTATATAATTTTAGATATTTTCATATGACACAATAAAAATATTACTAATAAAAAAACATTTTATATTCTGACCTAAAATTATCTCATAAATGCTCAGATATAATAAATGTGCTAAATGTTTACGAAAAAAGAAATTAAACTGTGATAATAAGGGAAATAAAATTCTGAACTTTAACAAATTAGAAACCAAGAAAATGGTACAAAATATAAGCTAATGCAACAAATTTTTCTAGTGATTTTCAAAAATTGACTGGATGCAATTATTAATGTTAATTAATTAATTGCATAACACAAATTCTTCAGTTAATTCGAATTCACAAATATGTGTGATTCTAAACCAATAATATGTATTAAATATATATAATAATTATTAAACATATTTATTTTATTTTTACGAATATTTTCTCTTACTTTCAGTTTGACACGCATTTTTAACATTTAATTCAACGAAAACTTTAAGTGATCATAAGAAAGAAAAACTATACTTAATAAATAAGTAAATAAATAATAAAAACTAGAAAACATAATCACCTATTAAATTAACTCTCGTAGTCGGGCTTTTAGTCCCATATCATGTGTTGATAAAATAATATTTAAAATTTATGCAATTTAAAAATGCAATTATTGATGATTAGAAGTGCAATTAATAATATTTGTTTAACAAGTTTAATTACATAAGTTGTTCTTCATTATGCATTTAAACATTTTCTCAAATACATAGCCTTGAAGTGATATTCAGGGAAATTAAAAATTACTTTCTTGAGTAACAACAACCTGATACATTATGGACATATTAGAATTGAAGAAAATGAATTAAAAAATTAATATTAATAAAAACATTTAATTTTCATTTAATTTTTTTCTCTTCTAAGAAAAAAATTTAATATTCAAATTAGTTTTGATTCTTTCACTCATATTAGTCATACAAGGTTTTGTTTTTTTTAAAAAAAATAAATATAGTTTACAGTGAAATATTTTTGTGAAAATTTAAAAGCATCAATCAATAAAATGATATATTTGAATTAGAAAATAAAGTACTTAATGAAATTTCGTTATAAAAACGAATGAGTTCTCATTGTCGATGTGTACTGAATTACAAAGTTTGTGCTTTGTAATTCGGTAAACACTAATTAGTAATTCGGATACAAATGTGAAAGAAAAGAGACACAAATGTTTTTATAAAGTATTTATGCTTTCTTCCTTACAATTCTTACGGTAAATAAAAATTTCCAACTTATTAAAAGTACAATTTATCTAAATGTTAAGCAAGTCAAATAAAGTATGTTATAAATACACAAACGGGAATTACATTAAAATTATAATTTAAATGTGATGTTGGGTATAAATATGATCAATAGAAACCCCAATAAACCTCCTCTCAGGGAAAAATTTAATGTTCTTTGGTGAACACGAAAGTCTTTAATCATACAGATCGCAGCTTTTCTACGGCTTCATTTTTGTTTTATCTTTTTTTTTTGCAACTTTCACAGGAAATATCATTATACATGGCATTATTTTTTTCGTTCTTTAAACTGGACGTGATCGGAAAAATGCGACATTTCTTCCCTCAACAAACAGTGTTTATTTATTGGTTGATAAGTATCAGTGGGTGGGGAGGAAATGGTCCTTAAAAGAGAAAAATTCTTCCTGTTTGAGAGCAAAACTTGATAGAAACTCCCAAAATCAAATTCGAAATCTATCTTCCCTTAATGAACGTCATTCCTTTTAGCACGCCAGAAACTGAACATTAATTACACGTTGAAAGTCCTAATGACGGCAAAAAAATTCGTTAACAGCAATTAAGTCACTTATTAATTACGTTATGATGAGAAATAAGCTTTCGTTAATCTGCCCCGAAAGCCTCCCAAAAGTAATAAAATTAGCCTAAGTATAACTAAAAGTTAATAGGTTTTTTTTTCTCTTACTCGCTCTCATATGCTGGTTCAGACCGGTGCTTAGGACAATAAGAAGTGGTTCAGAGACCGGAATAAGTATGCCCCCCCCCCCCGAAAAAAAAGAAGAAAAAAAGGGCTCTATTTTTGATTTTTCAGGACAGCAAACAAGACGAAAACAACGACAGACATCATTCCTCATTCCATCCTCTCATAACGCTTTTAAACTAAGTTGCTTCGGAGGACCGAAGTGCTTTCACAAGTAATCAAATTATTAATATTTTTTCCAAAGAGCTTAACGCAAGGCATACTTTGCACAAGTCTGTTATTTGGAACATCGAAAATAATGTAAAAGTGGCAAATTCAGCATACTTTTGCACATCAAATAACGACATCGAAAATACTGCACCATGTGAGTTTTCATTACGATAAGAACAGAAAAAGACTACTTTTACACTCAGGTAAGTCAATTTTCTTAAACTGGAAAAAATTGTACCAGAAACACATCTGACAAAATTACATGTGGCAGCATTTAAAGACACGTCATACTACATATCATAATAATCCTTTTAATTAGTGTAAAAAATATAGAATTAATATCTAGGATAAATTTTAAAATCACATCTTTATAAAAAAAAACATTACAATGACAAAGAGAATTGTTGATTTTAATAGATTGATTAAAAAAAATGATTTACCATTAAACGAACTATATATTTTTTCATTAGTTTAGTTATACATGTAGTGTGATTAATTTGGTAGCATTTCTGTTAACAATTCCTTCTTATGCAATTAGTTCTTCTGCATTTAATTTCTTATCTGCCGTTTCATACGGCATGTCTGCAGAAGAATAAGCGCAACTTTTAAAAAATGTAATAGTGTGGGATTTTTCGATTGTAACCTACAAGAGGTCATGGTACAGAAAAACGGAGTCACTCCTTTAGATTTTTTTCCCCTTCTCTTCTCCATTGCTCAATTGTGGTGTAAAAACAGAAGGTAAGAAGTAGGTGGATAGACGTAAGGGCCTTCATCAATTACGGCGCGCGACCTGTCCGGTGGGGCCACAAATCAAGCGGGGCCCTCAATCACAATGTCTGGACCTGATACTACCCCCTCTCTCGGGCGTGCCTTAGGTTAGAAGAGGGGTGGTTGTTAATTAATGATCATGCTCACAGAGTTTAGGGAAACACAGCTTTATCTAAGCGGGCGCTTAGGTCTAATGTGCCAAGAATAATAATTCCTGGCACCAGCGATAACGTCAACAGTGTGCCAAGAATAGGGAGTTGCTTACTGCCGATTTTCAACCATTTTTTTTATTTATTTTTTTAAAACTCCTTAATCATTTTCGCTCACCTTTGGCCTTCCGCACGCTTTTCAGAACAATTTATTGCTCACGCCGACCCTTGATCATGTCATTTAATCATAAATACACGCTTCCGCAGATACACCAAGGATACGAAATAAAATCACACGCTTTCAATTAATATCCCTAGTATGCATGATCTCAAATAAAAACTACTGAATTTCTACTTCTTTGATCTGTGTTCGTGAGACTCCAAGTTGATGTATATTTGATTTTATCTACTTCAGTTGATATTTGTAATTAAAAAACAGTTATTTTCTATTTATAAATTCTTTTAATATTTTCAAGTATTTCAAACAACCATTTTGGGTAATAGATGATCCTTAAAAATTAATCGTTTTGCGATTTATAAGTATGGAAAAGATAAATTTTACTTAATAATTTTTATTTTTATAGCATTTTTATTATTTCAAAATGCTCTTTTCCAGTACATTGACATGTTTCATATTACAAATTATGATTCCAAATATATTCACTTTCATATTTGGCATCATAGAAAAGTTTTTTTTATAAATTTTTGAAAGAGGCATATAAAAATATATCTTTCTGAATAAATATATAACATATATTAAATAATTAAGTGATAAGTAAAGAGATTAAATATGAAATAATATCAAAAGGAATGCATTCTTCATCAGAAGTAACAAGATTCAATGACCAAATTTATTAATATTACTATAGAGTAAGTAATATTTTTGGAAAAAAAAAGTGGCTTAATTATCGGCAACTTTTAGCATTCTTGGGATATTTAGATTAAATTTCCTTCAAAAATGTCGGGTGAACATTTCCGTATCTAAAAAAACAAATTCCTTTTTCTGCCCATTTGCCTTGCTTTCATTCAACTTAGTACACGTTACTTAAGATAATGTTATACAATTTATTGACTTTAAAACGAGATTTTAGTATGGACATTAAAAGAGTTAGCTCAGAATAAGGAAAAGTGAATATAATAATTAACAATGAATAATGCAAGACTTATAATTCAAAAGATAAATTTATTAAAAATAATCAAACTTGATTAATAATTAATTTCGATAAAAAAAATTTCAACGCTTTTAGATCAAATAGATTTCACATTCCAAATAATCTTAAATATTTTTAGAAAAATGAAAAAGGTATTTTATTACTAAAATCAAAATGTACACTTTCATTTTATAAGAATCACAAGTTTATGACTGGGTCCAATCTCATATCAATAATTTTAATTTCATATTGAATAACCAAATGTAAAAAGAAGTTAAATTTTATTATGGCATATTTAAAAAGAAATATATTCTTATACTATAATATTGGAACAGCACCACTTGTTTCATCTAAACAAACGATTCAATTTCTGTCAAGTTGCACGCAGTTACCCGGGGCACTCAAAAAAAGGATCATTAGTATTTCACTTAAAAATTAATTCATATATAATAATTAATTTACTTCAGAGATGTTATCTTTAATGAGATTAAATTAATTCTTTTATTCATACCACTTCATAAATGCAAATAAATAATGCTATGTTTATTTATGAGCGATAACTTTTTTTTATATAACATACTGCGTGTGTAGAACAAATAAAAAAACAATTAAAAAACTACCAATAGTTGATTCACCATTAAAAATGAAAACCTTCAGCTTGACAGGAAATAAGCTCTCTAGGTCAAAGTTTAAGAAAAAACTTATTGTTTATCATTTATTTTGCTCATGCAATCAAAGAAAACCTCTTTAATATTTCTGTCTCAAAAGATTTGAATCAAGGCAAAAGCTTGTTTACTCGAGGGATGGTTACATAAGGGTTGCTGCAAGGTGATACAAAGTAGGACACACCGTCGATTCAACCTTAGTTTAAGGCAACGGCGCAATTATTGGAACCAACAGTTTTTTTCTCACGTGGAATCTCTGGACTTCACCTGAAGGTTCTTGCCGCGTGCGTGCAAAGAAATCAGTACTGCTATTAAATCTAGTGTATCAGCACAAAGCTAAAGCTTCAGCTGTATATCATTTAACATGAATTCCTAGAACACACACACACACACACACAGATGCAGTATTTCCACTTAAATCATTTTATTGAACAATGTCACTTAATTAGATTAATTATAACATTGCTTCAAATTTTCAAGTAAGAGAAGGAAGGGATTAAGAAAGACTATTAAAGAGAAATACTCGTTAGAGAGCGACCCTATTTGTGATGAAATACTAAAAACATTTTCACTACAGAAAATTATGCTATCAAATTCAGTTATCTAACAATAAAATGTTAACAATTAAAACAAAACACCATTCTATTATTTTTTGTCCATTTTGATCTTAATAATAAAATGTTAAAAAAATCCGCAATTTTCTTACTTTAATTTCTATATGGACGAATCAAAAAGAACATCAAAGATTTTTTCGTGGATTGTAAATAAGAGGTGGTTACAAATCAAATCATGTTTTTTGAAAAGAAAATGAAAATTTTAGCTAGTAATTCACATTCATATTAACAAAACTAAAAGTGTTCATCTTAATGTTAATTGATTCTAAATGATTTACTAAAATGCCAAATAGTACAATTAATTATTTTAGGTCTATTTTTGCAACTAATGAAAAAAGAAAGGAAAAAAGTATACTATTAATAAATATAATATTAATTCTATCAAAATCAAATAACATTCACAAAGAAATGATATAAAATAATTCCAATTGATTATGCACCCGAAAATCGATATTCAAAAAATAAAATATATTATTGTTCTCTAATAGTAATATGTGTCATAAAGATATTAACATCAAATGTAAAAATTACAAGAAGATAATATTTAACAAAAATAAATAAATAAACAATTCATGCGAAAATAACATGCAATATGTTTCAGAAACAGTAGAATTATAGAATATCAAATTCAAGAGCAATCAATTTTAATGATTATCATTTACAATTTGAGGCTTTCCAAAAATTTAACTGTTTGTTAATTTAAAAATTATTAATTTAACAAATTTGTGATTTTAATAGATAAATTCCAAAGTAATAGGCAAAAGAATAATTTCACAAGATCATTCAAAAGGACATTCATTTTTACATCAAACAGAAACTGGTACTATTTACATCACTTCGGGTCGTTGAATTATAACAGACATTGCTTGCAATGTGAATAACAATACCATTTATTAATTTTTAAATAATATTTCTATTATTTATAAGGGACTAAATTATGTATATTGTCCCTAGATATGAAAATAATTTATTATTTTAAATATATATTGTCCTACATTATTGAGAAAAAAACAGACCGATAGAAGAAAAAGACATTTTGATGCATAATTAATTTTTGAAATAATATTAGATTTTTTTTTAACAAACTATGGCATCAGCTACTTTTAAAAATAACAGATAAACTGCAGAAAAATTTCATTAAAATAAATTGAAAAAAGAACGTTTTCAGATTTTATACATCAGATTATGAAAATATTACAAAATCCTTTGGTTTAAAATTTTCATTTCATTCATATTTCCGCAAAATTGTGCTCTTTTCTTTGGAGCAATCAAATAAATGTCAACTTTCCACCAAGTCATCAGTGGATACTGAAATAGCGTATTCCATCCCAACTCCTTGCCAAAAAGTTTCAAATTCCTTTTCCGCTGTCATTATTGATGCAAAGAAAAGTAATTATTAATAATTGCCCGAGTTTGAAAGTTTAAATCTAAAATGAGGGAAAAAAAAGGAAATCTAAACATTATCAATGGTAAAAAGTTATTAAAAGCCCTAAAGTTCTGAAGCAGCGAAAAAGTGAAAAGTTTTGGACTATCTTGTCATTCTGAAGTATTTACTCGCAGTCACCTTGAAAGGCAATTTCTTTTTCCAAAGTCATCATTACTTTTCAACATTTGATTAAATACGCCACTAAATAGGTGCAGGGGGGTATTAATTTTGAAAAGGTTTTCCTTTCAAGAAAAAGGACGAATTAGATGGCGAATCGATTGCTTCGCCGTATTTAAAGTGAGCTAACTGAGTTATGCAATTTGGAATACGTTCCTAAATCCTGGCTGCGAAGCATTCAGAATTAATTTCCGAAAGAGCTTAAAAGCTAAATCTCTCTTCTATGGCGAAGTCATCTTTTCGAATGCCTCCTCAGAGAAAGAAGCTTTCGAAAAGAAGCCTTTCCTCATAATCTTAGCTTCATCAAGCCCTTTCAAAAGCTCCGGAACTATCATAATACTAATGTAAGTGACAAATCGATGAAGCACCCTGATTTTTTTTTCGTTGTTCCTTCTATCTTATTTTATCTTCCTTTTTTATCGTCTCCTTTTCAATGCTGAAACTTTATTTCCTCTTCTAAGAAAATGAGAAGTATCGCTCGGTAACCATGAAGTTTAAGAACTTAATTAGAAACATCTGGTTGTGGTCTTTTCTTCATTTAATGAAATTTTGGGGTCCAACTTTAGTAAGAGCTCCTTGGAACGATAAGCCGTTTCGAATTGTGGACTAATTCTAAATTATGATCGCAACTAATGCTTCTGCTGAGATTTGCCGAATCGCTTCACTACCTCAGAGATAAAAATTTAGTTCTCTAATTATATATGCCTCATTGGAAAAGAAAGGAAGATGATATCGCTATTGCAACAATAAATATAATTTGCTTGAAAGGAAAAAAGCCATTTCGTCAGTAATTGATTATCATTTTTTTTATAACGGAATGCATTTCAGTTTAAATGATAAACCATTCCAGAAAGTAGAAATAAGCATAATGTGCATTCCTAGCTTTTAAATACAGAACTGACGTTGATTATTAACTGCAAAGCTCAGTTATCGTAGAAAAAAATTCCTTATTTGCTTAACAAAAATCCTTGTAACGTTATTAAATAAGCACTGTATTCATAAGAAATGTCAAGCAACTATTGGACTCTATGAATATAAATACAAGACTCGTATAAGATAACCTTTAAATAGAGGATTATGATGCTAAACTATTGTATTATATCTTACGGTTTAAGATTTAAAAAAAAAGCGATTATTATTTGGTTTTCTTTTTAAGCTAAAATAGCAGAAACAATATTATTTATTCCACTTCTGCAAGTAAGATTAAATAAAAAATAAGCAATACACAAATAAATATAACCAGCAAAAGCCTGAGGTGTTTTGTGGAAGATATGTCTTTATATCTTAACATACTTAACTCATGCCCATATTCAACAGCAACTACCGTGGTTATAACACATTCGAATGAAACAGGTTCAGTCTTTTCCCACTTCCCTCCAGATTAAAAAAAATGTCTGAAATTACTTGCAAAATATAATTTCTTAAGGCTCAATTATTTTTCACAGAGAAGAATACAAAAATGAAGAACTCGTATACATCAAAAAATTATGTAGACTTTTATTAGCCTTCAGTTCATTAACATCCTAATGTCTTCTTAATATATTATCAAAACAACGGAATCATGCCAGCACTTTAATAACTAAAACAAGATATGCTTCAAAAGAAACAAAAACATTCTTTTTTCCATTTACGGAGCTGCATCATAATTCCTTCGTTGATAAATATTTTAGAATTTTTTTTATCAAAAAAACCTATATCTAGGATATTTATATTCTTTAATCGTACACATTGGCTCTTTGTATATCTTGAATTCCCGAATCTGAGTAATCTTTATGTTGCGAAAGAGCTCTAATTTGGAAAAATATATAATTTTGAGAAACAAAATATTATTTTTTCATTCGATTTAAAGTATATTAATAACCATTTAAAATAATTTTTTTAGTTTAAAACAAATTCATATTAATAATAATATCAAAAAAAAAATAATTCGTGTTAGTATCCTATGTTAGTTGGTGATCATTGAGCTTAAATGCATTTTAGAAAATGCTAATAATAAACTCAATTAAGAAAACAACGTATTTCTGCTAAAAAATAAATCTTTTTTAAAAAAAAAAAAAAATTCCGAAATAAAAACAGCCGGAAAATAATTCATAGTAATAAATCTGCGTTAACAACATAAGAATTCGCTACTAATTCCAGGAAGCTAATTTTCTGAATTCTTATTAATGTGATGTTTGGAATAGTTCCCGAAGGAAGAGAGCGACTTTCATTTTAATCTTAATGTCGAGGGTCAGTTTCTCTTGATTCCTTCTTCGAAGGAATTTATATAATATAAAAAATGCTGAGAAAGTGCGAGAAAAAAGAAAGAGAAACGGACAGGAGGGGGGTGGGGAAAGAAAACTCACATCCGGGGAATGAAACTCTGTTGAAGCGGGAGAGTCATGTTGTTGAGAAGATGTGTGTCCGGATGAGTGCACAACAAGTGCCACAGCCTAGGTAGCAATTTGAAACAATCAGTTGGACCAAGCTGAAATGGAGACCCTTATATCATGTATGCATGACTAACCAAGGTAAGGTTACCGTGACGGTAAACACCATCATCGGGTACACATTCCGCCAGTGGACCGTGGAGACACCTGGTTGGTTTGACACTTCAGAGGACCTTCCTTTCCATCCCGCACGCTATTTTACACTAGGTCGTGGACTATCAAAAGTGGGAGTTTTAAGACAGCACAATTGCTACGCTAACCTGATTTAGGCTTCCCCTTTTGATAGCAGAGATTTATGGCGATGAGGCTGTATTTATTTTATTACTCTTTTGGTCAAACATGTTTTTTGTACTTTAATGCTTCCAAAGTGAGATTCTGATGCATGCCAAAAGAAATATCATACAATAATGTGGCCATCATACACTGATAATTGCCTATAATGATGGATTTCTGAAAATGGGTAGGTCAAAATCTTTTAGATATCACTTATTGGAGATGTAGTTAGAAAATCACATGTCTAAGTGAATAATAACTTTAAAAGACAAATAGCTAGAGAGCTTCATATTTACGCAGACTTAGAATGAGGTCAATGACTTCAGAGCTTTAATATGTAACTTGTATGTAATCATAATGTCATGATTAACTTTGTTCAGGTTATGCCATAATCAGACATTTGCGTTTCGTATAAAAATGCTCATTTAATATTTAAATTGAAGAAAATCTGATCTTGCATACCTAGAAAAATATCCGTTTTTCTAAAAAGGAAGTTTTTTTCGCTGTTAATTGATTCTATAATGTGATTTTTTTAACTTTAAAAACTATCATTTAACTTATAATTAATTCATATTGCATGAAGAATGTCTACGAAAATACTATAAAACAAGATGAAATAGAATATACAGCTTAATATTTTAATTATAAAAGTAAAATGTATATTTTTATTTTTCATCCTTAAAAGCAAAAAAAAAAAAAAAAAAAAAAAAATTGTTAATCTATACATTTTATTTAAAAAGCTTCCAATATTGTATAAAACGTCTGACAAGAATATTTTTCTCAGTTAATGTTAAATTTAATTCCAATGGTGTTCCAAGAGAAGGTGTCATTTACTGTGAACAATGGTACGTTGCATATCACAATCCACTGGTGATTCAAAGAAGGATTTTCGGTGAGTCCCAAAATATTTCATAATCTTGTCAGTTACAAATAGAATGTGCTCTATAATAAATTGGAAACTCATGGCTGAGAGGAGGAGTTCCATTCTAACTCTTTCACTTAGTAATGTCACAGAATTTTTGATACAATTAGGTACACTACTTCAATTTACATATGTGTTGACATTGAAAGAAATATTGAAAAAAAAAAAACATCAGAGAGCATAGAAAACATGATGGATTGCGAAAAATATACGAAATGAATGACAATGGGCATAAAATTTTCTAAAGTCGATTAAGTATTAAGTACGTGTGAAACAGACACTGTCAGCAATTTTCTGTAAAAACTTTAATTATCTTGCTGATTTCTTTTAATAATTAATTCTTAATTTTTTTTTTGGGTACATTATGGTACGAAACTAAATATATACCAATAGACAGCTAATGTTAAATTTTTTTCAGGAATAAAAGTATTGAAAAGAAGCATGGAAAAATTGCTCCTGTAATAAAAAAAAGTGCACTCGGTAGCCATGTGATCACTTCCGCTAATGATACTTGGATAAAATTAAGCAGCTAAGTATTTCTTATCCGTAACTCCTATTTTACTTTAACTCTTTGAATGAAACTATTCATTCCAATTCACATATTGATAAGTTGTTGGTGCAGCAGCATGCTTTCCTGTTCCTAGTTCTGATTTGGGCTCTACCAATGTATTAATAAGTCACAAAATATATCCGATTAAACAAATAAGCAATAAAATAGGTAGAAAATGCATCACCAATTTTCTCAGAGGTTTCTTTTTACCAAGTATCCAATTTAAATCATTTGTATGGAAAACACTTTAACATCAAGTTCTTTTCGATGAGGAAATTTTGAATTAAAAATGGTTTTTGATCCTTTTGAAAAATCCTTTCTTCTTATATATACTAAAGCAACATGATTTACGCGAATGCAATGATTTAACTTCCACAAAAATTATTCTTTGTCATGCACCAGAATGAGAGAAAAATGGTTTCATTCTATCTCATTACTCCTTAGTGCTAATTTAGTCATTGAAAGATACAAAATAAACCGGAAAAGCTAGGAGATGAGCCATTTTTTTTAAATAAGCCTATGGTTTGTTAAATTGTGTTAGTAACGTGGAATGTTTCAGGTTGTTTCACGATAGTGACAAATATGTTATAAAATAGAATGATAGACTGACAGAACATTTTCGGTGCGGTCCCCTACTGGTCTTGATTGACTGACTAGCCGGTCGCAATTTCAATAAATTTGAATACTACTGAAATCAGAGATTAAAATTTTAGAATGAGCTTAAATAAATTAAATATTATTAAAAAATTTTATATTTGTTATAATATTACAAAGATAAATAACAATAGTTGACGTTTCAAAAAAAGAAAATGAGAAAAGCTAACCAGTTTGAAATAACATATTTTTACTATTTCATTGTGGATTTATCATCAGCTTAATACGTAAGTATTTAATTGTAAGAATAAAAATTTAATATTTTTAAAACTCAATTTTAAAATGGTAATTCTTTCATAACATAACGAAAAATAATTTGAATAAAGCAAAACTGATAATGTTTTAAAAACGAAATTATATTAGTTTGAAATCAAAGATTATTATATGCAAAGAAACGTCGTATACCAAAGTGAAAATTCAGTAGAATTTTTAAAACACTTGTATTTATATCATTAGAAAAAGATCAACAAATGTAAGAAATGCGGCCCCAAAGGAAATAGTTTTTAAAATAAAACACCGGTTTCTTAGTGGTGCAGTCTGAAAGAATTAAATGCAGGATGGATTGATTCAATGATTGGAACTTTTTTGTCCGCCCAACCAACATTCGTTGACCAGATCCGATCATTGATGAGGGATCACTCGATGACAAAGAAGCTGAAGTGGTTGGGATTCTTCTCTTATTTTAGGCTCCAACTTTAATTCATGCAATCACCGTCCCCTCGCTCTTTTATGCTGCCTATATTAGTGCTTTTGCCGTAACGACGCTAGTAATTAGAAATGCTGCATTAAGCTGAAGAGAATTCCAGGAATTCTATCGCATTCGGAATTAAGAAGTTGGAGGGGAACTCCCGTTATTAAACTTTAAAGTTTTGAAATATTACATAGAAGCTCTTTGGAGCCTGGTTTGTTCTTCGCGAAAGAAATAAGTGGAATGCAGTTTGCGAATTAGAAGGCAATCCTCCTTATAAAAACGAAGGACTATGTTTTGGAAAAGTAAGGTTATGTTTGCTTTACAGGACTGTTGCTAAGGTATGGGGGAACACCAAAGGCTGGTTTTGTGCTCAAAAATTTGAAAGCCTTTCCTTCCCGCGAGATGTTTTGCTTCCTAAGAGTATATAAGACAACGCTTGAACAAGCAATGACTTTTTCATCAAAAGATGTGTCTGTTTCTGGTGTTTGTACTAATTTGAAACTTATGAGGATAAATATGTTTTTGATTAAACTAGAATTTAGTTTTGTGAAGATTATTAGTTATATAAGCAAATAACAATATACTTTACCTTAACATCTTACTGCGCATATGTTAAAGTAATTGTAACAAGTTACTTTAACATCTGCGCAGTGAGTGTAACTATTAACTTTTCAACCGATATAGTAGGATCATACTGAATATATGATAAAATATGTAGAGGAAAAATATTATAGAACTATTTCCATATATATATATTTTACGAAAGAAAAATATACTATCCATGATTTTAGATATTGGTATACAATCAGATATAAATCAACTAATTATATACGTAGCTATATAAAATAATAATAGAGATTACAAATCAGCACTGCTATTATTTTTTTAATGTTATGTTCTAACCAGTTGTTATCATTTTATTATGTTTCTAGTGAAGTAATTTTTTAATTTATTATTTGCACTTTCGCTGCTCGTAATTAGTAGTGTTAAATCAATTAAACTGTTGCATTGAAGCCGGAGAAATGTTTACAAGAAAATTAAATTCTAAATGATTAAAATATCGAATTACATCATTTATTTTTATTTATTTGATAATATAAAATAAAAAAAATTGAATTAGAATCATCATGAAAATTACTTCAGTAACTACGTGTTCCTGATATAATTGATTATTTAGTTCCAGAAATGTGTAAAAATATCAGCGAACACAAACATAATTCTCTTACCTTAACTATTACAGTGGAACTGAAAAGTAAAATAAAATTAATAATGAGATAAATATCTTATATAATTTTTGATGAAATCGGATGAAAACATTTATAGATACCTTTTTTAATGTATTGAAGATATAAATAAGAGAAAATTGATAAGAAAAATTTAAATAACTTTTTTTGAATCGAAAAAGTATTTACTATAAGTTTTGAAAACTGCTAGTCATCCCCCAAAGTTATTTCCTCCTGTATTTTATTCAAAAAATGATGTCTTCATGAAACCAAAAAATAGATTTCCCTTTCTTCTGAAAGCAAATAAAAGGTTTCCAAATGCCATGGATCGTGTAGGGAAATGAATACATTGTGTTCTATCTTTCAAAATTGATTACCGAGCAGAATTTCCTGATTTCACTTAGTCAAGGACAAAATGAGTAGTTGTGCAGGAAGTGCTAGGGGGAGGGCATCAGCCTACCAAGGCCAATAATCACAGCACATAAACATCAATAACAATAAAAAAAGGGTTACCGCATCATGGTCGTTTGGAATGCCCAAGCAATTGATGAGCACAGTATTTAAAATATCATGTTTTCTCTTTTACTTTTTTAAATTAGATTTGCACAATAGCTAACTACCGTGTTGTTTTTCACACACACATAGTTTTAAATGCTGCAACAGAGCAAGAGCTTTTATACGATTTCTTAGAAAGAAAAAAGGCAACTCTTTTTCACTCTTTCCACTAACTTTTAAATAACATTTTCCTTACATTTTGTATTTCACTTGCCATTTCCATGTTTTAAGAATGATGATAGTGTTTACGAATTTTTATTACATTTGGAATAAGAAATTCCCGAAAAAAATATTTTACATCAGCGACATTCGTTGTATCATATTTGCATAGTATTATTTCATATTAATGCAGGTAATGCATTAATATGAAATAATAATTGCATTAATTTGCATTAATATTATTTCATATTAATGCAGATAATGCATTAATTAGAAATAATTCTTATTTTGTGCAACAGTAAGAGTCTTAACGTTGTACGAAATCAAACTTATTGCAAAACGTATGAGTCCTTTACTAATGTGCTTTTAATAATATGTATCCCTGTGAAAGGTACAAATTAATAAAATTTCACTTTTTAAGCTAAATTTCGGACAAATACTCATTATAAAAGAATATGTAGGTAGGGTATACAAATAAATGTTTCCACGTAACCATAAAAAAATCAATGGAATCATTTTCGTTTTAATATTTTCTAAATAAAATAACAAATATTTGATATTTTCCACAAAAATATAAAAACACATTTGTCCAAACTGTTCTTCAGCATAATTTTCAAAACTCAGACACAATATACTATATGTACTATATACTATAAATACTTATGCATTTTTTAAACTTTTGCGATGAAGAAATATTTCTTACGATGGTTACCGCTTCGCACGTACTTGACTTTTATTCTGTACCTTTGAGCAAGATTGAACAAAACATCAACACCAAGAGAGCAAAAAATGTAGCTTAGAAACTACACTCAAAACTCTTCAATTCTATTAAAAAAAACTTGGCACAAAATAGAAAGATATCTATAATAAATAAATAAAATCAATTTTACGTGACCACAAACTGCGGAAGAACTTCAAACTTAAAGGATAAAAGTGGTCCAGGGACGTCTAATACCCCCTACAGCAGAAAAGAAAATATAAAGTAAAAGAGGGGGGAAAAAAAGAGAAACGTTGAAGAAAGTTTTCTTTCTTGTACAGAAAAGGCAAATGAGAATCAAGTAGTCTCAACAGACATCATCATCGACATCGGGTTATCATTTACCACTTTCAGAAAAGGGGTAGTAATTTGAAAGTTTGTAGACACGTGACCTTAGTCGATATAGAGAACGAATCTTTGGCATATTTTGCTTATTTCTTAGAAAACATGTTTTTTTCCCCCTTGTTTTATTTACAAAGTTCTTTATTTTGATACGTCCCCCTTTTTCAACCTGGTCATCATGCTAAATCTTAATATAAATTTTAAATTTTTGATTGAAAAAACTATTGCTATCAAAATTAAATTTTATTTCTACATAAAAATTTTAATACTAAAAAAATTTCAGAAAATGTCTAAAATTTTACTTTATTTGGGTTGAAGTTATAGTCAAACTGATAAAATCTCTCCTGGGGGGAAAAAAATAAATAAATAAAAAATTAAAAATAATTTTTTTTTTAAATAACATCAAATATTACAACTTGAAAATCGTCACTGGTTACAAAAAAATTTCAATGACGTGATTAAAAATAAAACTTCGCATTATTTTACTTAATAGTTATTTGACATTAAACTTAATTTATTAGTATTAAAATTTATTCTCTCTCTCTCTGTATATATATATAATTTGCACTACTTAAGTTAAATTAAATGTTTGGTATCATATAGGTTGTGTGTGTGTGTGTTTTTTTCTGTGCTTGGGGAAAGAAATGCAAGAAGTTTACGATTTCTTCTTTGAGATAGTTTTGTGAGTAGCACTACCTTTTTCTCGGAACAAATAATTTACAAATACTCGAAAGTGTTTGACAAATATAAAAATGCACACTGAATAAAATTTTGGGTGTTTTCTTACGATTATAAAACAGACATCACTAGTAATATCAAGTGAATTCAGTAGGAGTACTACCATTGTATAGAAACGCTATAGGGAAAATAAAAATACGAGTATAAAATGCTTTGCGAGCAAAATGTTTTTGGCTGGTAATTCATGAGAAATACCAGACAAGAACGGTTCGTACAAACTGTGTTAAAATCAACTAATATGTGTGCGTCTATAAGTGTTGTAATATATGTGCATTATAATTAGTAAAAGAACAAAAAAGATATTGCTAAATAAAGAATAAATATCTGTTAAAACTGTACTTTATTATAAAAGTGAATTTCTTTATTCACAAAAGATGGTAGATACTATATTCATTATTATGAAAAAAAAAAGACGTTTCCTAATTATTTTAAGAACGGAATTTTCGGACCAGAACAACGAAAGTCCCGGATACGAGAAGCTTTGTTTTCTCCATTCAGACATAGGTAACTTTTTCAAAATATATTCTATACTCGTGACGTCACTATAAAAACAAGGCTATTTATTTTTTTTATATATATATTAACACATCCAGATTTTTTTTTACGACCTGCAACCCCTTTTAGCTTCATTTTTTTTATTCTTTTTTTTAGCACTTTGGTGTTACACAATTTATTATTATTTTTTTTATTTTTGCCACAACATTTTACCCCCCTCAGCTTCTTTCCCCCAACTCTAGAAGTAGTTGAATGTTCATACCAAAGATAAGTGTATCTAAAAGTGCAACTTACACTCTTCACCAGCTTGATATGTGCATAATAGAATTTAGTTTGCCTCTTTGTCGGTTATATTAGAAGATAAGAAGCTTACCGGCGGTCGGGGGTAGGGGAAAAAAAAAGAAAAGAAATCAATAAAAGCTCATCTCCGCTGCTAAGAGTTAGCAGATGTGAAGAATCGTTTTTTAAGCGTATTTTTTCCGTATTCCTTTGCTTGTTTTTACAACGCAGGTGACGCGATGGCACATATACCCTAAAGACACGGTAAATAATTATAGACCTAAATTAATTTTTTTTGGTTTTAAATTTCATGGAAAAATAGCTCTCTTAATTGAAGTATAAAATTTATTTTTCTTCTTGTTTGATTAGTTTTTGCTACTATGCCGAAAATTGTTTTGCATGAAATAAAACTCTATTGACTCTTTGTATGAAGTTTATTTAAAAAGCAATTGAGGAAATGTCACATAAATGTATTATTCTCTATAATATTCGCGATTTCATTTTTGACTTTAGGACATAAATGCAAAATAAGTGTTATAGTAAAAGCTATGTATGTTGATTCGATTCAAAAAGTGACGGCATCACTTCCTGCAAAAAGCTGTTTTTCATTATTGCTACGTAAACTTTCTGTTTAACAAGTACACATAAAACTAAGTTGTAGACATCTCAAATATCTTTAATGACCTGATATGACGGATAAAACTAAATCATGTTTTGTAATCCTGTATTGCATGTATCTGCAATCACATTTCATCAATCATTTAAAGAAATGATTATACGATCCCTTCTTTTCAAACGAAAAGGTAATAATCACTAACAAATCAAGAAAAAGTTATTTTCATGAAAAAATTGATAAGAAATAAATTGAACATATCGGATCATGAATTTATTTGCATTGTTTCAAAATAGATGATTTGTTTTAAACTTTTTGTGTTTGTCATTACCCATTATTTCTACACATTTATATTTTCATTATATTTCACTTTACCTTTATCATATAGTTTTCAACTAAATTAGAACATTTTAGCTTTCCTTCTACAATGGACTTCAACTGTACCAATACTGAGGGATCAAGGAATCTATATTAAATCAGTCCCCGAACTATGCACTAAATAATATGTTTTTATGCTATTAGATATGCAAAATTAACAATTTGTTTTTAAAAATTTTGTTCCGTAAATCTTAACTAAAATCATGCATTTCGTTGATGTTCCGATAAAACTCATAAAAATAATCGATTCGGCAGTAAGAAAAATGCAAGTTGACGGATAATATGAATTTAGGCAAACATTTATTCAAAAGGCATAAATTAAATGGAAGAAATAACTAGAAATCTATTTCAAATGGTTATAAAAAAAGTAAGTTTGTTCACATCTTTAGAAAATTATATATATGAAAGAAATTATGTTTTAAAGGGTTACGGAAACTGTGATTTTATGCGATTGATTTTAGCATTCATTAACTGCATGCAGCATACGTGTTTTCATTTTCTATTTCCATGATGAAAGAAACTTACGATGCGAATAGAGTGAAAAAATAAACATTTTCTATAAAAATTAAATAAACATGATTGCATTTTTCCAGTGGTAGCAGAAACACTCTAACGTTGTAAATAAAATAATAAATAGAAATAACTGTAATAATTACTAAGTAATTAACCTGTGCATTTTTATTTTTTAATGGCAGATTCAACAACTTTGGTAAGTTTGCTAGAAAAGTAAAATAAAATATGGTGTGTTAGCGATTTTCATTTACTCATTAATTTTACGGTTTTCATTACTACATTTTATTCTAGAAATCGATAATGAAAACATTTGATAATTTTCACTATCGATTTCTTGAACGGTTTATTGGGACTTACACAATAAACATGTATATTCCAAGCATTTATGTGGTTTTAATTTGAGATTAACTCAAATTTTTGGAACATTATAAAAGCGACTGTAGTCTTAATTTCCTCAGTTGATACCGCCTGGCACAAGAGCTATTCTGTGTAAGAACAATTAATATCTTCAGAAGGTAGCCATTTCTAAGAAGAGTTTCGGGTCGCATGGTATTAATTTCCTGTAGGGACGATTAACAAATAACTTTTGATGACGTGCCGATGACAAAATCATTAGTGTCGTAGCGGGATGAGAGCTAAATATTTCCGCAGGCAATTGGTACAAGCGATAAGAGCGCTTCGATTTACCATTATGAAACAGACCCCGAGTGCTAAATGTATTAGAAACGAATTATTCCAAGAATTAAGTCTTTAGAAGCAAAGGACTAATTGAGTGACTACACACGGTTAGCGAGAACGATTTTCCATTAAAAAACGCACTAATGCCCTTGCCTACAAATGGAGTAGGAAAAAAACAACCGACTGCTATTGATTGGACAAGGAAAATTATCCAGAAAAAATTCATTTACAATAATTTTGTGACTGGTCAATCAACCGCATGACACTTTAATTATTTTCTGAAACTTTGTTCTAAATAATTTTCCTTCTTATCGACCAGCATTATGAAGCTCCTAACCGGCGGAAATGATTTATTTTGGATCTGCCAAATAAAGGGAAAATATTCTCCCGGCGGAGAGAGGGATTTTTATATTTCCCTCAGCCAAAGATAAAAAGCCGTTTTCATCGATGATTACGGAGAGATCAAGAAATAAACATACATACTTGGAAAAGAACGCTTAGGAAATAAACTAAATAGAATTTTATACATGCAGAATTAAGATTAAGCTTATACGAATAAAGGAATAATTGTCAATTAGAAGTTTACAGTGCTTCTAATTTTGGAATTTTAGGAGATACTTTTGAGCCAATGATTAATTTTGGTACTACACACTCTTCCTATAGCATAAAATATTACTACAATATATTTGTGGTATGCGTATATATATATATATATATATATATATAGATGGGTATATAGAAAGACAATTCTTTGAAGACACAAATAGAGACTAGAAGTGTTCGTCTCTTATTAGTTAAACAAACAATGATTGAGCTTAAACACTATCAAAACAATGATTGAACTATCAAAACAATGATTGAGCTTAAACACCAATATGGTCTTTTAATATTTGTATCAACATAAACATATTTCAAATTCCAAAATAACTTCTTAAACAGAAATGTATTTCCAATTAATTTCATATTGCCTTAACATCTCTGTTATAAAGAGAAAGCTAATTGTCGACACCTTATTAATGATAATCAATATCGTTCCTTAGCTAATTTTCATTTGCTTTAGTAGTATCTAGTATGCATATATTTTAATACTAAAATTAATTCTCAGTGTTTAAGTTTAGTTTCATTGATATTTATGATTAAACATATTAAAGTTTTATGAAAAAAAGCAGTATAACCTTTAGATTTTATTAAGAATACATAATTCACTTTTAAATATTTATATTCAGTTCCTTTCTAAAAAAATTTAGTAGTTTAAAATTGTCTATTACATTAGTGCATTGAATTTTAAATAATGTGCGATTGTAATTCGATAAAAAAAATTCCATATATCTATAGAAATAAAATTATTAAAATTTTGAAAAACGAAAAAAGTGGGAAACCTTAAAAAGGAAAATTGTATGAAAATTATGATAAATATATTTGAGATATTTGAGTCTCTTTCATATACGCATAATGAATACCTTATGCGTATGCATTACATGCAAAAGTTTCATACACAAAAGGAAATTCTACCACGGAAAAAAAAACAGCTTTCCTAAAAGTAAATGCTTCAAGAAAATCACAAACTATTCGAATGTGTTTTACACTAGAAATTTAATGATTCCTCTAAAACATAAATATTTGCATACTTGCAGAAAAACATATTAAAAGAATGAAGTAGAAATAAAGAAATTATCTTTATGCACAAATGCACATGTTCCGAAATATGGATTCTTTTAAAAATGGAATAAATCTATCCTATAAAATATCAAACTTCAGAGAAGAAATATTACAAATTAGTTAAAAATTCAAATATTGTCTACATTTAATTGAAAAATAAAGTGGTTGTGAAAGAATATATTTCAGAAAAACTTATACAAATAAATTACATAGGCATTTAATAATTTTATAAAGCTTTTGAAGGTTATATCAAGTTTATTTTTATTACTCTTTGTGTATATTTTTACAGAATATTTCGTTCTGAATTTCGAAAGAATGTGTTTCAATAAACATATAAAAATTTATTTAATTTTATTATTTACCTAACCAGAGATTCTTTATCAACTTCAAAATAAGGAATTAATTGATCATACTGCTTTATAACTGTTCATAATAAAACAAGGGAGAAAAATTTTAACTAAATAACTACACAAATTATAAATTACTAAAAACAAATCTTGTTTTAGCTGATAATTAAGATTTAATATTTTATGTAATAATAAAAACAAAAGCGCATGCTTTTTATTGCAAATTACATGCGCAAATCTTCACAAGTTCGTGAAAAATGACGTCCATGAAAAGACTGTGTTGCAATAACATATTCTCTTGACTGCCACCGTGGTCCTGGCACGAAAGTTTGCTTTTTCCAAACATTTTAGTTTCAGCCAGCTTCAATTTTTTTCTCATCTTTTAGCGCCTTAATCGGAGCGACTTCTTTTCTTAAACTGAAATGTGACTCTTGTTTTGTATCGTCATTTCCTCTTGTGATTTTATTTATATTTATTTGTTCATTTATTTATTTATTTATTGTAGTTATTGTTTCTAACCCATCCCTTAATAACTTCACTCTAGCTACTAGTGATAGAAGAAATTTCCATCAAGAAATTTGACAGTCTATGATATAAAAAATTCTTGAATATAAAAGCATAATTCTTTGTCTATTGCATTATGAGAGACGCATTTCAATTTTTGAATAATGCCCCAAGTCTGAAGGACTATCAACATAGTTGAACCAAAAATTGTGAAATTTTGAATAAAGCTCATATACACAACTGTAAAGAATTTCTACTCTATTAGTTTATATATATATATATATATATATATATATATAGATAGATAGATGAGAGAATCGCAAGCGATGTGATGGCGTAATGCAAGCAGGAAGTAGAAACAAAAACCAATAAACCCATTAAGGTTAAAAGTAAGAAGTCGCTCCAAGTTGTAACACTGCAACAAAACGGAATAAATAGAAAATCTAAGACTGGTAAAAACTAAAACCGAAGAGAAAACGAATTGTCGTGTCAAGAACAAAGTGAAGAGGAAAATAATACACACATAGACATATATTCCTTCACATTTGTTAAATCTATTATTAATTGTGCTTTATCCATGCGATACAATGGTTAACATCCTTCTTTCTCATTTGTTGTGTAAAACCCTGAGAAAAATACATGAATGTTGATATTGTACTAATTTCGAAATCTGTCTCCTTGGTGTTAATTAAGAATTTTTTTTATCAGAGTGTCACTGATAGTTTAATATGAATTTATAGAACAATATTGATATACACATTGTTTACCATTAATGGATATAAATTATCTATTATAAAGGGAAATTGTGGAATTACATTATCTAGACCATGACAAGCAGAATATCCAAAGTCCAGGATTGGCTGTATCCGCTAATATGAATTCGGTGAAAATTAATACATAGAAATTTTCAAATTTACTTAAGTGGCGAGATTGGAAATTAAACTGAACTTCTTTTCTAACTAGAGCGAGCATTTTAGGCATAGCGAGTAAACACGCATAATCTCCATAAATATGATTATTTTTTAGATAATTCAAAACCTACTTCTAGATTGCCTATTCTTAAAAACATCCACTTTACTTTCCTGATGATTGAAATGTCAGCTATTTTCGTGTAAGAAACTTGATGTTTGTATGATGAAATGTTTTGTTGTTGTATTGTTTTTGATCCCATATCATGTAGCAAGGCTACAACAGATCCACAAACTCCTTAATAAAAAAAAATCAAGAAACAGCATGGGGATTACAAAGAAATCCTCCTTGGTAAAACCCAAACACCAAAGAAGGTGTTGTAGGCAAAACAAACCTGGTTGACACTGCATTTACAACAGATAGGATAATTCATGGCCACGAAGATGGCCAATAGCAAACCTACAATATTTAGTTTGGTCAGTTCTAGAACCCTTGAAAGCATTGAAATCACCAGGATCCAATCATGAGCAGGTGGAATGTTCCAGATAGCTTGGACACCTCTTTTAGAATAGAATGCAACTTAGTGTATGTGAGAGCAGCGTCAGTCGGCCTTTTAGCCAAGACATCGACCCTCTCATTTCATTTGATTTTGACGTAAGAGGGGATTCATCGCAGTATCTTGAAATAAAAGTATCTATCAGTGGAGTAATTTTAGTTTGCTGTCTTTTATATACTTAAAATTCAATATTAATTTACTGTACGTGAAATATTGAGGTAATTATCTTACTCTAGAAAAAGCATCATTTTAAAACAACTGATTTCTGGTATGTGGAAGTTATAGATATGACAGAAGCAAAATTATATTAATATCCATTATAATGATCTATTTATGGTTAATTATGGTCTTTTTATAATGTTTTAAAGAAATGTTTTAAATTTTATCAACACTTATTAATGGTTATATCTAGAAATTTACAATTCGTAAATGTGTTTGTCCACTAAAATGTTAAGTTTGCTTCCAAAAAATAGTATATTTGAAAAAAGATAAATTTATTTTTGAAAATTTGGTAGTTAGCTAATTTTAAATTTAGATCTGAAAATGCGTTATTACCATACTTTATCTTTAACATGATATTTCCCGGGATGGTGGTTAAGATATTGAAGATTGGACATTTTAGCTCAAGCATTGACCTTAAGAAATGGGTTTTTAGTTTTATTATATTTTTAAGAGGAAGTATTCAATGTATTTGATTTAAACATTTCCATTGAATGAAAGAAGTTCAATAGAGATTTGAGTCCAAAAGTATTTTTATACAATATTATTTCAGAACTTTCTATAATTCCTTTTAGGCAAATTACATTGGATACGATTAAAATTTTTTGATCAAACTGTATTCCATTTTAAGAAATTAATTCAAGATCAAATTAATGAAAAGTAGATTAACAAATCTGAAATGGCAGATATAGAATATATTTGATTCATATTTTAAGAATCACCTAGAGAACACAACCCGACAGTAAAATGCGCCATAACATCCTTTAAGTAAAAAAGGCTCATCACTCAATACATAAGATAAGTTACAAAAGTCTGAGAAGGAAATGAGTCTATAGGAACTCTAGCAGCCGTAAATTTTCTTTCATATACATAAGTCTTTTTTTCTTTCTAAATGAAAAGTTTTGATTTTGAAAGAATTCCTCTCTCCGTCCATCTTTTCGTTTCCACTCACTGTTCCTGGATGGGAAGCTTCACTCAGAAATACGTTTTCCGGTAAACAGGAAAAGGCATAAATAGTTGAAACCAGAGCGAAAGGTTTTTAATCTTACTGCTTCAATTAGTCTGCGGTATGTATTTAATTGCACGAGCGCGAACTTTTCTTTTCGTGCAAAAATCTTGCAGCTCGAAGGCGGGAGAATTCTTGACGAGAGAGGGGAGCCACATGAAGAATGGCCTCTGCCGACATAATTAGAAAATAGTCTACGATGAAAAAAATAAATAAATAAAATTTTTGGTTCGAAGGGGAAAACTTCAAAAGCTCGACTCGAGCTCCATCTACAATCGAAAACGTCGAGTGGTAGCCTGGGATCAAAGGGAAAAGGTGCGTCAAAGGGGAGAGACATGCCAAGCTGCACAAATTTTTGTTAAGTGAAAACAAACAAGCAAGTTGAGCGAAAATCTCAAGTGCCGTTTCTACGGAAAGTGACCTGGAGTGATTATGAAGAGTGTTTTATCGCTCAACAATTTACTGACATCGGCGCTCTTCACTCAACAAGGAATGCTAAAAGAAAAATGAAGAGACGCCTCAGGAACAAATCATAAAAATTCTTTACATTTTTTTCAATACCCTTTTATTATTCCTAAATTATGAAACATTGTCATTTTTCGAAAAGCAACGTTTTCATTCAATCAAAAACAAAAGTTGGGGTTGTTGATTTTTTAGGATTTACCTTTGAAATCGAGAATGATGACCATTTGAGGGTAAAAACTCATGCTTGAGGACTTAACAAGAATGAAACTTGCTGCTTACTCATAGAATATCTTTTTACTTAGTTTTTGCTATTTACTTACATAAATAGGTTAATTTATAACTCACATTTTACACATCAGATCTAATTCTACCAGGGCATACGACCTAAAGTCGATAAAAACCACAAAATTTTGAACACAAAAGGCCACAGTGGTTACCATTTAGTTTACAAATCGGCTTGGTGGTATAAGATTTAGTAAAATCAATAAGTAGAACTACATATATTTATAATACTAAAGAAAATTTGCTTAAAATTTTATATTTTATTACTTTAGTTTGAAATATTGCACAATATTTACACAGAAAATATAATTATCTAAAAAAGATGAGTTATTTTCTTTCAGGACATTGATGTACGAGTTATTAACAAATATAATCGATACAATTTAAACCAAAAATACAGTTTTTAAATTCCTATGGAGAGAGAGATTCGTGGATATAATTACACACATTTTTCTAGTATAAAGACTCTCGCTTACTTCTCTCTCATTCTTTCTGTGAAAATCCTCAATTCTTATACCTGTTCATCTTTGGCTTCCGGAATTTATGGCTTCCCACAAAACTCAAGTTGGTAGGAGTTTTCCAAAATATTTAAATTTTCAAGCAAAAAGCTTTGTTTTCCTAGCGCATAATGGTTTCCTTTCAGTACACGTTGACAATGTTAGAAGTAGAATGACATTAATATTCATGGTGAGAAGGAAGACTTCCTTAAAAGGGAACATCAGAACTCAAGATGGAGTTGCGTTTCTTCGAGTAGAGGCAAAGATCTTAATTTCAAGGAGAGAGCATTCAAAAAAAAATTTTTTCTGTGATTTTGAGGCTTTTAATTCAAAACCTTGACAGCTATACTTCGCTGCTTTATGTGAACTGTATGTGAATATCTTAATTCAAATGAATAAAAGAACTTTGGTCGCACTCGGCATATGCCATAGTCAATCATTAAATGTATTTTTTTCATGCATGTTACCCATGGAGAAAATGCTTTAATGATTCAGATATGTAAAAACTTTTTATCGATGTAATACAATGTTTCGAAGCCATTATAACTCTTTATGATAAAACATTTTTTTTTCCAACTCGGCTAAAGATTTTCAGATTCTTAAATGAGAATTTTTAAACTTTATTTCTAACATAAATTCTTCTAGTTTAAATATCAATTTCATCCAAAATGTATATTACTAAAAACGAATACAAGTGAATATTGAAAAGTTAATTTTTGGTAATAAATATATGATAAGAAATGATTTCTGGCAAAAAATAATCTTTCATAATAATTAATTTTCTAGAAATAATTAACCAGGGTAGACATGATAATACACTATAAGGTGTTCTAAATATTTTACCGTATATATTTCCATTAAATCTGTGAGATACATCTGCATAATCTCATAACTTGAAAAAGAAAAAGCATAGCATATACGATATATCCCCGATTAAATAAAACAGATTTTAACGTCATATTATCAGAAAATAGGGATTTTGTTCTCATTTTTTAAGAAAATATTAATGCAATATAATAATATTAAATCAACAAATAATCGATAATTTTCCAATGTAATTCATTCAGGATATTTGCGGATTTATCTTTATCAAAAAGCATTGCAAAAAGCATATACCTTGCAATTAAAGTTTGGAAATTAGATGTAATCAGTTTAAAATCTCCACTTATCTACCATATTGCCAAACCGCAAGTCTATTGCAGCACAATACTATTGACTGAACAATTACAAAACTAACTTGTTAGTAGGAAATATACAAGCATACTTCAATTACGTTTCCACGATTTTCATAGCTTCATTAGGCATTCCAATAGATACGGAGGAATAGGAAAATAAAGACAAAGAAATTATTTGGCATCTAAATATGAAAATTCCCTATCACTCTTCCTCTTATGGAGTGAGAAACATCACAAGAAAAAGTATAAAGAAAATTACAAAGACAATTTAATAAATTACTGTTTGCGTGTGCTGACTTGACATTAAGTGGCTCAAGCCTTTGGGCGATTTTAAGAGCTAACAAGTAAAATCGATGGAAAAACATCTTTTGATTGCTATTCAACACAGAAAATGTATCTTTTATTTGCTGAATTTTTTACTCTTTTAATAAAGTTACACAAAGATATAACAAAGGAGAATGCTGCTATAAAATAATAAAGTAAATTAATGAAATAAAACTGAAGTCAACGCACAAAAAGCAAATTTATGAGCCAAATTTTAAAACAAGTTATTATAAACTGTAGTACAAACTGTACTAAAAATATGGAAAACAATTAAATTCAATCATAAAAGCCAATAAAAATGTACATTGTTTTTAATTTATTTTAATAAAAATGTAATTTTTATAAGTAAAATTAAATAATTAAGTAAAAGTATTTGATTAGCCTTAGTTGATGAACAAAATTACAAAATATATGGGTACAAAATAATTTACTACAATTGTATGTAATATATAATAAATATATGATTCTGTAATTAATTAACTTTTCATGGTATCTAAGATTATTTACGTTACTTGACTAGTGGTTACTACATTACTATAGGGATTTAAAATGTGAGTCTCTATAGTAATATAGTAGCAAATTATTTAAAAGAAAATACACATATGAGATATATATCAATCTTAATCTGAGACCATTTCATTTAGCTTTAACTTCAATCCGTCTATTTCCTTCACCATTCCAGCGGGTTAAATTCAAAGAGTTATTGTATTTTTACAATCACAATGTCTTATAACTTTACAGGCACATAGCAATCATTCTAAAGTTAACCAGTTTACTTGTATATAGGAAAGATACAATAATTTGTTAAGATAACAGTTCCAACACTGTATTAGTTAAATCACATGCCGTTAAAATTTTTCCAAATATCAAATGCAAAAAGATATGATTTTTTTTAAAACCAATTTAAATTTATATTATTCATAACAATGTATCTAAATATTCCAATACCTGAGATAAATGTTAATAGTCACAGATAGTATGTTGAATCAAAGCATTTCAGATAAAGACCTGGAAAAAAAATATTTAAAAATAAATTTCAGTAATAACTAAATGTTGCTTGAAACATTTTAGTGTGTCAAGTTTGAAAGCAATTATTAAACATTTGTAGTGAAAAAAAATGGAGTATCTTACAAAGAAGTCATTAAACAATCGAAAACGTCAGTTAAAATACAAAAGAATACAGATATAATTCTTAAAAAATAATTCTTTACATTTTTCTTTACTTAAAATAAAAATGTTTAATAGAGCAACTATAAATAAAATGAATAATAATTCCTATAAATAAATTACAACATTCCTTACGAATCTTTACAACTCAGAACATGATTTGTGTGAGACTACGTACTTCATTTATTTCATTCATTAAAATAGTTATATGTTGTAATTGAACTGTAACTAACAAATTATAGCTTGAAAAATTTCAATGTATAAGGTTCTAAAACAATTGTTTATAGTATGATGAGTGAAAATTTATTCCGAAGAGAGTCATTAAAGAGCAATAAAAAAATATGAACAAAAGATAATTTTTAAAGATTCATCTATTAAAAAAAATCTTCGTTTAAAGTTAAAAAAAATGTAATACAACAGCTATAGATGGATTAAACATTAATTCCTATAAATATAAATTATCTTGTCATAAGCAATATTCATCTTACAAAAGCTTAAAATATGAGTGTTTCTGAAATTTCAAAGTCAAGAGTAAAGTGTGGTTTCGAAATATATTTAAATGGAAAAGGGAATATTTTCTAAAAATAATTTTCTTGAGAAAGAAGCAGCAAATTATTTGTTTCGTAAAAGCAAATCTTGCGCTCCATGAATCCCGGCAAGACAATCACAGACGGCAAATTAGCATTTAGTCAATTTGTATCCATTGAGCGAAACAAGTTGGGGCGCTCATCTGGACAAGGGAAAGATTAATAAGCTTCGGAATTTGCACGATTTGATTATCTCGGCTTGAAAAACTTTGGCGAGCCGAAACAAAAATTATTTTCACCGCTAGTGAAATGACTTAACAAATTTAATTAAAAAGGATCAAATGGAATAATAACTTAGAGGGAAAAAATTACAAAACGCTGAATTGCTAAGCGATACTGGCGGGATAAAATGGAAAGAAATGGGAAATTAGGTTTTGTGATTTCCTATCAGCTTGAAAAAGGAGGATGAAACATAGGAAATAATAAACAGCGATCCTAAGTATCTAGATAGTCAAGAAAAGCTAACTTTGAATGGTTTGGAGATATATAATCAAATTTTTCTAGTAAATAGTCCGTTTTTATAAAATAGAAGCAATTTCATGTCGGGAATCATTTTTTGAAAGTAAAAAGGATAATGAGTTTTCAAGTATTTTCTTCATTTGAATAAAATTATATACTTTTTTTAGAATATATATTTTTGAAAATATTTGTGTAAAAAGTTAATCTTACGTAAATTGGCAGTAATTTTTTTTTCTTTTTAAAAAAATATCGTGTTATGGTATTAGTTTAAATACACATGGTATTTTTAATATAATTTGAATCGAGCACCATTTATGAATTTGAGAAAAATTAAAAATTAGCTTAGGAAAGGGCAAATTATTAATTTACTTTTTATTCAATAAACTTAATTAATCTCAAAAATCTTCCCATCATGCTTAACGATTATAACACAAGATCTCATGTGTTTCAAAAAATTTTTCAAAATTTATTCATGAGTAATCAATAAAGATTCTCTGTAAGAATTTTCAGTTTGCCACCTCTCTCTTCCATATTTAATTGTCTACTCTAGAAGGCCTGATGTAAATAACCAAACGTTTGTAAATAAAGAAAGTGCATTTCACTATCAAGTATTTTTCCACAGAGATATACGTTCTTAACATTGTTTTTTCAATAATTTATTGATATGAATGTTGTTTTAGGAAGGTTCAATATAGACCAACGTCTATTGTTTACTATGAGGCACTAATGGGACTATAGATCTAAAAAAGATATTTGATAATGGGTAACAACATTATCTGTGTAGAAAATAGCTAGGTACCAACTAACCTATAAATTAATAAGTGCTAGAAATTGATAATAAAATTCAAGAACAGTATGTATTCTTAACAATACCGTGAAATTTACATATTTTTATTTGTTTTTAAAAATAACATTAAAGAAATAATAAATCTTATTAAACGAGCAAACTGTCTGTAGCAAGTTTTACCACTTATTTAAAATTTATTGGCTATTGTTTAAAATTGTTATAAATTATTATAATGCTTTACTTCAGTGATTATATTAATACTTTACATCAATGATTATTAGTTAAAACTAGAATGAAAATTTAAGGAAACAAGTAAAAAGAAACAAATACGGTATAAAATTCCTAAAGATTTTAAAATACTAAAACAGAAACATTCTAACCATAATAAAAAAAGAAACATTGTGATAATAATTTCAATTTTTAACCAAAAAAGTATAAACTTAAAAAAATTTTTTTAGCCATCTTCCCTGTTTTATCTGGGTAATTAAACAATAAAAACAATACTACTAATAAAGATTATTTATAATGACGTAATTTGCACTAAAATGGTTCGAAGACTGACATTTGGTTATGGTGATTAATTTTATTTTATTATTCATAAATTAAAATACCTCAATCAGATTTAAAATCTCATCTCGATTTACACGTAATATCGCACATATCCATAAAAAAAACTCTTCTAGATTTACAGATCAAATAGTTTAAATCAACTTTGACATAGAACACGAATATATGATTTCTTTAAAATTTACAGCCTGAGATTAATTTATATCTCGGACTTGACTTGAATTTCCTTTAAAATAAAGTGGCACGACAGCCCATATGGGTAGCAAGATTTACAGGGATCATTCTAGGATCACACTAGGGCCCTGGGGTAAGAAGCATGTGACCTGGTTACTTGGTCATCATAAAGCTTGATCGCAGACTTTAGTTCCCAAACATGCTTTGTTCTTAGTATTATCGACCAACTGAACGGATGGAAGACTCGTAGACCTTGTACATCAGCAGACCGAACCGAGGACCACCGGTGCTTCGATAGCACGAAGCGCTACCACAACGAAACCGGCCTTCACATGAATTTTCACTAATGAGAGCAAACTTTTAATATATATATATAAATAGGATTCAGGATTGTTTAATATTTGAAAAAATACAAATGCAATATAGCAAATAGATAAGGCCCTTTAAATATTGCAAGGATACAACCAGTAAAAAAAGTGAAATTTATAATGTGAAATTTAAAATTTGAATCATTTAAATAAAATACAAAATAAAAGGAAAAATACATAACTAATCAAATTAAATGAAAGAAGTTACGAACATAGCCAGCTTCACCAGGGGGTGTTGACCATGTAATGTTACGAAGAAAGTTTTTTCAGCACTGGCTGAAGACTAAAGTCTAAATCAAACCATATAAATTTTTTTTATTTGGAGATAATAATGCAAAAATGTAATCAATACAAAATATCAAATTCATATTTGCCACGATAAAATATCAAATTCCAAACCTGCAAAAATCCAAATAAATACAGAACGTAGAAAAGAATAAAAACATAAATTCATATTTACCAAGATAAATTACCAAATTACAAACCTGAAAAAATCCAAATAAATACAGAACGTATAAAAGAAAAAAAAACATAAATTTATAGTTGCCAAGATAAAATACCAAATTCCAAACCAGCAAAAATCCAAATAAATACAGAACGTAGAAAAGAATAAAAACATAAATTCATATTTGCCAAGATAAAATACCAAATTACAAACCTGCAAAAATCCAAATAAATACAGAACGTATAAAAGAAAAAAAAATATAAATTCATAGTTGCCAAGATAAAATACCGAGTTACAAACTGCAAAAATCCAAATAAAAACATATTTGTTAAAATCATATTAATCAATAATTAATTGTTTTACAATTATAAAACTTCTTCATCATATTTTTTTTCTTATTTTACCCATAATCAAAATTTTTATTTACACATAAGTAAAAAAAAATTATATTTTGATTATAATACAATTATAAGTAAAAGCTGGATGAGAGATATATTAAGATTTGTTTATACTCAACAAATTATTAAAAAATAAAAAAAAACATGCAAAAGTAAAAAAATGTCAATCAAGTTATAATAAAAAAAATGTCAACTGTATCAAAATATAAAAATATCAACCAAGTCAAAATAAAAAATAATCTTTATTGAATTTAATTTAATGCGCAGAAATTATTTAATTGAAACGTAAAACGTTTACATTTCAAAGCCCAATACGGCATGGATTATGATATGATAGTACATTATATAATAAAGAAGATTCTTTTTTTTTTTTTGCACCTATAAAAATCTAATATCTTCATAAATGCTAATGAGAAATGTATTACAAAATAGTTCTAATTTTCAAATCAGCAGAAAAGGAAAAAAGAGCAAAAAAAAAAAAAATTAAATTACATTTAAAACGCAATCTTCATAAAATGAACATGAATAATGAGATGGAAAATGTGGAGTTTTTAAGTTTGAAAAAATAATTATTATGGTAAAAAAATTGTTTAAGTTAAATAAAAAGTGTAAAAAATATTTCCACAAGTAACTAATGTTAAGAAAAAGTTTGCACCTGTGGTCGATGGACTCATTTCACAGAAGTGGGTCCTGTTTATTGATTCACGTGACGGATTGCTGCCGTTAGCTGGACAAAAGGGAAAGCTTCTTAATCAAAAAAAAACTTTTCTCAAAGATTTCGCTCAACTTTTTGTCCGATAAGAAAGAAAAACCGATAATTAGCAATACTAAACACACTACAGCCATTGTATTTCAATCGTAATATAAAAAAAAATTAATAAATGTAAAATTTTATAATACAATCTAAAGTGATTTTATTTATATATTAACTAAGAAATTTTATTTATTACGGAAATTTATTCTAGGATGGAAATTAGTGCCTTTCAAATTTAAAATAAAATAAAATAAAATAAAATAAATAAAAAAAAAACTAAATACATTTTTAGATACAGACAAAAGATAAAAAATGCTAAGGAAGAAACCAAATTATTTTAGAAGAATATGTAAATATTGAAAATTGTTCTAAGATGTATTACAATATTCTAGAACAATAAGCAAAACAATTTTTGTGTCTCGATTTACACAATCTTCTTCAAAAGTTTTTTTCTTCAAAATTATTATCCTACCTTGGATAATTTTATAAAAGAATTTCTTTTTTTAATTACTCTGAAATTATGATTAAGGAGCAGTGATATACCAAAATTTTATTTCATTATTCAATACATTTAAATCAATCTAGATTTAAGAAACATAATTAAAAACTTCATAACATAAACAACCATTCATTTATATTAAACTTTGAGTTCAATAAACAGTTAAATTCAAACTAATTAAACACACACACCCTCATATATATATATATATATATATATATATATATATATCTGTATAGTATTCAGTGCTTAAAGGTTTTTATATAAGTATATTAGTTTAAAAATATAAGCTTTACAATTTTTATTTTTTTTTCAACGAACATTTTATGTTTATTGAAACACAATGCTAAATAAAATTAACAAAAGAGACTATAAAAAAGGAACATAATTAAAATATCTTCACCTAATAATCTAGAAAAAAAAAATTTTTATCCTCATGTGTGTGTGTGTGTGTTTTTTTTTTTTATTTAAAAATTATAAAAAGTATGCTTCGTTCAAAAAATATAAAGTTTAAAACTATTTGTGAATTCTAACAAAAAAATTAAAAAGTGGCACATAAAGTCAAATAATTTCAAAAAATGAGGAAGAAACAAAAAAAAAAACTACTGTTGGTATAAGGGCATTATAACTATTTAATTCTATTTGAGGTCTAGGGTTGAAGTAATATAAAAAAGAACAACGTTTAAGACGAGAGAGTAGAATGATTAATAGCGCGGAAGCTCTATCGCAAATGAAGCCATTTGTAATAATTCCCAGAACAAAACAAAGTCGAATGAGGGGACCTTTAACACAAGGAATCGCATTCTACACCAATCAAAGTCACGCTTAACACGATACAGATCAAACAATAAGCGGCAGGAGCCATTGTCCATCATCTGCGGCCAATAACGATTAAAGGAGCGGTGAGGGAGGGGTCAGATTAGATCAGTAGAACAAGGCAATGTGGGCGATTACTGACGCATGGAGGGAGATTAAATATTCACTTTAGCGACTGCTGTTATTCTAGTAATGACCACACGTCCGAAACTCTCCCCCTCATCCCCCACTCATTTATCGCTGTATTCCGTGAGCTTCGAGAGCTGAATCGCCACCTGGCCTTTTATACCGTAATTGAATGTTGCTTTCCCATGAACAACATTCACATTCCTCTCTCAGATCATCACGTGTATGATGGATGAGTTATCTTGAATGCAGAATATTCTTTTCTATTTCTCGTCTATCGGAAAGGGATGACTGGGTCATTTTATATCCCCGGAGAATCAAAGGAAGGGCAATAGATGATAAGCTAAAATTTTAATCCGATTATTTTCTTTTTCCGTCTTTTTAGGGAATTATTTATTATTAATTTAAATACTACAAGAATTGCACAAATGTCGTACACATTAAGATAATATTCACATTTCCAGCCTCTTCAATTCAACCATTTACAAAGCTAATATAATTTTAGAGTTAATTTAATTTATAATTTTAAAATGCTTAATCTAAAACAATTTCGATTCATTAATTGTTGTCATCTTTCAATCACGAGTGTGACTAAAAAATGTCATTAAAATTTCCTTTGTCACATTAGTTTTCTAAAGAGAAGGAAGTACGATATTTGGTTATTATAAACAGAGTTAACGCAGAAATTTTGAAATAATAGAAAATTAACTTCAAACCAATTTTTTCTACTTATATTTTAATTTTGTTTCTTATGCCATCTAAAAATTAGGTTAACTTTAAGTAAGCTTGGATCGGGATTTATTTTTTATTATATCTCGTTTATATACGAAATGTTAATTTAAATTTTGCTGAACAAAGAAGTGTTTCAACAATCTCGAGTATTATCTGTTAAATCAACACTATTGCTTAGTTCACTGAGTGTGACTATTGAACACATTGTTATGATGAAAGTTTACATTTTGATGCCTTTCAATGAAAATGAAACTTCATACACAATATTAAAAAATAATTCAAGTTTATTTGTATATCTTTTCCTTTTCAAGGACCCCCTCTTGTATTATGAGTAAATAAATATAAAAGAATATTTTCGTATGCACAACAATAATTCACTTGTTATTATATCTTAATTATTACTTGTTATTATATTATATAGCAAAGATTCACTTGTTATTATATATTTAAATTAACTTATTAGTTTGGGGAAAAAGAAATCTATGGTATTTACGTGAACTTCAAGGCTTTATTTATATGTTTTCATTAGCTTTGTGCAAATGATTTCAAATTTTATTATGGTTCATTTAGATTCTGGACAGTTAACATGCATCCGGCATTTTTGTGATTTTATCGATATTTTCCAAGATGACTCTACCCTAGTAAAGCGCATCTTTAACATAAAATATACCTGAATTGAATCGAGGGAATCACACATAATTGTCTGCTATAGTATCGGTACCATAAACATCATTCATGATTTTCAACTGTCTAATTTGTATTTTCGTCTTTATCAAAGAAAAACTGAATGTACTGCATTTTCTCTTTGTTGACTTTCATTTTTAATACCTTATGTCGCATAAATGAATGGACTAGATAAAAAAAAATTTTTAATGTGAAATTTGATCTTTCCAACGAGCCTAAATCTGAAATAGTATGATCGACACTTAACGAGATAACGAACACTGCAGTCATCGACCGAAAAGATAATGGATTTCTTGTTCCTCAAACTAATACCTAGAAAATTTGATGCGAACAGTTAAAACTTCACTTTGCTCCATAGAATGTTTTCAGGCAAATAATTTCGAAAAAATTTGTTATCAGATACACAAAAATATTAAAATATACACTCTTGTCAACATTCTGAGCAATCGAGATAATTTCGATGAAATTACATTGCAATACAGCCACAAAATGTGTTTTATTCTATTGCTCAGTAGCTTTTTTAATCATAAAAACATCTTGTTGATAAAAAGCTTTGTTAGAATCGGAAGAGAAATTTGTGCATAATTAATGAAGTCTTTTATTTTAATTGCGCAGATTATTTCTTAGGATAAGACAAGTTAAATTTTTTACTAATTCAGTTTGTTTCATTTTGTTTAATTGTTGCAGAAAGTGATTCAAACTATTAAATTTCTCACATGAATTAAATATATAATTTAAGGAGAACCATTACTTATTATCTTTGTTTTTAACAAAAGATTATCTCAGTATGCTTTATCTGGGAATCATTTAGAGTTTAAATAAAGGCAATAAAAGAATTGGATTTGACCAACAAAATTGTATAATTTAGTGTACATTCATAGTTTTGGAATTCTAACCATTTATTTAAAAAAACATATAATTTATAATTAAAAATAAGTAAATAATACCTAAATATCTAATTTTTTGTGCAAGCTTTTTTATTAGAGTTAGGTATGGAATAATTAGTTCTAAAAATGTCTGTCATTTTCTGTCAATGTTTGAATGTCAGTTACTAAAATAAAATAGCAAATGATTCATAAATTAACGAGGATGATTTTCTTCGAAAGATACGACCTACTTTTATTAAAGTATGATTTGAATTGCAATTTTCTGAAACTTTTTGCACAGCCTTGCGATGAAAATGAGTTATGTGTTATAAATTACATATTTGCTCATAAAATAAATTGTAGAATATTTCATCATAAAAAAAATGAAAGAAATAACAATGTAGACAACTGCTTTTCGTTTGGACTTATAACTAGTTACTTCAAAGATATAAAATTTATAATTAAAAACTGATTTTATGTGCCAATATTCTGCATTGTTATCCCTTTCATTATGCGCGAATATTCTACATCTGATTTTATGCGCAAATATTCTACAATATTTCTTTCTGCATTTACTAGCGATTCAAAACAAAAATACTCATACAGTATTTATTCAAATTCATTCTCATGTTCCAATTCACAGAATAATGTGAAATGTAAGCTCATATAGGATAAATGAAGTTAAATGAAGAAATAATGATTTACTGTTTTTCGAAAGAAAAAAAAAATCGCCTTTTATTTTTTAGATAAGGTTTTTTTTTCCCCCTCTTAACTATAACTCATATACTTCATTGATGATAATTTTTTTTTTCCTCCCCGAAAATCAAACACTCCAGTAGAAAATTAAAATGACCCATAAAGTTAAGTGTTTCTCAAACTATTTATTCTTCTTTTTTTTTAACACTCTTAATGAATTATAAATATTTTCCTGCAGAGGCTACACATCAGAAGACTTATGATATTATTAAAGTTTTTGTCTACGATATTAACTAAATGATTATTAAACATGCGAAAGAAAATAAAATACAGTCATTAAAAAGAAACACAATAGGAAAACATTTTTAAGGAAAATAGAAAATAACTATAATGCTTATTTTAAAGGATGACTATAAAATCCCTACCTTTTTCCGATATTAGAAAAATTTCAATAAATGGTGAAATTTTTAAGAAAAAATAATTATTGAAATTTGTACCTAATGTTTTAAATTTACCTCTTAATCTAAATTTAATGCACAAAATCAAAAATTTTGGTTACTATAGTTGTTACATCAAGAATTAAATAGAAATAATCAAAGAAAGATTCCTATTCTATTAGATATCTCTTAACTGACCCAAATACTTCTATGCAATGAATTTTAATAGTTACTTCATTTTTAAACATTTCATTAAAACAAATTCGTGTAAACTAGCTTTAATTTAAAAAAAAAGAAATATATATATATTTATATATATCTTAAAAAATTTAAAAAATAAATTACCCTCTTATAGCTGATATTATATCATACATTATATATTAAAAGATAAAATCACATATTATAGAAAACAAATATATGATATTTACATACCAAATATCACACAGAATGTGACTCAGCTTGATAAATATTCTCTATTTTATAAACTCGATTAAAGCTAATATGGATGTCATATTTATTGTTTAAAATCATTATATGTATATAATTAAGGTATATAATAAAATAATTGATAGCAAGAAATTAGAAGGACTTGTTTTTTTAGAAGGAAAAGTTTTAATTAGAAGGACTTGTGCACATTTGATATGACGTATTTGTAATCATTCATTATTTTTTTATGAGAACTTATTTATTAAACTTAATCTTTACAGATCTATAATGGGAAAGTTATGAGTCTTTTCAAACAACCAACCTTTTTCCATACACCTTCAGATTGACGCAGAGATTCATGTATCAGGACTCATTAAATTATTTATTAGTCTGAGTTTGTAAATCCCGAGAATCCTTCCGTTAGAGATTGAAGATGACATGCGTTTCATTTCTATTATTATATGAATCTCAAAAGTGTAGATCAGATAGATTTTATTAATTATAAAACATTTCAAAATATATGAACGAAGTCTTCATTCTTATGCTGTTAGTAATGATATTGGAGAGATTTTGTTGGAGAAAATAGCACCCTGATACTTCTCACAGACAAAAACAGTAAAAAAGACACATTAATATAATGGATAATAAAATAATTGAAAAAAAATGAGAAGCTCAATCATTTGTGGCCAAGCAGAGGTCATAGATCTGCAAACGCATTTCCTAGATGTATAACTTGCGCCATAAAACCCAATTCAACAACAACAACCTAGATATATAACTTTCAAAGGAAATTTCACTCACTTTAGCAGCAGACATTATAAAATTTCATTCTTTAACTGAAAATCTTTCATCATCACAGATGACACCACACTAAGCATCCAAAATTATAAAAATTTTAAAATAAAAGGAAAGAAGAAGAAGACAAAAAAAAATGAGACAAAAAGCCCACACAAACAAACAATATTAAATAAATAAAAGTTCCGCCGTAAGCACATAGACGTGGAAGAATGAAAGAGAATCTGATCTGTTCAGAAGCAAATATTGTTTGGAAATTAATTAACCAGGAGAAAAGCACAGTCTTGAATGTTAAAAAGAAAAAAAAATGGAAAATCACTTGGTGGCGGGAATGTTTTCGAAACGCGTCTGACTTGGAAAAACATTCCTTTCCAAAAGATGAAGTGTTTTAAAAGATTCTTTAAAAGAATTGCAAGCCCCCCTCCTGAAACGGGAGGGGAATTTGCCAACAAGGATAACAATGTGGTCCTCTTCTAAGACCACAACAGCGCTGCGGTAGCAATGGAAGTTTCTTTTTAACTTTCAGCAAACACATTTACTTAAAAGATGAAAGAGGTTCGACAAAAACAAAGATAATTATGAATTAATACTGCGCTCCAGAGTGTCTCTAAATAATAAGACAAACAAAAGAACATCGCACAGTTTAAGAGCTCATTTTAGAAAAACGCGAAAATGCGACACAAAAGGAACCGTTTTCGCTACAAGAAAATAAGAATTTGAGAGTGACGTGACGAATGAAACGCGTTTTCTAGGAAAATGGCTCGAATAGCAGAAAAAGCATGTCTTAATCAGTCTTTGCTGGAGTTAAATTCATTCAAAACGAGCTCTTAGTCAGTACAATTAGATGCAATATTTTATAAACTCCTTCCAAGAATTTCTAATTGGAATGTACATTCTTAGAAAATACAGAAATTTACATTTAATCCATGTATTAATTTTCAAAGAAGTTACCAAAAATGAAGAAACCTCAAAATATAAAAACAAGGGAGAGAGATTTCGTTGCGTTCTAAAAAAAATTTTGTCTGCATAAAATTTCTACTAAGCAAAACCTAGAATCGCATAATCTAAGACAATGCACATTTAATTGTTGAACCAATGGATTTAAAAGGAAGATAAGTAATAAGGAATCAATAATTAAGGAAACTTTAATACAAGACAGAAAACAGGACATTTTATATTTAATCCTTTGTGCACAAATTTATTTGTATAATTTTTTTGCATTTGGAGCAAATTTAATTTTTGGGGGTATAGAGTAACTTGTACGAACAGCATATTTTATGCAAAGAGTTAATTTATTTCATGATATATTAATATAGGTATGATGTTGGGATAACTTGAAATATTTAGTATTGCCTAAAAAGGAAAATTTAGGAATAAACAAATTCATGTTATAATAAAAATCTAATTTTATTAATAACTTTGAAGAGAGTATGGTGGATACAAATTACTTTGAAATAAACAAAAATGAATATGTTAAATACTGTCTCATTTTCAACGACGCATCAGAACGTCATGTTCGACTTTGGTCAAATTTATATATATATATATATATATATATATATATATATATATATATATATATATATATATAATGCATGACGTTCTGATACGTCGAATGCGGTTAAAAGGTTCATGAGAATCATACAAATACTTCAGTAACAAATCATGAAATTTAGAAATGTGTATGAAAATGAAAATAGATCTTCATTATGTAAAATAAGATTTATCTTAAATAATTATTTTAAACTGTTACGATCATTTTCAAATGAAAAAAAAATTGCAAATATTTAATGTAACTGTAGAATTCAAATATTTTTTTTCTTTTTTTTATGTCAATTTTTCTAACTTAATTATTTTAGAAATTATGAAATAAATATTTAAAAAATTAAGATTTTTTTTATGTTTTATTCTAATACTCGCACCTATACACTAATTTTTTCCTGGTGATATTAAAAAAAATAAATAAATTTATAAAATTTTCAATAATTCAAAATTAATAAATTTATAATGATTTCCTGTTACAGGGGCGAAATCACCCAAGCAGTTTCGAACCAAAAAATAATTTCAGAAAAAGTAATTTATATTATACTATATAAAGGGTTACAATATATAGTTTGGTATATTTTTTGAAAATCCTACAAATGGAATATAAAGAATCATTTCCAAGATTTTCTATCCAGAAATATGATTGAAAAGTACACATAATCTTTAATTCTAATTTATCAAATTACCAAAAATTGCTGAAACAAATCATATAATTTTTGAATGTTGACTAATTCATTTCTCAGCAGAGAATACGATTTCAAAATTTATGATTTCACACTTATTTCATGATAACATTTCGTAACTCCTTTAAGAAACTAGAAGACTATTAGATTCTTATGAAAATTTCTAGACTTCTTAAACTAAAATGCTACTGTCTGCCGAAGAGAAAACTAAAAATTGCATTAAATTTATTTTTTCTAGACTTTTCTATAGTGTCTGCCAATAAATAATCTATTTTTGGTACATACTGTAGTCGGATATTTATAATTTTGATATAAGGTAGTGTTTCATAAAAGTACTAATTGAAACGGTTAATTCAACTCTCATCAAGAGAAATGACAACTTCAGACGATGAAAACTACTTAATAATCGAAGAACATTACAGTATGATGTTCCACGCATGTACTTCCTATATTATTTTGAAGAGACTCTTGCAGCAAGTACAATATGAAGGAAGGCAGCATCTCATGAATAAAGTAGAATAAAGAGAAAATTTTTAATAAATATTATGTTAATTGCTGATTTAGATGCTATTAAAAATAATGTTTAAAACTTGTGCTCTAGTTTAATTAATGTAATACTTATAAAATTAGATTTATATTTAATAAGATTTAAAATTAGATTTATTTATAAATTAATTTATATATCAAAAGTTTTATTATTTTTGTTGGATACCTTCCAACGAAAACATTCCACTAAATATATTTCTTTGATCCATCAAATATTTTAGAAAAAGCTTATGAAGATGCAATAATAAAAACGCATGCATTCTTTTGCTTTTATATTAAAACTAAACGCAATGTAAGAGCCTTTTTAAATATTTTCATTTAACAATGCATAAAACCTAAAGTTATAAAACCAATTACACTTTTATAATTTGACATAATAGCTGTCAGTTACTCAACATAATTTTTAAAAAGATGATAAATAAAATAAAAATAGATTTGCATAGAATATTGCTTGATGCGAAATAGCTTATATCAGACGATGGAGTAAAAAATAATTTTGTTAAATTAATTTTTTTTCCATTCATTAAAAAAAGGGGAGGAATGTAGAATGTAAGGGAAATGAGGAAAACAGCAGATGCTTCTGGGCTGTAGTATCTACGCCTCAGTTATTATTTGTCTGTGTGTTCCGTGGGGGAGTAGATGCCAAATCAAAATCCTTTTTACATGTATCAATAATCTTTTTGCTGGTCAGCGGCGGATATCAATCTTAGAAGTGTTGATGATTTGTCATGAGCAATGTGTGCGGGGGAAGGGGTACCCTTTCGGCACCCTGGCCGGCGACCCCATTGGCATCTTAGTCCAGCTAGCAAAGCTGAAAAGGAAGAATCCTTGATGAAGGCTTTTGTTCAGGCGGCCTATGTGAGCCCACGCACAGGGAGTCTAAGAAGGGATCGACCAATCAGGGTGCCGGGAGCCTTGCTGTGACAACATGATTGATGAAGTGGGCGCCTAAATTTTTATCGAAAGTTCTTGTTCTCTTTTGTGCATGACGGAGGCGTAACTGTGCAGGGAAGACGTGGCCAAGGCGATGTGCCATTACAAAACTGGGCTTTCAAAGTTTCCCAGCATTTGGGGTAAAAGGAGGGTGGGGTGCTAGAAAGAAAGAAGAAGGAAAAAGAAGATGCGAGCGGGAAAATGTGGGCGAAGGGGGCCCCCCATCCTGCCGTGCTTTGCTATAAGGACACGGTCGATTGTAGTTTCTTCTTGATCAAATAAGTTTACGGGCGAAACTTTGTTCTTCTTCCTCAAATACGACTAAGTTTTTCATGTTTTTGTAAGAAAGGTTTTGTGCCTTTACTTTTTTAATACCATCTTTCGCCATAGCATTTCCGTTTTCTCTATCCGTTGTTTGTTTTTGTTTTCTCCTTAGCTTAACCACCAGACTTCCTGTGTCCACTTCAGATTTCACGCTGAAGATAACTTGCGATTTGAACTACACAAGTGAATACGTCCTTTCACGAAAGTAATACAAATATAATTAAATAAAGAAAATAGAGACTGTTTCCTCTCTTCCGGAGACATTTTTTCTGCAAAAGATTTTTTCTCTGTAAAGGCATATTTTTAAAAAGTTTAAAATGGAAGATTCAATTTCGGGACAAGCATGTCAACCACCCTCACTTGAAACATGACTTTGATTCACTGAAGACATTAGAGGGAGAACAAGTTAAAGCACCACTAAAGACTGAAACAACCTACAGAAATGATTCAGTCCAGTAAAAAGGATATTATTGAGGGTAAAAAAGAATGCCCCATCAGCCAAGGGGAGAAACTCTGGAGTTTTTCTATGCTTCATTTTTTAAGGGAAATGGGGGTAAAAAGAATAACAAAAGAATAATAACTTGACACTTTAAAAGAAGTACTTATAGTTTTAAAGTTCACCCCAAATGTCGTGGAAACAAGGAAAAAGGTTATAGCTTCTTCCACTTTGTACAGCTATGCTTCGCCAAGCTTTCATAACAGAGCATTAGTTTTTCACGCCACAAAAATTTCCAATTTTAGTCTTTTATTAAAATACATTCTTTTTCTTTGATACAAAATAATAAAGCTTTAAAAACTAAGAAACTTGTACACAATGTTAAGACTTTTTGTATCGATAATTTATTTTCAAGTTACATTTAGCTGATCTTATTATCTAATGTGTCTTACTTTATCAATTTCTCTCATTCCATGCACTTCACCGTGAAATGCTCAAACTAGTCAAAGCTTCTCAGGCATTTAAGTACAACAACTTAAAGTGCTTTAATGGTTTTTTGTATAGCTTCTCATCATCATAGTTGGCCATCAGACATTGGTTTACATGGGGTGATCAGACATTGGCAACCTCTTGTAAGCCAATGTCTTCCTTGAAAAACATTGGCCCCTAAATGACCTTTAATATATCTTCGGCCTCTAGTAGCCTTCTTTAATTGTCAATAAATTTGCATCCTCTCGGTCAAAGTGTTCTTCACTTACTGGATTCAATGGTCCTATATTATAGTACTTTTCTTAATCATCAGTCATTTGAATCAAACAGAGCATCCAGTTCATACAATTTATTACAATATATATTATAATCTCAGTCTGTTTACATAACCCCTATCTCAAATTGATATCTCCTCTTCTAGCAGTTTATGCCACCTGTAATAATTTTGTTCCAAAAACTGGAATAAGAGTTTCTTACATTTTAGCTGTTAAGAAGTATGTGAAGATTCTTAGTAAGAGTTTCGTAAAATATTTTTTTACATGTATTCCTTTCCTTCTTAGAAACAGGAAAAGTATTTTCCCTTTAAAAATAATAACAATTATATAATCTATCTCTAAAATTAAATATCTTTATTTGGATATACAAGGAAGGCACTTTTAAATTTATTTTTACGCTAATCCCGTCTAATGGCAGTTACAAGGGGCTCGCCAAGATAAAACGAGTGACTTCAGGCTTTCTGAAACTCCCTTAAAATCTTTCTTTTCCTTCCGGCCTTATAAATCAAGTAGAAGTGATTTTTGCCAGTTTATAGATTAATCTTCCCAGCCGGGAGAGAGCATCCTTGTTCACCCAGTGGACTTCGATTTTGGTCTCCAGCCATACCTGTCTTCAAAATACAGCGGATCACTTACAATGACTATTAAATCAGGTCTCTCATTGATTCACACATTTCCCCTTCAATATTATTGACCCATATTCCTGATCACTGGCCTGTTTGCTGATTCATATACCTCCTTCACTATCACTGACCGACATTCCTCACTCTTTCCCATTAATTCATATTCTTTATAAATTATTACTGATTCGTATTTATCACTGGTAAAACTTTTAAATTTCATTCATCGAAAATTACTCAAAACTATATATTAGGTTGGGGAAAAAGAAATCCTTTATTTTTACGCGAACTTTATGTAACTTCTTTTGGATTCACTTTGTAAAAAGGTTTAAAACAGTTTTCATGTAGATTTTTAGGTCTTGCGCGTTACGACTGCTGACATGCGGTTAACTTCGATCATTTTTGATATTTTGTAGACATTTTCGACGATGCTGTATCCACATGTGAGGTGCATCTCTTACATCAAAAATACCCGAATGGAATCGACAAAACCAAAATTGTACGTAGCTGGTTGTTACAGTCTTACATAGGACGATAAACACCTTTCACAATTCTAGCCACCCGGCTATCTTTTTCGCCGTTACAAGAGAAAAACGAAAATGTATCGAATTTTCTGTTTGTTGTCTTCCATTTTTAAAACCTTTGTACTCGTAACTGAATTAATCAAACAAAAAACCGCAAGAAGATATTTTAGTGTCACATGTCACCTTTCCAACGAGCATAAATCTGAAATTGTTTGATAGATACCTCACGAGATATCGATCACTACAGACGTCTACCGCAAACATAATGGATTACTTTTTCCCCAAACTAATATATATTTATGATTAGCACATTTTTTTTCAGAATAAAATGAGTTAAGATAAATGAAGATAAAAATAGTTGAATTGACAAAAAAATGTATTAGCAATCAAATTACGTGCATTCCAAATAATAAACAATGCAAAATTGTTTGTTAATATATGAATTCCATATTTTTCATTCTAACATTTTATGGGATATATGTTTAAATGTATATTTAAACATATTAGTTTGGGGAAAAAGTAATCCATTATTTTTTCCGGTAGACGTCTGAAGTGATCGATATCTCGTGAGGTATCTATCAAACAATTTCAGATTTATGCTCGTTGGAAAGGTGACATTTGACACTAAAATATCCTCTTGCGGTTTATTGTTTGATTAATTCAGTTACGAGTACAAGGTTTTAAAAATGTAAGACAACAAACAGAAAATTCGATACATTTTCGTTTTTCTCTTGTAACGGCAAAAAAGATAGCCAGGTGGCTAAAATTGTGAAAGGTGTTTATCGTCCTATAACAACCAGTTACGTACAATTTTTGTTTCGTCGATTCCGTTCGGGTATTTTTGATGTTAGAGATGCACCTCGCATGTGGATACAGCACCGTCGAAAATGTCTATAAAATATCAAAAATGATCGAAGTTAACTGCATGTCAGCAGTCGTAACGCGCAAGACTTAAAAATCTACATGAAAGCTGTTTTAAACCTTTTTACAAAGTGAATCCAAAAGAAGTTACATAAAGTTCACGTAAAAATAATGGATTTCTTTTTCCCCAACCTAATATATTCGACTATTGATATCATTAAAATACGTACTACCAATATTTAAATTCATTAATAAATATGTTATAGATAAAGATAGTTCTATGTTTTAATTATTTTAATACAAAATAAAAAAGAAAGAAATTTTAACGTTTTTTTTTATTTTATCGAATCATTTTGACTAAAATAATTTTTAAAAGAACAGTATTTCAACAAAACATACAATAAGATACATACAATTTCAAAAATCTAAATATTTCTTCATTCATAGATAACACATGGTGATTATGCATTCGATATAGTAAGATTTCTATAATCGATAAAAGCTTAAAAGTTATTTCATAATTATTTTTATACGTGCACTTCATGGGCTGTTCAATTATTCATGTGTGTGAGTCATTCATGTGAAGATGATCATAGATTTAAATGTTCTTCAAGATTATGAATTAAAGATGGCATTGATGACAAAATAATTTTAGTAATTACTTAATGTCACCAAGTTCAATTTATAATTCATAATGTATATTGACTTCAACTATAAATATCAAACAAAACGTAAAAATATAAATTATTGTAGATGAGCTTGTGAAATCACAAAAAGAAAATATGTACAAAATATATATTGAAATCAGTTCAGTTAAAAATATTGATAACATGCCCAAGTGATGAAATAAAGTATATTTCAAAATTTTAATATTATAAATGAGTAAAAGATGACAAGTAATTTAAAATATTAATGTTAACACAAATTAGCTTGTTTTGGACAGTCTTGAAATATTCGAATTGAAATTTTTAAATTTTTATAGAGTTACCTTATCTCTTTTTACCATGATACAGCAATTCAAACATAATTGATTTCATTTGAACATACATAGATACAAAATTGTATACTTCATCTGCTCAAAAAATTAGACACCAAATTAGAAAGAAATTGGGAATAGACATAATTCATTTAGTATGTCTAGACATTTAATTTCATTTGGAAAGGTGCATAAATTTTGCTAACATAGAACAAATTCTGAATTGTCTTTTCAGCGAAAATATGAGAAAATTTTATGTACAATAAAAAAATGTCAATTTAAATTTAATAAAAAAGTGTCATTCTTTTACCATTCACTAAAGTTGAATCTCATATATAATTCTCTTTTTTTTTTCTTTTTTTTTTTAACATTCATTAAATTTAAATTCAAAACAAAAATATCGAGAAAACATAAGATTTGGAGCTTGAAAAGATAACACATTCTAGAAATACTATGAATATAAAATGTTTGTGAGAATTATTTTCACTTGCAAAGAGGAAGGAAGCAATCCAAACAAAAAACATGCTTGACAATGATCTAAAATGGTTCCCTGCCGGATTAAACACATCTTGAAGAAAATGTAAATAAGAAATGAAATAAATTAACGCATATTTTAAGCGTAAAAAGCACCCCAAATCACAGCTTTTAGAGAAGAGCATGTACATCTCTTATTCCGAGAGCATTGGATTCCCCGTGCTGTTAGCCAAATTACAGACCAAAAAGTCCTAGGAGCTCGTTCATCACCCCAAACGGTTCTTTTGATGAATGATCACCCCTTTCGGTGGTGGGTCAATGTACAAAGTTGAAGGGAGGAAAGAAATAAGGGAAATAAAATCTTTTTTTCCCCTATCTTTTAAAATGGGGAAAGTTGCGCGCGATAAAACCAGATTTTGAGCCAACAATGAATGTGAAGGAAAGCTTTGGCAATTAAAGTTTCATTGTTGGAAAAGGGGGAGCCTTTTTTCCCTTTTTGTTGCTTTCTTTTACCAAAAAGACGTTGCTTTACCCTAATTAAGAAATTATATTAAGGTAATTGTTATTAATTTATCTGCAAGATAACAGATACGTACGTTTCAAATATATCATAACTTGATTGGTTTAGGAAAAAGAAAGTTTATCCAAGCTATTAATAGCATCTGATAGAATTGGGTCGTATATATGATCAACCTAATTTTATTTATTTGTCTGTATTGTTTTTCTTCGTCATTTCAGAACTAGAATCTGTTTGAAAAGTTTATATTTCAGTTAAAGTTATAGTTAATTAGAAAAATTGCTATATGACACCCTATGCTTAGAATAAAGCTTACTATTTTAAGAATAGAATATAAAAATTCCATATATGTTTAAATTAAATCTGCAAAATATATACCTTTATCTATATTATTTATTCTATTTAAAATAAATAACTTCTAACGTTGAAAATATTGTCATTAATTTAAGAAGAGTGAAAAAAATATTCCATATATGTTTGCTTCCTTCAGTTGAAGTTGTTATAGATTATTTTATGTTTAAATCGACAAGGAAGTTTTAAATTATTTACTAAGGTTCGACAAAAAGAGAATTTGGTATACATTCGAGTCGAAAGATTCCCGCGAGTTTGAATCTTAATAAAATAAAAAAAATGCATGTAAATCAAGGTGTATAACTAACGGAAATACATCTGAACGTCTAATGAAATTTTGTTCCTTCGAAGTATAAGACGTCAGAGTTAAAAAGCATGATTTTTATGCAAGTAATGAGACTTTTAGAATCAATTTTTTGTCTCACCTTTGCAATCCCCCGAAGAAGCCTTGAGAACGCCTTGTAAATCAGAGAGAAATATTATTTCCAATTTCGCAAGGTTGGCAGAGAACGTAATCCACATTCTAATGTTTTTGCGAAGTTTTGCAGCAATCCGATCTAATTAAAACAAGTCTACCTCAGCCAGCGAAATTCGGCGGAAAATAAAAACGTTTCTTCGCGAGACATCTCTTCGTGGAAGACCAGAAGTTCAGATGGGAATAAAGGAGTTTTCTTTGGCGTTTTAATTATCAGCGTTATTTTGCTACAAGTTGCCGACAACTGAAAAAGCAGCCGAAGTAAAAACCATTAGGCAATTTCTCCTTTTAAGAAAACGTGTGGATAAGACCCATTTAAAAGGAAAGCAAACACAACTTTTAAAACGCACCGTTGTGCAACATAAAAATTCCCTTTAAAAGAAAGACTCGGGCTTAATAATGTTAATCTTTTAGGTCACGTAGAAAAGGCTGCATCATTAAGACTCCGCCAGTTTCCAGATACAGGTCCCAGGGCACAGGCAAGCAATAGACACGTAATGACACTCCAAATGAAAGAAGGCAAATTAGTGGCGGAGGTATTCTTTCTTCGCCGTGTTTGTTTCAATACTTTCTTATTATTATTCCTATTTCGGCGGGCACTATTTTTTCCTAATTTCTTTCGAATTTTTATTATTTTGCTGGCGCTTCTCTTTAGCGAGTTTTGACTCAAAGAAGGCACCTAGGGAGGTAGGCACTACCAATCGAATAATGCGGTGTTTTGCCTGCAGGGACTGGATTCAGTTAATGAAGTGAGAATATACTTAGCGAAAAATTAACGCCTCTGACTTTTAGTTTGTTTTGTTTCACCGCTGGCTGTAATGATGACGCTTCAATAGCAAACTAATTCCATCAAGCACTCTCGTTTCCAAACTTCAAAAAGCCCCGAGCTTCAGGTGGGGGAAATGCATTCAAAATCATGAAATTACCAAACTTTTTAATACTCTTTTTCAACTACTTTCCGACTTAATTTAAAGTTTAGGCTTTATTTGTTGTTTTCTTCCACACAAAAAAAAGCATAACACAGTTTGCTATGTTTTTAGAAACAAAAGGCAGCGTCATTTTAATTTGCCATTTAAAATAAAATGATTTGGTTAGAAGGCATCCATTTGAATGCAAGAAAATATAAAAGAAAGAATACTCATTTCTCACTTGGTTAGTTTCAAACAAAAATTCCTTCCCTTTTTTAACATCAGGCTCACAAATGGATGGACTTCGTTTATACGAGATTTATGGAAAAAATAATCTTCTCAAATACTTTGCGATTCTATTATAATTATTGCTGTTCATCAAAAACACTCATTTAACTTTTCGAAATCAAAAATACTTTGTTACAAGGTCATGCATTAATACAAAAGCTTTTATTTTTGACTCGATTTATTTATAATGAATTTTTGTGAAAAAAAAAATGCCTAATCAATTGGATTAGTAAAGAATATACGCTTCACATAGAATTTTTTTGTTCCTTTATAGAGTATATTTTTACTTATAATTAGCGTTCTAATAAGTTCTAAGGCGACAGCATGGAAGAGGGAACTGTTGATGTGTAAAACTGTGATCAAACCAACTGTTTATTTATGGATCAGTGACTCGGACTTAAGAACATAAAAAGATGTTAATAACCATAGAGGAAGATTTGAGAGTCATATTTGAAACAGTCATGGATGTTGATAATATGAGGAAACGATATAACTTTGAAATTTAAAAACTGTTTAAAGAAAAAGATATGTTAAACCATATAAAACCAAAATAAATCCAACAGTTGGGGCACATGGAGAGAACGAATGACAAATGATGCACGAAAAAGTTTTTTTAAATGTGAGTTTCATAGTCAAAGAAAACGAGGATGACCAAGGAAAAGATGGCTCGAAAGGGTTGGAAAGGATTTTAAGAACATGAAAGTATCAAATTGGGAAACTAAGACAAGAAACAGACTGTTGGACACATGGACTGTAGTGCCGGAGGAAATTAACGTTAGCATGAAGTAAAAATCACATACAATCAGAAGTCAGTACAAATTAGAAAGACATAAATAGAAGGAAACAGATGTACGTGGTAAAAAAATGTTTCTTAAGTAATTTTAATAACATAGCACTTCTAATGTTGTTCATAATATAAATATAAAAGGAAAATACTATTAAAAAAAGGAAACGAAAATAATTAAGCAAATAATATTAAGAAAAGAATAAGAATAACATTATATTTAAAGTTCTTTAATCAAATCAAGTATTTAATGGAGTTATCTTTATTATGAGCATGGAAGATGAAAAAATTAAAACATTATAAAAATGTAATTTCTCATATTCAAATGAAAATATTAAAATATTCAGAGTTAAATTCTTTAACATAGAAGAAATTTTAATTTATTTTTACATGAATA